>VYXC01006384.1:2208399-2274231 GCA_013397175.1 Platysteira castanea
AAAAAAAAAAAGAACAAAAGAAGAAAAAGGCAATCTTAAAAGCAGGAAGCACTTTAATCAAGTGAGTGGGTGGCAGCCCCCAGCTCCACACTCTGGAGCCATTTGGAAAGGGGGGTAAGAGAGTTCCCTGTATGCATTGCTCTGTCTTCCCATACAATTTTTCATTATTACAAGGCAGGGAGAAGGAACAGTGTTGGTCTTTTTCATCTTTGAAGGAATTAAGCTGACAGGTGTACATGCAAGCAGTGGAATGAGGCAGGACAGAGGAAGGGAACAAGCCAACTCAAATACAGAGTGCAGTGTAACATCAAACATGGGACTCCTGGAAGAAAGAGCCAGGGAGCAATATCAATGCTTTTCTAACCTTTTTCCAGCTGTCCTTAATACTTAGTTTTTTCAGAGAATCCTGACGGCCTGTGCTGAATGAATGCCATTTTTAAGCATTTCTCTGAATTTTGGACAAATTTTCCTGGGAGAATAACTTGCTGAAATTTGTTTCTATCTGACAAGTACCTGGGAAACAGAATTCGGTTTCTTTGAGCAAAATATGGGGTGCATAAGGGGCAAACAGGAGAATCTATGAGAGCTAGCAGAATGCATTTGAAGAAACTTGTTAACCAGAATTTTCAATGGAAAACCTTGAAAAATGTCTGGATAAAGCACGTGATGGCATTTTCATCTATAAAATGCTCTGCATGGCCAGATCCTTGTGGCTTTCGTAAGAAAAATGAACAAAAGAATCTGGAGCAAAGTTGCTCGTAGTGTAAGTCAGGTGGTTTTGGAATGAGGAGGTGACGTGCTGTCCTTGCTGTTTACTACTCCTGATTTTTTTGTTGAAGGAGTCTCAGAGCAGAATAAAGACCTTATAGATGCCATGAAGGGATTTATATTTCTTCCCGGCCTTTGATGCTGAATTGCCTTACAACCTTTCCCAACAGAGAGCACTCAGAACTCAGGTTTCTCTGTGCAAGGCTATATCCATGTTTGCAGTTTGATACAGAATGGAGTAGGAAGGGGTACTGTAGGACAGAAGCTCTGGAGGAAAAGGCATGTCTTTTAAAATGGTCTTGAAAGCTCTGATGTTTTTGGACAGCAGATTAATTTGTCAAAAAAAAAAATGTGCTGGACAGTCTGACTGCAAAGCAGATCATTGCATAGAGGTATCCACTCCAAGTCTGTGCAACATTTCCATCCTTGCTTTCCAAGCTTCAGATTGTTACAAAGGAAGAAAACTTTTCTTCTTTTCTTATTATCTTATCCCATGATTGTAAAGCCTGATGGGGGGTTTAGGTAACCTTGTAAGCCCAATAAGGATGTAGAGATTTTCTTCCTTGCCCTTTCAGTTAGGGAACACCTTGCAGCGCCCTGTTGAATACATTCAAAATCCCACAAGGTTTATCTATCTAAGCTTCTTCTTTTAATCCCAGGGTTTGTTCTTACAATAAAATTGTGTCCCATACAGCTTCCTAACTAAAGAGTCCCCATTTCCTTGTAGGAGCCTGTCAGCAGATGCACCTTTGTAGGAGACCTGCAATGTCTCTTTTGCATTTGTGGGTCTTTCTTTTCACCTCTGCTCACTTGCTGTGAAAATAACAGCTGACCTTGGAGAGTGCTGCATCACTGTTAGGCTTTTGAAATTAGGGTAACCCTCAAATCTAAATACCTCTTTGACTACCTCCTCTTCCTGAAACTTGATCAATTTTTATTGAAAACACAGTTTAAAGTAAATGCAGTAAGATATCTCATTACCAGGAGTACAAGCAGGGATTCAGTCAGTCGACTGCTATATTGCACAGGGAGATAGAAAAAGCGTATGGAGCCTGGGCTATCTAATCTAATCTCACTATGTCTATATAATCTGGGTAAATGGCTAATCTATCACAAAGAGATAATAATAATTAAGGCTGCAACCAGCTTCCATTAGCAAAATTGATGTGCCTTGATCCCTATTGGGTTTACTTTGAAAGCAAGAGGGAATTTTTTTCCTTACAGCTCGAAGAAAATTAGTCAAAGTGGCTTCTTTTTTTTTTTTTTTTTTACTTTACAAGGCGTTAACAAATTAACCTAGATTTGAAATTTTGGCTCCTGCCTATCATTTGTTTTCTCATCTTCTAGCTAAACATAGCTTTATCACTGTCCTGTATTTCAGATTTGCGTACAGTAAAAGACTCTTGAGAATTCACTGCTGGATGTATTAGTGGAAAATAGGTTGTAAATCAGCAGAATCATTAACACTTTTTTTGTGCAAGAGCAGTGATTGCTCTGTACTCTGGAAGGAGGTGTTCTGCCACCTATTAGCCCCTCCTAACCCAAAGAGAATATAAACAGTCTTTTCTCAGGAAGCTTTTCAGGAGGTTTTCTTTTACACAGATTCCTCTGAGTATTTGCTGTACCACTGGTGGTGGCAGCAGAGTAGCCCAGATTCTTTCATCTCTTTTGAAAAACTCTGATATTCACCTTCAATACTGAAAACTTGATATGAGGAGGTTCATGAGTATGGGTAGGTAGAGGGGTGCTTGCAACTGATAGTTGGAGTGTGGGGTTTTTATTTTATTTGCTTACACAGCTTACTACAAAGGAAAACAGCTTCAGGACTTGTTGGTTCCTGCCTGTCTCTGCTGTTGGTTTTGGGACATTACAAACTGATCTAGTTGGAGGAAGAAGGTGTTTTAAACCAACCCAGGTTTTTGGAAGAGTGCTTCTAAGGGCTCCTCTGAGCAGCCTCTCTCAGGATAACTGGGGATGTTTAAATTATGGGAGCCCCCTGGCTGGCTTCTTACGAACTATCCAGCACAACATCGGCATGGCAATGAAATGCTCTGACAAATCTCTTTTTTGCATTTGCTAGCCTTTTTCCAAATCCAGCCAAGATCCTTCTGGCAGGACAAGGAAGAGAGGACATATAGTGCCATAGTGAGCATCTCTGCCAGGGATCTGCCCTGGGACAGGTTCTCCTTGTGGCTTTCCTGCAGCTACAAAGCAAAATGCCAGGAGCAGAGCTGAATCTCACTGATTGCAATGGATTTGATAGGACCAGCTGCATCGTCAAGGCTGGTCTCTAAGTCATGCAATATCTATAATTTAGTAAGATCCACTGAAAAGAAATGTGAACAACTAATCCAAAGATCCTTTTGCGTACTACAAAACATGTCTTAAAAACCCACAGTGCTCCAGAGGAAGGACAGATTTTGTCTAGATGTAAGGATTTTTTTCATTCTATGCAAAACAGTGGTTACTAAGCTCTGCTCTGCAATGAAGAATTTCTTGGAAGATGTACTAACTGGCAGAGCATTACCTGCTGTTGCCTCTGGGTAAGTGTAATGATGAAACCCCAGCAGATGAGGGTTTAATTTGAACAAACAGTGACTTTTAGGTACAGAGCTCTGGTCTGCTGAGTGGTGCATGCAGAAATTCCCTGTTGTCTGGGGAAATAGATGATACAATATTTTGTGCATCTCCAGTTACTCAAGAGGATTTATAGCCTGGAGGGAGTTTGAATATTGACACTGGGATCACAGGTAAAAATGCTTGACAGATTCTTTGTCTCTCCCCACCATAATCTTTGGCCAGTGTCTCGTGGATGATAAGAAAAAGGGTTTATTTTGCTATGAGCAAGTAGCTGTCAGCCAGGTTTAGGGGTCTGCACCCAAGGGTCTGGTATCTCCTGCTTAGCTTGTTCTGCAGTGCTGGTAAGACAGGATGCAAAGGCTGTATGCAAGACAGACAATAGCACTGTAAGAAGAGAGGCAGTGATTTTATGTTTGTGAAGAGTTAGGCAGGTGCTTAAACTGGGCATGTGCAGTATAGGCAGGATTCAGGAGCGAGCTGGTGCTCTTCCTCTGTGGCTCCTGGCATCTGCATTGGCTTATTCAAATAAGCAGCTCTCCTAAGCTGCTCTTCCAAGCTGGGGAAATACTCAGTCCCCAAAGGGGACAGGGGCTGCAATGTAAGAATTTCCGCTGTTTTTCTAAGTCCAGCATTGCAATGCTTGTGGAAGAGAGGACCTGAAAGCAAAGGCTGGAGTTGGATCATGCGTGGTTGGAAGCCATATGAAGCCCCTTCAAACCACTCTTATCTCTGTTTTGATCAGCATCCAGACCAGGTCTCCCCACACCAGGTCTGCCAATGCCCCTTCCTGCTCCCAGCTCAGGCTCCCCTTACCATCTGTGCCAGTGTGGCAGCTCTGACTGCATTCCTGGCCTTCACACAGACTTCTGCCCGTGCTTTTCATGCCTGTCCCACAGCTTCCCTAGCTTCTTAAGGGTTGTACTTGCCTTTTCATGGACACATAGACCCTTTATTCATGCAGAGGACGTGTTCTGTTTCCTGCCACCCTAAGCTTCAGAACCTTGGAAATAAATATTGAAGAGTATAGAAGAGCAGAAATTGCTCCAATTATATAGCAAGCTCCAGTAGTTTGGACATGCATCCTAGGAAGTATGGAGGGATTTCTAAGTCACCTCCTTGCTTCTATTTTCCTTTCCTTCGTTCCCTCCTGTTTCTACCCTATCCCATATGGTATCTGTCAGATACTGTTCTCCTACCCCCAGAACTCTTAATAAGACAGAGATGAAAGTGTTCCTTTATTAATAATCACGGAAAATGTTGTGTGTGGAGTTCAGAACTGGGAGAGTAAAAGAAAGACAGTAATTAGCTTGTTTCTGTATCTCGGCTCACTGAGGCATTTTGGATGCAGTGAGAAAATTCTTGACAGATTTTCTTTTCTTTTTGTTCTCCCCTTCCACCTCCCCATTCCTTCTTTTCTTTTGAAGTATCATGCAAAGTTCTTGGGTTTGGGTTTTCTATTTTTTAATGATAAATTTTATAATATGTGTACAATTTTTTTTCTTCCCTCTGACTTGTCAGAGATATCAGCTCACAACATATCCCTTTGTTTGCCTGTTTTTCTAGGCAGTTCTACATTTGGTCTCCTAAAAGGAAGTAAACATGCCAATTTTCCATTGACTAGCAATGTTTGAGATGCAGGGGTGACTTCATTAGAGGAGTCCAGAAAACCATTGTTCACCAATTTTGTTTGTCTCTTCGTGAGGAGCAAAGGAAGGGAATTTAATATTCTTCGTTTGTTGTTTCTTGTCTCCTATGCTAGCGCATGCTGAAAGGACAGAGCAAATAATTTTCATCTGATTTTAATCCCTCACCCAAATGCATGCCATCTTCCTTCACAGAAAGGAATTCTCAAGTAGGATATACACAGCCAAATTGCCAGCAAGCAGTTCCAAGCTCTTGCTCCCAAGAAAACTGTGTTTGCCTCTTAGGAAATATGTGTGGAGATTCCTTCCCAGCTGCTTTCTCTGCATGTGAGGGCTTAGCACCTTGGAATAACGGGGACTTTGAGGACTGATGCTAATGCTGTTTGGAGCACTGGAGGAGACTGCAGTGTGCTATGTATGGAGCAGCAAATGTAGGGAAAATCTTGAGGACAGCAGCAGCAGCCCTGTGCTTTCAAGAGCCTTTGAGTTCAGCTGTGCTGCCCTAACACCCAGAGACCCCTGGTGACCAGGGAGCCGTCACAGGTGGCACTGCAGGGGACAGAAAGGTGGTTCAGCCCTCGTCACTGGCACTGGTGACCCAAAGAGAAGACAGAATGGGGCCAGTGAAAGGGCTTCCCCAGAGGTGCTGTTGGATGTAGGACTAGAAAACACATCTTTTGACTCAAGGCCCAGGGGCCTTACAACTACCATAGCCCATCTCTGAGTTCACTGTATGTGTCTGATGTAGAAACAGCAAGTGTTTGTTTGTTTTCTTTTTTTAAGTCTTACAGGCAGGAAGAAAGTAAGAGGGTGGGAAATAGAACAAGGGTACTAAATCTGCATGAGTCTGCAACATATTTTCTTTTCTCAGGGAATGGGTATAAGTGACAAGGCAGGGTTCAGGTTTGTGAGCAAAGGAGGAGAGTAAGACATCACTTTTGATGCCTTCAGTAACTAAGTCATTCTCACCTTAGTTTGAAGCCCTCCAGCAGTTTCTTTTGCTGCAGGGTACATTTGTTGATTTGCATTATGAAACAAATCAAAGTCCAAACACGGCACTGCATAGATGTGATATATCCTTCCCATTTTCAAAAACGTTTTTCAGGAGACTGTAGTAGAACAAAACTAAATGAGTACTTGGAGCCAGTAAAAAGTTATTTCAACAGTACTTTCCCCTGCAAAATTCAGTCAGCTCTGAAGCATCCAGAATATAGCATGTGCCAGCTCTCTCCATTCTATAACAGGGTCACCTGAGTAAATATGGTTAATTTCTGTCCAGTAACCAAAAATTCTAGATCTAAGAAAAAAAAAAAAAAAGCTTGTTCTTTGTATCAGTTCTTAGTGCATTAATTAAAAGCTCCTGTGAGACAACAAGGATGAGTGGGATGCAATAAAGATGCTAAGAAAGAATAAGAACATTATTATAATGAAAGCAGATTAATGGGGCTTCACATAGTGGTGCTAATGGATGTTTTTGAACTTAGAAAGGAAGCGATGAGACAATTGAGTAATGAATTTTGTCATCAGAAAATCGCAGCTGAGCCAACATCACCATATAAAAAGGGAACTGATTTATTGATTATAATGGAAAAGACTAATAGATGGTTTTAGTGAAGACACAACACTATTTTTTTTCTACAGGAATGCCCTGAAAAGGCCACTCGCTTATATATCTGTTCCCAAAACGGAGGCATAGTAATTACATCCTTTGTTTATACACTTCTTGAATGCACACCACATTAGCACCAAGTGTGGGGCATGTGAAGGGAAGGCCTAAATAAAAACCTCAAAGGTTGAGAAAGCCACAGGAAAGACAGAGACTGCCAGAGCACTGTGTTACTGCAAGATCCTACCTGCAAAGCAAAGAGAAGCAGGGACACACAGGGGACTGTGGGGACAGCTTTGGCAGTGTGTTATTATGGTGGTGTATGGATTGATCCCAAAGTGCCAATGCTGGCACCTCACTTGCATAAAATGCATGTGGGACTGGCCACATTGTTTCAGAAGAGAGATGTCTGAGAGCGGAGTGATGGAAATAACGATGTGCATGGGAGAATTCTCCTGCAAAGAGAAAGTTCTTTGAAAGCTTGGGACCCACAGAGCTTGTACGTTGCTAAGAAGAAGGGATATGTAAAGTCTATGTGTCCGTAAGAGAGCGCTGCAGTTTTCAGACAAAAGAACAAGGAGATGTTTGATGACACTACAGGATGAGAAAGTGGGAGTATTTTTTTCCCTGTAACAGGCAGGTTGGCTGGTGAAATCATTGTCTTGTAACATCATCAATAGCCAGCTTTCAGCAAGACTCAAAAATGAAAAAGATCCTGTATCCATTGAGAGTATTCAGAGTTGTCCTAATCAAGGAGAATACATTGTGGGAAGGAGAGCCAGCCACATGCAGTCAGTAAGGTTTAAGGCTTCTCTAGGTCTCAAAACCCAGGACAAAGCCTGGCACAGAGGGACAAACTGTTCCACATCTGTCCATGTAGTGGACTTGCACCTTCCCTGAAGTATGCTGGTGCTGACGGCTGTCCCAGGCAGGATAAGGGGCTGGATGAATGCCATGGCCGATACAATCGGGCACTGATAGTGTTGCTCAGTGGAGCCTCTCCTCGAGCTTCCTCAGCAGTGACTCAAGGAGTGAGTGTGCACAAATGCGTTGAGAAATCAGCCTGCATCATCACCATGGCTTAGCATTTACCTGGATGAGCCCCGGCTCTCAGTTACACCAGAGTGTAACATACTGCACCCTCCTGCATTCTGCACACAGCCTTTCAGGGACTAATTACCATCTCATCCTGAAATTGCTTTAACCACCGGAGGGAGGGGACGACATCTGCTTAACATCTGCACAGTGGCAGGCTGCCCGTGAGCTCGGGACATGCAACAGGGATGGAAACATCCATTTGAAAGTGCAAGGAGTGCTAACTGTAGCTGGCCCTGCTGCAGAGCAGGCCTGCTTCTTGGGCACTGAGCTGGGTTTCCTCTGGTATGTTTTCTAGCAGCAAGGACCCAGTTGCATTCTTTAGAAGACATTCTACAACCTACTCCAATACTTTGCCATCAGGAAGTTTGTCTCCGGTTTGGTCTGCATTTGCTTTTTTCCCTTTGTTGTATTCATATTGATATCCTGTCTCCTATTCACAGCCACAACAGGCATATTTGACCCTTTCATTCTTTGACTGGTCTAATTATCTGACTGTTTTGTTGCTTGGCTCTGCTCTTGTTAATTTTTGTCAATATATTTTGCATAATGAGGTACTCAGGAGTGAAGATAATGTCCTGCATGTGCTCATGTGAGAGCTCCATATAGAGAGAACTGATTCCCTCCATCCTCCAGGCAAGCCTACACACACAAAAAAGGGGCCAAGGAAAGGTTCCATGGTGATTAAACTGTGTCTTTGGATACTTAAGAGCACAAGATGGGAGAGCAAAGAGAATTGTGATGGTCATCTGCTCTTAGTAGAAATTTTAAAGTCCCACTCTTCACTGCGGTGAGCTTTTAGGCCACCAGGGTCCAGAAACACCTACTCTGCATGCCACAAGTGGCAAAACACACCCATCCTTTATCCTAAACACTGGCTTCATCTCCAAGTGTTTGGAAGATTTTATGGACTGCAACCCCTCCAAACACATGCTGATTTAATATTGAATCCTATCCAACACTGCTGAGCTAAAGCACTCTCTTTTTAAGGCTTTTTGTGAAATAGTGAGAGAGCTTTATGATGATGTCAACATCATAAATCATCACATGTGCAGGGCAGAAAGTCCACACTGATGAAGGCATGGAGAAAGAGAATGAATTGTTCAGTAAACTAGTTCACTCCTTCATTTCAAAACAGATTCCCAAAGTCAGGTTTTCTCTCACAGGACTCTGATCTGGTCAAATATTGACATTTCCAAAGAAAAGGAAAATTGGGAAATGAGGGCAATATGCTCCCTTGTGCTTGTGGGCTCTTGGCTGTGACACAGAGGAGTCTAGAGAAGACCTGGTCTGCCTTGGAGCTCTTCAGGTATCCTGACGCCTTGAGCAGAGACAAGTCAAAACCTAGTGAGAGCTGCAGTTTAGGAACTTCTGGCATAGGTTCAAGCAACTCTGAAGTGAGCTGGGAGAGGCAGAGAATGCCATAGTCCTTTTCAGCATAGTGTATAGCAGGCTCACGTTGTTGTCAACGGCACAGGGTCACCTATGGCCACATCTGTGTACTCCAGTTCTTTCTGCTCTTCTTATTTTAATTCAGAGTACTTGATTTTGCTGCAATTATCCTTCCATTGAAATCTATTGGTCTGAATGGGCGTGGCTAGGCATAACTCCATCTCCTTGGTCCTAATCGTGACTTCATTTTATGCAAGCTGTGAAGCAGGCTTGGTCTTTCCAGCAGTTATTGAGGTAAAATGTGAGGCATGTTGGTGGAGTGGGGGACATATTACAGCTTCCACTTGGATAAATCAAATATTGTTGCTGCCAATGCTGTATCTATTGCAGGATCAAAAGTGGGTCTCGCTGAGCTTGTTGGGAGCAGTGCTGTGGGGTTAAACTAGGTCATCTCATTGCTGTGGGTGAGAACAGTGAGTTGCAGTACCAAAATCCACCCTGACTGCAATTCTGGAGCAGCTCTGCTGATGGTAGTTGGAATTGCGCTGGATTTACAGTGCTGAGACTGAAAAAAGAATTTGGCAGGGTAATCTCCAGAGCTATTGAACTGGCACCTCTCCCCAGAGCTATGTTTAGTTAGCATTTACAATAGGAAAGCAAACGAGGCATGATTCTCCAAACCTTGAACCCTGTTGAGGGCTGATTGATCTTGAATGCTGGCAATCCTGATTCCCCCAAACACAAATAAGCATGTATATGGATGTGAGCATAATTTTCCTTCATCCTCTTAAAGAATGCGACACAAGTCATATTTAATAATAGAGAAATGATGTAAGGTCTCCCTCCAGCTGTTTCTGTATAGACTCTCTGCCCTTGCTTTGGGAGGGGGTTTGACTATCTGGTGAAATATCCAATGAACCTTATTTCTGCACAGAATGGTGTTAAATGCTGGTATTCACTGGTATTTGCCACAAGCTGGTAACTGACTGGGGTGAAAGTCAGGCCCTGCAGTTTGGGCTGTAGAGTGAATGGTTATTTGTCCAGGAAGCAGAAGGTGAAAGCCATGATCAGAGAGGCAAGAGAGAGCCTCTCTGTGCTTGGAGGGACCCTTCTGGTAGGTGGGAATGGGCTGATGTGCCAGCTAGGGCTGAAACCAATTGGCACCATTAATCCAGGGCTGAAATGACAGGAGTTAATGCTCTGCAGGGTGATTATTGCAAACACTGTGCCTTAATTGTTTACCTCTGTTTCATGGAGCCAGTTGACAGTCAGCTCAATAGATTTCAGGTAGGTTTTCTGGTGGGGTAATACTTGTTTTTCAGGCAAGGTTTAGCAAGCTGAGTGGAAGTGAAATTGGTTGTGGCATGCTGTCTGTTGTTACAGGGAAAAATGGGAAAAAGACTGGGAATCAAGAAAAGATGACAAATGAAAATGTAGATGTCAATAAAGCTGCAATACGGGAAAGCCAGCAATTAAACAGGAGTGGATTTACACAGGAATGTGAATAGGAGGAGGGGCTTTTGCTCAGGATCGGGATGGATTAATGGGACTGCAGAGGGGCCAGGCTTTGGATGGAGTGTGGTTGTAGGGTGCAGTTGAGGTTCATCCCCAGGCAGACCTGTGCAGATGAGCTTGCGTGAGGCCAGGAAAAGCAGGGAATGCTGCAGAGGGGTTGACAGAGCTGGGTGTGGAAAGTCCCAGACTGGCATAGTGTGGAGGCCAGCTGGGCAGGAGCAGAATTCACATGGGTGTGAGAGCCACTTCTATTGCATTTCAGCAATTTTCCTGTCTTAAGAATGAAATGTCAGTTGTAAAAAGAATAGAAAAGCAATTATCTGGATTGTGGAGTTCCAGGGGCAGCAAATCCTGAGCCTCGCCCTGAATAAAACCTGCCGGGAGCAACAGAAACAAGCTGTAGTCATCCCCAGCTGTTTCTCCTGCTCAGTGCTGGCTATATCATCTGAGGGACTCCATGAATTCTCCAAGGGATTTTGTTATTGCTATTGATTTTACATGGGAGATTCTTAGATACCGGGGCTATGGGTCAGCAGCAGAAAGCCTTAAGATGAAGGGATCTTCATAGTGCTGCTCACCTGTGCTGCCACAGCTGCTGGCAGCTCCAGTGCTGTTCCACCAGCCTCTTAGCACCTCTTGCTGGGAGAAGTTGAGAAGGGAGTAGCTACTTTGCTCTCATCAAGGGGTAGAGGGAAAGTAGAATTCAGGTTCTTCCTTATTAAAACGTGCTATGCACAGCACAAAACATTCTAATGTATGCATTTAGAATATACTGCAGAGCTATTTCTTTCCTTTTTTAAAAAAAACCTCAAACATTTTTATAATACTAATAAAAATGCAATCTATATACAGTATCTTCATATCCCAAATATTTATAAACATAGTTATCTTTGGTTGACTGATTCCAGGAAGTTTGCCAGCACATCAAAACGATGACATTTTACATCTCATATTCTTTTCATTGTGAGGAATGAGATGCTTCTCCATTTCTTAACTGATTTTTCAGATTTTCTTTTAAGACTGGTGCATTTGGGTAGAACCTTACAGATTCTAGAACAGACAGGAAATTCCATGAGACTTAATAAACACCATGCTTGGCTTGATGTTGCTGTAGGGTATTGAAAAGAAATATTATTGACCATTAGTCTGCCATACAGACACATCTATAAGTTGCTGTCATTGGCAATAAGGCTGTAGCTATAACTGGTTACAGATTACTTTCTCGGAGCCTGGCCTCTGTCTCACAGTCCCTAGAGCCAAAATCTTATCTGTCCACCCCACCCTCTAGTTCTGAATTGTGATGGGGCAAACAAGTGACCAGTGATGCCTTGGTAGAATGTGTCACAGTGCTGCCCTTCAGGTCAGGCCATTATAAATGGCATGCTTTTCTGAGCAGCTGATTGTAGATGGAAATCAGGGACTCTTAGAAGTGATTGTCACTTTATTGTCATAATGTCTTTTCACCAAGACCTGGTGTGTTGTGTTTGTTATGCATTTTACTTGGGACTTGCTCTCTCTGTGAAATCCATAAAGGAAATGCTATGGTATTCTTGGGTGCTCGAGTGGATATTCTCTCCAGATGTTTTTAAAGGTCCATCTTCTAATTCAGTCCCCAAGAGGCTTTTCAGAAACTGAAGTGAGCAATTGGAGGCAGCTGCATAATATCGCAAATGACCTACTCAGTCCTTCCTTTCTTGATTTTTTCCCCATGTAGGTTATCCATTTGCAGCTAAAATCATCGTGCCAAAGGCATTTTTGCATTGTGTAGAAATCATTCATGCACATCACTTTAACAATAGGGGGGCAGACCTGTTGAGTATTAGGCTAACCAGTCATGTAAGTGAAGGCTTTAAAGGAGGAGGGAAGAATGATGGATGCAGTGTGCAGGGCTCCGGAAGACAAATGAGCAGTATGAAATGGATATGGTCTGCACAGATTTGAATAATATTCTGTGTTCAGTCCACCATCGGGGTACCATCAAATGGGGCTTCTTCCAGTGTGTAATGTTACATCATCTTCTTCGTTTTCCACTTCGGGTACTCTTCATCACAGCTGGCCCAGCTTATCTTCCAAGCTGGCTTTTAGCGTTGGAACCTCTACTAGGCAAGGAACTTATATCCATCCATATAGTATATAAAATATAAAAATATATTAAAAACATATAAAATAGGTGTGCGGGTCTACGCTCACACGCATATGTGTGTTTATCTCTGCACAAAACAGAATCTTTCAGGAGGATGAAGCAGGAGGTGTTCAGGCAGCAAATGGTATTCAGGAAAGAAAATAAAGCCAGTCCTCAACATTTCATGACTGGGCATGGCACAGGTAAGAGGCAGGAAGCTGAATTAATGCTGTCTCCACTCAGTCCCAAAGCCACAATGTGCTGGAGGAAGCTCCAGGAAGAGTGACAAAAATGCTGATAGGTTTGGAAAGTGTAGTGTAAATGAGAAGATTAGGGAGGCTGGTATATATTCATTGAGGAGGAAAGATGTGTGAAGGGAGATGTAATCACTGCCTGCAAATCCATAAAGAAACACTACTGAGAGGATGGGGATCTATTTTTCTCAGTGGTTGGTACAAACAGGCCTAAGACATAATGGTCCTGAGGTGCAACAGGGAACAGTTAGTAAAAAAAAATCAGGGAAAACTTTATAACTCTAGGAACAGTTTGGTGACAGAGCAGGCTGCCAAGGCACTCTATAGAGCCACCAGCACTGGAGCTGTTCAAGGCAGGGATAAGCCACCCATCTGTTAGGGATGGTTTAGGTGTAATCACATCTGCCACAATGTGCCATAATAGCCTGGATGATGCACCGGAGGTCTTTTCTCACCCAAATGAGTCTGTGATTTGTCATTTGTGCTTATTTCACTGTGTGGTACTCTGTGTGTGTGTTTGTGCTCGATTCCAAATGTTCCCATGTGTACCTGGAGCTTGGATGTCTCCTGGTCCGTACTGTCAGTCCCCCAAACACTTTCTCTCTCTTTCTTCCTTCCCAATTTACTCCCTCTTGATCCATTTGTCTTACATGTTCATATTTACTTGCTGATCCTTTATTTCAGTGTGCCCTCTTGCCTCTTTTTGTCTTCATTTCACATACACTTGTGTGTGCTTTCATGCTGTTGCACCTGTGCCTGAGCACATGCACACGTGCTTCTCTTCACTCTCACTGCACTTTTCTCCTCCTGTCTGTCCTCCAGTGAGAGCTGTGGGTGGAGAAGGGCAGGCAGGAGGAGGATTTTCCTTTCTGTAATGGAACTGCTGGGAATCACCCAGTTTGGGATTGAAAGAGGTCCGTGTTTTTGGAAATACATTGGTCCCATGGGTATATGATGCCTGACAGGAGGTGGAGCATTAGTTCTGCTATGCGGTTGCCAGATCTTCTTCACATTTGATAGTCTAGGGCTGTGCACAGGACAGGCTTGAGTTGGCCTGCACCCCTCCTTGTGACTTACCTTGCAGCCACTTCTCTGCAGTCCCCACATAAAAGCTGAACAAGCCATCACAGCCATCTGACAGCAGCAACAGAAATAACTCACAGACATTGACAGCAGCCTTGCTGATGGTGATGTGCTGCATCTTCCT
This sequence comes from Platysteira castanea, assembly GCA_013397175.1. Lineage (NCBI taxonomy): Eukaryota > Metazoa > Chordata > Aves > Passeriformes > Platysteira > Platysteira castanea. The sequence continues at coordinate 2,222,582 of VYXC01006384.1, forward strand.
GAACCTGCAGCAACATTAGGAGTGCTTTATGAAATTAATATGGGTTAAGTACTCGTGCTGAGTGCCAGGTGTGTTTTAGAGGGCAAAACGAGGAAAGCTTTCCTGCATCAGCAGTGAATACGCTTGGACAGTCACCAAAGCCCACAGACTGGTACTAGCTGTTTCTGTGACAGAAGATCATTAAGGTGCTTTTATTTTGAGTGTCTGAGTGTGTGCACATGTGTGTGCAGGAATCTGTTTATTGCCTGTATTCATTTCATAAAATAAATTAGATCACCCAAGGATGTGTTCAGCTCTGCATCACTGGCAGTTTTCAAATCATCATCAGATGCCTTTCTAAAAGATTTTCTTTGCTTTGTTCATAAGTTTTTGAGTCAGAAATGGGGAATTTATGGGTGAAATGTCTCACTGCATCCCTCGGGGAGAAGTCCTAGGTGATCTAAGCTCTTCCTTTCTAATCTTTAGTGGCAGTGAAGCCAAACGTTGTATTAAGAAACTGATAAATTTCAGTGTGCTTAAGTCAGGAGATAGCCAAGCTAGACTGTTTGTGGAACCTTACATGGAAACAAAGGAGTCTGTGGTAAATACTTTAATAATGATAATGAATATTCATGTTTACTCCAAAATCATTTGGACCTACCTTCTAATGGCTACACTAAATATGCTTACCAAAATTACAGCAGATCTACTGGCCTTGCTGCTGGTCTCCTGCAGGTGTGTGCTCCCCCCTTGCACTGTGTGGCTACATAGATGTTTTCACAGAACGCAGCGTTGCTCTCATATTTTTTTCTTCAACCTTAATCACTGTTATGTATCATCTTTTGTGCGTCCGTGCTTTCCCATATATGGCAGATAAACAGAAGCTATGAAAGTAATTTGTACAGAAAAAAAAGCATAGTAAATTGCATTAGACAGCATGCTACAGATCAAGACTGGCAACAAAAGTAATAGAGAAGATGTGCTGGCATATAGAAGGGTTTATAATTAAATTGCAACATTAGCAATTTCATTGTTGGTGTTTCTTTAATATATCTTATGAGAAATGCTCTATTACTGCTTAAAGTAATTACTTTGTGCTTGAAAACATGCATATATTTAAATGTCAACTGATGGTAAAAATCTCACTTTTCAATTTACTTGTACTTGGACATTTAGAAATATATTGATAACTTTCAGATCAGTAGTTTTACAGGATAAATTCTTTACTCAAACTCTCACTCATTAAAAAAAGAATTTAACAGCAGTTTAGAGAAAGCAGATTGATTACTGAAAGTAATATTGGAACTTTATTAAGACAGTCAAAAATAAATCACAGGCAAACTACAAAATAGTTAGATTGATACATAAGAGACCTAGTCAAACAAATCATAAGTTATCATCATGAAAACTCTACACTGTTAATACAACTCTCTACGCATATTTCTCAAAGAAACAGCTTTGGAGATAGTAGCATAATGAATTACTGTGAAGAGGTGTATCTGTCTGCAGCAGGGAAAATCTATCTTATTTTAAATGTGCATGTGTGCTGAGAAAATTATTAACATACAAACCTGGCACCAAGGAGAATATGGCATAAAAAGAAATTTAGAGGTCATTTTCTGTGATGGACCAAGTACTAGCAACACTTAGTAAAATAGAATTAGGCAGGGTAGAGGAGGAAAGGTGTGCTTAGCAGAAATTCAGAAGCTTTTGCCCTGAATTGCTAAAATTGTATGGGTCAATTAGGACAATTATATCTTTCTCAGGGGTAGTGTCTTTTGATAAAGGAGAAGCAATGGCAAAGAACAGCAAGAGATGACAAGAAATTTGGGTGCCATTTCTATGTTATCCCAGGCATGAACTATCTGTGTGCCAGGCTGATTCCTGGTACAAAGGAGAGAGGCAGAGCTCCTTCCTGTATTCCAGTGCTCCATCAGGTGTCCTTGTCTGACCACACTCATCGGAGCAACATTTGTTAGGACGGCCAGCCCATTGCTCACTCAGTGACTCAGGGGCATGTCATGGGTCGTGATCAAAGGTACGTGCTGCTGGACTCTGGCAGTCACCTTTCCAGGAACGATCTGGCAGAAGTAAGTCATGAAGCATTCCGGAGGGGTCAGAGCATTCTCAACTGCAGGCTGGAGGGAGATAACATCCTAATTAAAGTAATGAGAAAGCAGATAAAATGGCCTCAGAATGTGAGTTGGGAAACCCCCAAGCTCAGAGATACCACCCTGCTCATTAATGAGTTTATTTTCATTCTGCTTCAGTTATTCTCTGTGACTGTTGTGGGAGTGTGACTCTCATATGAGGGAAGATACCTTCATGTGTATTACTGACCATGTTTAAGGACTCAAGTCCAGCCCAGGACCCTGCCCTCCTAGATTTTGGGTAGGACATAATAGGAAAAAGGCCTTGGTTTGAACATTTGGCACAGCAACAACACACAACCCATTTTGTAGGCAAAGAATCAAGGCAAGGAATGGAGAGCCCTACCCAAGGCCATACAGGAGATATGTCAGACCTGATATCTGAACTGACAGGTTCCTCCGTTGTCATAAAAAGAATCCCAGATGTGGATTTTTTATTTAATAGCAAAGAAGTAGAAGATCTGCCTAGACAACTCCCTGTCCAACCCAAGCACACTGCCTGGTGCTTTGTCCAGTCTAGATACTTCCAGTGAAGGACTCTATTTTGCCATGTTGTGGCATAGCTGAGTTGGTCTGAAGTAGGGAGAAAATGTTTACCCAGAAGCTTTCATTCCCAATGGCTGATCTTGTCACACAAGTTGGAAAACAGATGCTCCAGACACTCGGTGATAAAGCTGGCCACCACTTTTGCACCCTTGTGCTCACAGCCAGCTGCTCAACCCCTTGGGTTTGTTGCCACTGCTACTCCTCCCCTCAGAGGTCCTGTTCCCAGTGGAATGATTTGGAGCATGTCAGTCTGAATCTGTGTTCAAACTCAATCATTTCAAGATGAACCAAGAAGCTGAAGTGACCTATTAGCACAGCCAGCAATCTTTGTATTTTTCTGATTATGTTTTATATATTTCTTTACCCTTTGTTCAATTACGGCAGGATCCCTTTCTTCTTGTCCGCTCATGTTCTCTCTCAGTGCTAAGTGCCAGCTGTCACTGCCTGCTGGATAATTACCATTTTACAAACAGTGTTTAGGGAAATGCCATCAGTTTCTGAATATGTGGCTGTCAGGGCTTATTTGAGGGGCTTTCCTATGTTAACTACCTCTTCTCTTTTCAGGCAGGAGGGCAAGGGAGGGGAAGGAAGCCGAGAGATCTGTCTTGTCTCCAGGCATTTGAAGAAAAATTGCATTTCATCTTTTTCGCATTTTGACTGTCAATGCTTATTCCTTCCCCCACCCTCTCTCCCAGTTTATGCACTCCTCTCACTTTTTCTTTATGACAGGCTGCTCTGTCCTTCTTTGCAGCCCTACTGGCCCGCTAGTGACTGGTGGCAGCGGGGAAGATAGAGCTGCTTATCATGGGGGATTACTAATGGGAAGGAGGGCATATTCTCAGAAATAATTGTGGCCCCTCATTACTGTAATATGCTACTTAAAGCTACACAGGTCTGCCTGAGGTTAAGCGGGGAATCTGGGAAAAAAGCTTATACTCTGATTGCCTTGCTGCAAGAAGCAGTGGCATGAGCACAGCCAAGGAGGGATGAAGTCTAGGTGTTGCTGACAGAGGTTGAAATGCTGAATTTCAAAGCCAGACCACAGAGAAAGACATCATCTGCTAAGACATGGTTTTTCCAGGGTGCAAACTATATAGATGGTCCTATTTGTGAGGGTGGCAGGGAAGAAGGCAGGATGGACACAGCATTTGGTTGTCTAATTTGCCTTTACTAAATAAGGTAATGAAAAATGCAAAAAAAAAAATTTACATTCACCTGGAAGGGCAACGTCAAACTTGAGCTCCTCTCAATGCCAAAACTTTCTGTTGTCGTATAAAGAACCTCCTTCCCCTTAGTGACAACTGGTAGCAGTTTCTTAATCATTTCTGTAGAGCCTTGGTCAGGAGAAGTCAGCATGGAAATCAGGGCCATGTGTACTACTGGATCAAGATATGTGATCTGGTCCCAACAGTACTCATTGAAAAGTACTCACAGCCTGAAAGAAGGCTTTCCTCGAAGTGTCAGTGTTTTGGTTTTCTAATGATTTTTGCCACCTATCCACTTTGAGAACACTCAGAAGATGATGGAAGCTACTTCTCAGGCACAGCAGGAGCTCTGAATTTCTTGTCCCAGTCTGAACAATGGGAATGGGGTAGAGCAGGGTCCCAGGGGGATGGATCTCAGACTGTTTTGCAGCCAGGGACAAAGGTTTAAATACCAGTGTAAAGAATAAAGACCTCAGTGCAGCTGTGATTTGGGCTCTTGGACCAATGTGGTTTTGCAATTAGATAATAAAAACTCTTAATGTCTGGTGGGCTCAAGGGGCTCAATGTACAGACCTCTCTCCACCCCAGAAGTGGCACAGATGGACGTCACTCCCACATGTTCCTCTTGGTTTATGCTGCCTGGTACCAGCCAAGGCAGAAGCAACTCTCCCTTATCTGCAGAGCCCTCTCCCACATTTTTTCCCGTTGCCCCTCATTTTCCACCCAGGCCTGATCTCGTTGCTATGGAGATGCACATGCGAAGTTTCTGACTTCATGCACGCCACTTCTGGAAGCTGAGGAAAACAGTGCTCCTGCTCCATAAACTGGGTCTGACTTGGGGCCATGGGGAGGAGAGGAGGAAAAGTGTCCCATGTAAAGAGAGAGATCTGTCGGAGATGAGGCTGTGCTTCCCACAGCTGGTATGAAAGCAACTGTGAGATTGTTGCGATACCTGCTGAGCTGTCAGTCTGAGTCACCCATCTCTGGGAAACTCTCTCAAGATAGAAAATATCTCTAGGAGGTTTAAAGGCCCTACTGACATCCACACACAGAGTCACGCTGCCCTGCAAAGGCCACTTACGTGGGGACACTGAGTGCACACAAGTCCCTCTAGCAGCAGATGCAGATGAGCCTGGTGCCGTGACTTCTCCAGGGCCTTGCCACTGTGCGGATAGTCACAGGTGGACAGCAAGGTCCTCTGGAGGTGTGCCCTGCGAGCAGCCCCTTACCTTGGAGCCCCCTCTGTGCTATTTGGGTTCAGGTGCCACTCAGCATTGTGTGTGTTATTTGAATCATGTGGCTGATGGGCAGGGAGGGATGTGGCAGGAAAGCAGGGAGGCAGCAGCCAGCCTCCCTACAGCTAGAAACTCTGGGAGGCTCAACCCCTGGACCATTGCTTCCAGGGCCAGCAGCACTTTCCCATTTGTTCTCTGCAAGGGCCCTCTCTCAGCATCTACCCACTCTAATTCACGGCTCTGCTCTGAACTAGCTGCAAGGGAAAGGGATGCTGGACATAGAAATGGAAGGAAAATTAGGGAGTAGAGCTACCCAAGACCCATATACAAAAGCAAGGAGCTAACTCCTAGTATCTAGGTTTTTCCCCTCATCTGTCCTTTAAAAGAACACATCCCAGCCAACACCTGCTCGTGCCTTCCCTTTTTCTATCCATATGTTGTTATGCACCTTAAAGTATGTTGTGAAGGATATTGAATACAGAAGGAAATGGTTGGATGTTGCAGTCTGGTTCTGGGCTGCACCCTCCCTGAAGACAGCCTTGGATCGTAGAAAGAATCAGGAACAATATTTTTGGTTGATATTCATGGGTGTTTTATTTCTCTGACCGCATGGCAGCCAGGAGAGACACAGACTGACCACATGGTAGCCAGCCAGGCACAAAACCTTTTCCAACTGTACCCCCAAGACCCAGGAATCATGGGACAACCACAGTTTTTGGGACGGGGAAAACACCTATAACCAATAACGAACAGGATAACACCAGGGAGCCTGGAAACCCCGCAGACCATGCTTCAGCTTCCATGCCCACCCCCCGGGGCGGGGCACCCCACAGTTGGATCCCTAGAAATCAGTATTTCCAAGGTATGCCACAGCTTCTTCTCTCCACAGTCAGGCTGAAGAGTACATCAGCCCCTTCTTCACTGAAACAGACAACTAGGTTGCTCAAAGAAAAAATGGAAAATGCTTTCAAAATCATGTCTTATTTTGAAAAGTATTATGTCAGCCTGCTGTTCACAGTCAACATGTAATGAAACACGTTCATTAGCCATTTGGGTCATCACTTCTCACGCTTTTCCGCATTTGAGCTGCTCAGCAGCAGATTGCAAGGCATTTTTCTAGCCATCCTCCCCAACCCTCTGATAGTGATAAGCAATATGTTTTGTACTGTTAGCGTCATGGTTATAAATGACCACTGTACCACATGCTACCCAAATTTAACATGCTCAGACAGTTCTGTCACTGGCAGCTACTCCATTCCTTAATATCTGTCCCTAGAGTGAAACTGCTTTTAAGGGATAGAACGGCTGCCACCTCCTCCTGTCGCACTGGGTATTAGGCAAGGCTATCCTACTGCAGTGAAATTTGCTTCTTACCCCTTTGTTTCAACACCACTTGCTAAATTGTTTCAGCGGCGTCATCACCTCAGTGAGTTACTGTGACTCTTTTCAGATACTGGCATCCTGAAAGATTCAAATCACTCTGCGTGCCATTACCTTCTAGCACACTTCTACCCACCCAGCCATGTAAGTCCTTGCCTGGGTAGTGTCAGAGCACCCCACAGACCTGAATGCAATAATCTCTGACTTCCCAAGGCAGGGAAGAGTTAACAAGCAGAAGTCTTGCACTGGAAACTGAGCCCTGGTAAGGTCAGGCAGGTTGTTCAAGGTCAAAGCATGAAGTCTGTGGCAGCTCTAGGAGCTAAGCTTGTGCCTGCCATTTCCCAACCCAGAGCCTTAGCCACAGACCTGTGCTTGCTTCCTCTGGAAGCAGCTGGTTTTCTTCCATCATTTCTGTCTCTTAATTTCCTTTTCTCTGTGCTGTTTTTTTATCACCTAGCCTGCAGAGCAATTGTGATCCTGTTTACTTGAGAGATGCTATACAAAATACAGTTGTATTGTATTTCATTTCATCCGCAAGCCAGCATTCTCGGAGGGAGGCCAGTTGCCAGGGAGGAAAAATAACCAACAAAGCAAAGGGCAGGAGTGTTCAGCACTTTCTTGAATTTGATCTATTTCTTCTCTTAACATACACACAGACAGAGCCAAACCAAACTATTTTACTTTATGGAAGGGGTTTACAGTTAAATCTGACTACAGTGCAACCAGAGTCATTATCTAATGAAAGGAGGCTTATTGACTCCCTTCTCTCAATTGTAGACCACCTCTTCTTCTCTGATCTTTCAAGAGTAAAGCTATTAAAGTTAAACAAAACTTGAAACAAACCTGGACTGTGTCCATCAAGGAAATTGCCATGCCAGACAGAAAGCCCTGTATTTGCACTGAGAGGGCTGGTGTATCCCCATAACGACATATGAGTCTGAGAAATCAGAACAACCACCCTTGCGGGGTGATAGTGACCCAGTTACTTTAGTCAGTGAAGCCAGGACCAGAGTCTGGATCAGAGGGAAGGTTGGACTGTGTGAGTTGTCAATGTGGTTTGAGCTGATCACTTATGCAGACAGATCTTTCCTAAGTTGGCTGTTCTGTCAAAACCACTTTCCTTGCTGTCTGAGCTGTACTTTCTCTAAGCTGGCTTTTTTTTTTTTTTTTTAATGTGAGCACATTTTTGGATCAGAGGAAAATACAAATGGAAACACCCTTTCTGGTCTTCAGCTCTTTCCATCATGCTGCCAGTTCTGATCTCTTTCTGTACCTGTCTACTCTCTGTGTCCCTCTTGATTTCTCAGTGGCCCTTTCCCTTCCTCTGACTATCTCTCTCGCTCTCCCCTCTGCTTTTTCATTTGCCTGCCACTTCATCTCCAGGGCACACGTAAATGAGCTGCTCTTCATTTCTCCCTTCCCACTTTTCTCTTGTTCTTCTCAGTGTGTCTCCTTCCTGTGCAGCACAAAGGCCTCCTAAAAAAAAAATTGCAAAGCAGCAGCTTGCAATGGTGAACTGTGCAAGAAATACCAAGTCACCAGAGGTGGAATGAGCACTGGAAATGAGGTGCTGGGGTTTGGAGAAGGAGCTTAAGGAGACTCCAGTTTTGGAGATTATAATTTCGCAGTGCCTTTCATCAGTACACGTCTGTCTATGTGAATAAAAGTCATCTTTGGTGAAAACATCACACATGGCACCTACCGGGGCTGCTGCTGTTGAAGGGCCCACACGTGCTCACCTCCAGAGCCATGCCCTCATCCTATTGAGCAGGATCACAGGATAATTCGAATTGGAGGGGACCACAGATGGTTATCTAGCTCAACCTCCTACTCATCTTAGGCACTTTGGGATGATACCTTTCTGCTGTTCAGGTGCAGTAGGGTGTGTAGACTTGTGCTCATAGAGGGCTGGATCTGTACCAGCATTCAGAGGATGAAGTGTAAAGGTGTGCTCTGTTGTTATGTGAAGTTCACTCTTTCTCATAGGCATCTTTTCCCAAAGCCTTGCCTTTATCAAGTCTCTAATCACAATGGAACGCTTTATGGGCTCTTCATGGCAATTTGCTCTTTCTATTGCCCTTCCCCAAACTTCCCTTCCTCCTTCTTCCTTTCCTCATGCCTTACCGAGCCTTTGACTCCTGTTTGCTCTCTGTGGAGTATGATGTACCTCTCTGCTGGTTTTATGGAAAGTCCACAACTAATTAATTTTTGTTGCTGCCCAACCTAACTGAAATAGCAGCATTTCTTTCCTGGGACAGGAAAAGCAGGCAAGTGTGAGTGTCATCTGGGGCCTGCATTACAAGATCCTGAGTGGACTGTCTAGAATTTTCTGCATGTGAACGGGCAAAAGAGCAAGAAAGTAACATGAAATGTTAATGCAAGTGGTTGAAAACAGCCTGGCAAGCACAGCTGAAATTGAGAGCTGGGGCACAGGTTCAGCCCTGTGTGCCTGGGGGGCACAAGCAGACAGACTGTGATGCACGGCTGGGCTTTAATATACCTTCATAGCTAGCAAATGCTATCCAGACTAAGAGGGAACTACGCTGGATGGTGGCAATGGATCAACATTTGTTACAGTTCCCTGGAAAGTAACTGTCCTGTGAACAGCTCATACTCTTTGAGGCTTTCTGGGACAATCTCTGTAAGGAACGTTGAGATCAGTTACTGTATTGTGGAGATACAAGGTACCCTTTTTGCAAAAGGTCTGTTTTCAAGGTCCAGACATGAGTAGTGGAGTCCCGTCTGCCTCTCCCTGCCTCCCTTTTGCCCTCTCTGCCTTCCTCTCCCTCCCTGCCTGCTTTCCTCCATCCCAAGATCCTGAGGCTTGTCTTTATCATCCTTCAGTCATATCACAGAGGAAGAATAGGATAAAGTTAATTGTTGTCTTATGTGCCTTGTGGATGAAGATGGGCATGAGTGCTGCAGTGACTTGGTACCCAATAGCTCTGGTTTGTGAGTGAAGTTCCAGTGGAACCAGATCTTCCCTCCTGTACACTTTCAAGCAAGGGGACAAAAGGTTTGATCAAACTGATGTGGTTGAATGGTTTGACCCAGGAGGAAAAGTACTCATGGCTGCTCAGCTTCCAAAATAGCAGTAAATCCCAGCCAGGATTTCGGCTGTTGATTCAATACCACAGTTATATCAAGTAAGTGTCACTGTATGCCTAGAAATTGTTCATGGTTGTAGTGGTATTGAACAATGCAGAAGCAGAAGACATGCCCAAGACCTGAAAGAATTCCCCGTGTAGCTTTTATTTCATATTAACTGTACGTAAAATCTTCTTGGGTGTCCAGTACTGCATTTTTTCTTGCGCTAATAAGAGTACTGAGGCTGAGAATGCACATGGGTCAGAACTATTGGACTTATTACTGAATTTATTGAAACATGACCTATGTTTGTATTGAAATATATGTATAGGATGCATAGTATGTATTGAAAAATGCATATGCACAACATGCAGTGTAGCAGGGCTTTCCAGTGCAATATAGGGGAATATACCTTTAGGATCAGTCCAGATGCAGATGTGTCCAGTGTCTGTCTGTGAAAGCTGCCATTTTACTTTGCACTCTTTTCCTTTGGGAAATGTAGCCTGCAAAGAATACAGCAGGTTTTAAATGAAGCTTTCAGAGCTGTTCACAAACATGAATGAATTAAACCTCACAACTCCTCCGTGCGATACAGGAGACATCCTCACCTCATTCTGAAAGGCAGCCACCTGTGGAAGGCAGCAGCTGTTTAATAGTGCATAGTTACATTTTACAACTGTTGGGTACAACAAGTGATGACAGAAAATACCCAAATTAAACTAGTGGGAATTAGGCCCAGAGAACATAATTGCTCAAATTAAAATGTGTGTAGTTTACGTTAACGCCTATACTGCCACCAGTTCCATAATGAACTGTTCTGGTTAGGGTTAAAGATGTGCAAATATTGTTCTCTTTGGCTTCTGAAACAAAGCATTTGGAGACAGAAAAACTGGCATGTGTTGAACCAAATCCTCTTTGTGTTGGTTGGTTTGCCTCTTGTTCAGTTTCTCTTCTTTTTCATATGGGAGGGGAAAAAGAAAAAGATGGAAAACATCATTTCACTTGACACAAATTATTTCGTTTGGCCCAAAGCAAAACCTCTCAGAGCAGCAACTTGTGAGAAAAGGCCAGGGAAGGCCAGCTTTGCAGAGCTGCTCTTATTGCTGCAAATGTAAAAGGCAGTACCAGCAGCAATACACCACCTCCTAAGGGTATTCACCTTGCTGGCAGTGGACTGAGCTGCCAATATCCTGCCTACCCAGAGAGCCCAAGTCCAGTGCTGCAAGCTTTGGGAGAGTTATAAGAATTAAAGTGCAAGGAAATATTGTTATGTCTGTGGGGAAGAGAGATAGAGTGACTTCCCCACGGAGCAGGAAAAGGAGTGTGCCGTCGTTGAGCCCTTTAGCCAGTCCTACCATTTTAAAAGAATATGTACTTTGAAGGAATATATACTTGACTGAACTGAGATCCTGCCTCAATTGTCAAGGAGAGAATTTGTCCAGTGTAGGCTGAAATTTCCACTTCTAATAGAACCGAATGGCTAATTTAGGAAGAAATCAAAGCAAAACAGACTCATTGCACTTCAGCATTGTTTTTGTCTGGTTTAACTTACCGTGTGGAACCATTTCAATAAGCTGTATTATCAGAGGAGATTTCGTTTTCCCTTCTTTTTGGTCGCTGCCCAAAAAACTCCGCAAACGCATATCCACTTTTATTTAAATTCACACTCTCATGGTTAGAAATTCACAGTATTACTTTCTCCTCCAATGCCAGCCTTGCAGAGGCCTCCTTATGATGAAAGATCTTATTAGAGTTAGCTCTCTGTATCAAGGAGAGACAATCAATTCCTTTTGGAGATTTAATTTTAATCATGCAAACTGGCTTCTGTTGCCCTGTGTTCCATAAAACTTTCCCTGTTCCCTAGTACTTGGTATTAGTTTCTGTGGATGGCAGGCTTCAGAGCTTGTCCCAGTAATCAGAAACAGGGGGTTACATTAGTCCCAGGTTGTGTTGCACACAGCAATTCTATTTGCAGAGTCTGTTTGCTGCACAGCTAACGGCTGCTTCAAACAGCGCACAAGTAATTTCCAAATGACAGATCTCCTCTCTGTCTGCAGCTATTTTAAACTTGGTTTGCCACATGTGGTGTGGCCGTGACTCTGGAGGGAGTCATTCCCCCCAAGCCCTCCCCTTCCAGAGCCAATGTGCTGTTGCCCTGAGCTGAATGCTGAATATTGAACTCTTTCAACAGACGAACTTCAGGCCCATTATTATTCAAAGAATAGTTTTAGGAGCTCATAAAACTAAACTAGCAACCCACCATTTCCAGATAATTTCTACACAGAAAAAAGAGACAACATTCATTGCAAGAGATAGGGCGAAATTAGTCTCAAAGTTCTTTTTCAGAGCAGGCGCAGAGAGCGTTACCGCACTGACTTCTGTGAAATTCTTTCCACTTCTGCTAGTGATCATTTTTGTCCTTTAACCTGCAAACTCTGGGGCTGCTAGGACAGACGTGAGCACAGCTGAGAGTATCCTGCACACTCCCACTGTCATGCAACTAGGGCCCATATCCCACTGGTACTGCAGTTTTTCAGCAGCATGACTGATTTATAACATGGTGGGATGGAGGGAATCAGGCTCTTTTGTTTTGGCCGTTCTCCAAATATGTCTTTTAGGAGCACTCTTCTTATTTGCATTCCTAACATTGACTTTAGTGTTGGGACTCAGCGTATCAACTCTTGGGGTTTCTTTGGCACTAAAGCCAGATGTGTCTTTGGGGTTGACCTTTTCTTCGAACATGATCCAACTGGAACATCAGATCTGAACGGTAGCACGTGGCACAGCTCTGAATTTCTAATTGTGGGCCCCCACCTACATCTTTATGCAGAGCTCAACATCATCTTCATTCTTTCCACTTTTCTACTTACAGTGTCCTTGATGCTATGATAGGATAGATATATTGGGGCTGGGAGACTGTCTCAGCTAATGGAAATAATTTGAATTTTTTTTTTTTTTTGATTGTTCTCCTGTAAATCTTAGTGCCTAGGGTTTAAAGCTGGGCTGCTTTTTTGCTCCATCTGTCCACTTCTGCCTTTGATTCTCTTCCTCTCTGGTCGATCCATTAACGTTCTCTGATGTGTAATGGCTCCATCAGGCCAGCATGGAGTAGTCTCCATGTCGGTATTATAAACACAACCATTGGATTGACCTAATTCTCTAGGCAAAAACTACTGTTTTGTTTTCAGTAGTCTCTATCAATAAAGGCTATTTTTATCTCATTCAAAAGAAATAGCTCTGAGATTATTGGGAGCCTGTGAGGAAGCAGCTGGATACTGACAAAGGTCTTAAGAATGCTTGAATGAAAATACCCACCTTGATCAATGCCAAGCCTTGGTGATAGCTGAATTCATAGCTGCCACTCCATTCTGTGTGCACAGCACTGTAACAAATGAGGGGGGAAATAAAAAATACATAGGATTTAATGGCTGTCAAAACTCAGCTGAAGTGAGGTTTGCCTGGTGAATGGCTGTTCACAAGAAGTAAAGGCCTCGAGCAGGCTTAGCTCTGTGATAAAGCCATGGGTAGACATAGATCCACCAGCACCTTCTGCTCAGACAGGCTTTTTTAGTTGTTGCTAAAAAGAGGGTTTATGTCATTGTTACTAGTGCCTGGGAAATAACAGAATTTTTTGTTGGAAGAGCTGGCTGAGAGTGCCTGGATTAGTTGGTGACTCTTAATTTAGTTTAGTTTAGTTTAGTTTGGTTTAGTTGGGATATGTTAATTCACTACGATAAAGGCTGTATTTATGTAAGCATACTATCAGCTAGAAAATTTTTCATTTTAGAATTTGGGAATATTGCATATCAAGCAGCTAGTACCTGCATGTGGTACTAGTTTGTGGCATTAGCCTGTGCTACTGGAGATGTAGGAAACACAACTCAGATCCTGTATTGCCACAGTCATAGCAGGGATGTAGATTTGTCTTTCCCATCCCAGACAGGCATGAGAACCACCTCTTTCTCCTGGAATTGGCCTCTCTTTCCAGTTTTCTCTGGAGTTTCATGTGTTTGTCTAAATATGAAATAGTTTTGAAATTTAGGGGGTTTTTTTTCATATGTAAAGGAGTGTTTTGTTTTGTGGGTTTTTTTTTTCACTGACTTTAACATTTCTTTTATGAAAAGTTATTTGCAAAAAAGCTGAATAAATATGTGACAATTAAAGAAAAAGCTCAGGGAAAGTAGCACAGCAGCCCAGGTAAAGAGTAACTCAAGAGCTCCTAGAAAATTGGACAGGTTTACAGCTGTGAACAACTGAAGCCCCAACCTCAGTGACACAATTTTTTTTCCAAGGCTGGAGAAAAGAGAGCTCAGAGGGAACAGTAACTCATTATGGAGTCGAGGCAGGGGCCCAAGATGCGTCTGTGCCCCTGAGGAGGAGGAGGAGAGGCATGCACAGACTCACGGGCAGCACACTCATGCATGCACACACCTGCCTTTGATGTTTCCTTACATTTCTCTTTTGAAGGTCCTGAATCCTCGAGCCATATCCTGAGGTCCTTTTTCCTTTTTACTGAATTGAAAGTCTTCAAGGCTTGGATTCCAGAAACAAGAAGTGAAAAAAAATCTATTAGATCTTGATTACATCTTGCTTTTCTTATCGTTTAAAATTGTTTTTAATTTTATTTTTTAAAATTGATCCTATTGAGAGTTTCCAAATGCTGATATTGGATGCAGTTACAAAAAAAATTAAAAATTCAATCTTGAGAAAGAAAGAAATGGACACCATGTTTTCTTTTTCTTTCTTGCATTACTCCAGATGAAGCCTTTAAAAATGAGTGCATTTTGGAAAGAGATTGTCTACTTCACCACAGAATATGATATCTGCATACTATTTACAAATCTGCATGAATGCTTAGGGCAGCAAATGAAGATGGAAAATGTGCACTGGGAATGGATGTAGCTGTGATGGGCCATTGCTCACTCCTCATACCCATCACAGCTGTTCTTCCAGCAGTCTCTCTGCTTGGCAGTGGAGAGGACTTTTAAGGAGTAGTTATAAGGACTAAAAATCCTCATAGTCCATATGCCCCTCAAAATTTGCCTCTGCATCCATAAAATCCTGCACAGCTATCAGACTGCTCTGCAGTCTGCTGATGAGCAACCACTTGATGCCTTACCTTCTGCTTTTATCTCTGGAAGTCTCTGGTTCAAACCCATTGTGTCAGTCAAAACACTTGATTTTGAATTTGTTGAGCACACTAGGATTTTTCTACCCAGCAGTTAGAGAACGTGCTGCTGAGACTTTAAGAAGTCTAAAGAACCAAACACGTTTCTGGACACGTTTAGGATAAGCAGCCTGCACTGGGAGAGTCACCTTTCTGTTGTGCCAGGACAATGATTATGCACTGCCTGCAATGTCTAGGATTTTCCAAAAAGTTTCTCACTTCAGCAGTGAGGAAATATCACCTCTTACTTAGGAAATGGCTCAGCTACTTAAGTTGCCATCAGGGAGGCAAGATGTGTCCTTCTATTGTTAGTGCTGCATTGTCCTGAGCTGTGAACACACTGGGGACTTCCTCTCCAGGTCTTCTACTCACGCTGGCCAAAGCACAGAGCTGGTAAGGGTGTTGTACAAGGATGATCTTAAATAGGCCTGCTCATTGTACACGTATTTTCCTCAGTCTGGAGTGGCAAATCCTTGTACTTGCCCATCCTTGTACATCCCATTAGCTTTTCCCTGTCAAGTTTGGTGTCATACTTGATCCTTAGACTCATGTTAGCAGAACTGCTTCTCTTGTGGACTTGGTGCTTTGCCTAAGGCAACACCAAATGATCTTTCAGCTCCCTCCATTCAGCTCTCATTCCCCTCCTTGCTCATCTTTTACTGAACCCAGACAGACTTCAGCCGTGCGCACATTCCTTTTTTGTTAAAGGACCTGCTCTGCCCCAGCCAAGTCTAACATGAACTCTGGTAAATACAGTTATAAATATTTAAGGTTAGAGCTTCAGTACAGTTTGTTCAATATGCCAGAAATCTTCAGCAGACCCATAGCTCACTTTCTTCCCCACGGTAAGCCATTTTTAATCCTTAACATTATAAATGATGTTCCCTCTCATGCAGCTTTTTCACTGAAGCCTGGAAAATGTATTCACTCTCCTCCCACCTATTAAAAAAGTTTGTGCTGGAGAAGATCTAGATTTACAACACTGAGGATGGAAGAGGTGTTTAGGCAAACACAGAGAATGTCCTGTCAGAGCAGCCTTCTTGTACAGCATCAACAAGTTCCTGGTGCTGCTCCAGGAGCTGGCTGCTGCCCACCACCCACCTTCTCCTTGCTATGTCAGCCATAGCAGAGGAGAGATTTTTGTTGAGGTATAGTACCACCAGCTCACAATTTACCTGACTGGGTTTGACAGAGAGTTGCCTGGTTGCATTTGGCAACTTGTATAACCCACCCAAGCTGCTCCATGAGCTCTCTTCTCCACTGATTTTGAAACAGCAGCCAGAGAGACTCAAGCCTGTCCAAACTGATCGAAGACTTCCTAGAACTACAATTTCTGTGAGATTGTATTTATGTTTTTAAGCAGAAGACTGATGTGGAAATATGACTTATTTGGTTGCAGCCAGATTTCCAGTTTGGCCCGTTTTCTGTGGCTTCAGAGACTATGAGGATGAATTTTCAGCTTTGTACCAGAGGAAATCAGTATATGGAAAGGAGTTAAAGAATAGTAAAGAAGAAGATTTTTTCCTTTGGGAAAGGGTTGTACTGTGCGCAGACAAGAGTTTCAGGCTGGTTGTCTTCTAAATTGCTGTGCAAAATGATAAGGATAATTTTGTCTATATAAATGTGCAGGGTCTTTTTATTTTAAATGACATCTTTGAAAGGTTATACTCAGATACGTCAGGGAAGACTTAGAATAAGTCAGGAAAGCACAGACGGAGCACAAGCAGAGGCAGACAGCACAAAGAACAAGTGAGCATACGCAAAGACAGTGCAAAGGTCCTGATCTTTTCTACTGAACTTGGTGCCAAAAAGAGATGTTGCAGAGAGACAGACAGATGCAGCCATGTGAGAGACCTGCCAAGAGCTACGAGCTACAGCCCTAACAGAGAGGTAATGCAAAACTCAGGAAAAGAGACTTCTGTATGCATTGTTGGAAGTGAAATATATTTTTCCTCCTCCTAACCCTTTTAAGCCTTTAATCTTAATCCTATTCATCATCATTAACTTCATCAATTGGCCAAAATATTTAAATGAGGTGAAATGAAAAGATTTAAGAGTCTAGTGAAGTCTCATCAACCCACAAAAGAATAATCTCCAAAGATTAAGAAAGCTGCTATGACCCAACCTGTAAGGAATGAGAGGAGGAGGAGGGAGGGGGGCTTCTGAGATGAAAAGAAGTTACCAATTAGATCCTTTTACTAACAGTATTGAGTCTTTTCCCCCCTTACAATAGCCCAGTGCAGAAAAAATTACGGAAGATGAATTAGGAGTTTAAATCCAGTAAAAGGCACCAAAAAAAAAAAAAAAAAAAAGGAAAAAAAAAAAGCAGGTAATATTTTAATAAGACTTAAATGGGTCTTTCAAAGGCACTGAAGAGCTCTTGGGCGCGCATCTCTCGCCATTTCTGGGTGTAAAATAGGCTTTTAACTATCACTCCACTAGGAAGTGCTTTGATGTTTATTCCCCTGGTTTTCGTGCCTGCCGCCATTTGCTGTTGGTGGGTGCGTGTGTCTGTGTGTGTGTGTGTGTTCTTCTCCTATGTTCATTCCCCTGAGGCACCCACTGTAACTTGGTTTCAGTTACGCTTTACTTAATGGGCACTTAAAATAAAATGGTACCCATTTCGCTTTAATTTCGAGAAAGGGGTAAAGGCCGCTCCCTTTCCATTTCCAGATGAAAGGAGCAGCGCTGCAGCTCCATAACGAACCTCAAATGAATTGGAGAGCTGATAAATTTAACGATCTCATCAGCATACAAATATATGTGTCTGTGTGCGTGTGTGTTTTTATAGGCACACACAGAGTGCATCTAAAACTGGAACTTGAAGGAGATGGGGGACCTACAGATAACAGATTTCAACAGTGAAAGGGAGCAGGTGAATTTTTGCAGAGCTGTGTTTCAGCCCCTTGTTGCGCATTAGTGACTGCCGTGTGGCTGCTCTACGTCCCTGCTGAAGGCAGGAGGATGGCATGGCATGAAGGGCATTATTCAGCCCATTTAATGTAATCATAACATTGTCCACACCTGAATCCTCCTGCTATTGCCCCAGCAAAGTGAAGCTGCTGTAATATCTGATGGAGCTGCTAGTCCCAAATGGCTTTCTCAGAGACTGGGACATTTTATATGGGGACTGTTGTCAGGCCACTGAATTGTGCCTTTGCATTCCTGCTGCATCAGGACTCTCCTCTGGGGCAGGGTCACATTTCTTTCACTTTACATGCCTGAAAAAGCATGGATGGGTGTGCAGTAGGTTGAAAAAATCTGTAAAATCCACCTGGGTGGTCGGGCGCTGTATCATAGTTCTGAAGATGTGTGGATGCCCCAACTCTCTTCTAACAGAAACTGGTAGTTCTGGGGAGACCCAGCCGCAGGGAGATGCCATATTTGTGTGTGCTTTGCCTTCCAGTAGATGGTCTGACTCTACTATTATTTCATGTGTATGACTCCTGATTTTTCTCCTTCACATGGCCTGGGCTAATAATGCCAAAAGTATGATGGGTACAGCATTGGAAAATACTGCAGCTTCTGATAACTTCCTCTCTTACCCTCTCTGGTAGCAACACAAGTAAGGTGTGGCCCTGCCCTGCAGAAAGTGAGTGGTGAAAGTAGATTAATTTTGGGAAAATTGCAGTACAGTCGTTAGTTACATATTTGAAGCTCCTGACTTTTCTTGTATCTTAGCTTGAACCTATCCCATGCAGTCTAAGGACAGCCCTTTCTTCCTCTCAGGGAATGTACTTTTAATGGCAGTGTCAGGATGTGAGTTCCTAGAGGAGAGGCTCAGCTTGAGTTGGGGAAATTTTGCATGGCCTGCATATAAAAAATTACCAGCTTGTGGCATCTGTACAATCCCTATCTTCATTCCCACTGTGCAACCCTCCTAAAAACCCCTCATCTCTGTCTCTACTTCTCTATCTTCAGCTTCCACTGTGCCTTCAGAAAGATAAAGTGGTAAGGACTGACCACAAAACTCTGCAATGAGAGCTTTCCCCTGCTCCTCCCTGAGCACTAGGGCACTCGTTTCTCCATCCTCTGACTGGCCTATTTTATCCCAGTCCTGGTCATCAACTCCACTCTAGCAAACTGGAGCCTCCGGCTTCTCCTACCCATCTATATAGCAGGCCACCACAGGGTAAAATATCACCTCCATCAGCACTGACATCCATCACTTTAATGAACAGCAAAAATCAATCTCTAATTGACAAAAACATTTTTAATCAAAGTATGAGGCATTTGGAGCACAGAAGCAGCCTTTCATCTTGTGTCAGTTTTTTTCCTTTACAATTGGAAGCAGCATGGGTTTGTAGCTGGCCAAAGAGGCCAACTGGTATCAGTGGAGGGAAGCAGGGACAATGCTTTCAGGTAATAGTATTAGAAAAAATCTGCTTCTCTTCTCTTAGCCTGCCAAAGCTCCATTTTGGTTTGTGGGTCACTGAAGAATATACAGCAGCAGTAGGAAGAGATTGGAATGCCTCAGTTTTTAATTAGCATAAGCTCTCTGAGACATCACTTGGGCCATGATTTCTTTTTCCTTTTTTAAACATATACCAAGCTCTTAGGCATTTGCCACTAATGGCCTACCAGTGGGCCACTGAAACACTGTGCCACCAAAACCCGTCACACTAAACAGGCAGGTGAAGAAGTTCAATTTAGCAGCACTGGTTTGTGTCATAGCATTTAGGGATATTGCCTGTGTACATCTGGAGGTTTCCTCAGGGCAGCTCTCCTGGTGGTGAAGACAGAAGAGAAGGAAGTTATTGTCAGAGCAGTTGCTTATAAACTTGTAGATGGCTGTGAATTACATATGAGTAAGTGAAACTACCCGCCAGCAGCACTGAAGGATTCTTTTTCCTCTGATTAGGGAGTCCCTCAAAGATTTGTAAGGTTACTCTGGGCAGCTTGGTATCCTTGCCAGTGTTTGCGAGCCACAAAGGGCAAGGGAAGGTTATTAGCGCACCGTATGGATACTTGGGTCTTTTTGCCATTTCTTGCAAGAAGGTATTATTGCAAAGCATCTTTATCTATGTCTGGCACAATTTGAGTGCCTTGGCATCACTGCCAGTACCTGCAATCGAAAGGGTGAGGAGGAGCGGATCAGTGGTGACGCTGTCGTAGCACCTCTGCCAGTGCTCGACGGGGAAGCAGTTTGGAAGATGCAGGCATATTTGGTACTGTGAGGGCCCACTGGCAACGTGCTTACGAGAGGAGCAGTAGGGAGCTGCAGCAGTGCCTGATGCTGCCGGGGAAAGTTGGCATACCTTGCTGGATTTATGGAGGGAGCGATGGGGAGGGAGGGTGCATCCTTGCCCATCACAGTTGCCAGTGTTTGCAAGGGAATCGGTCCAGGGGGCTGCAGTGGTACCCGAGCACCATCTGGCCACTCTGGCACTCTTGCTGGTGTTTGTAGGGTTGGCTTTGGATAATGTCTTTTCCTGATCAAAGGCCAGCATTTTGGAAGCAAGCCTGGAGTGCGTGTTACATAAATAGTTTGCTCTCCTGTCCAAATGGCTCCCACACCCACAGAATCTTAAGAGCTTCAGAGAAACTCCAAATTGTGTCGCCTTGCGGAGAAACCACCGCCAAATTTACTGACCAGTGGGATATGAATTCACACTGTCTTCCCCAGGTCTTGGCCAGAGAGGATTTGGAGAATGGACCCTTAATTTTTCGGGTTTTGAACAGAAGGAGAAGGAGCCAGTAGAATTCCCTTGGCTGAACTCACCACAGCTGCTCTCTGAAACCATAAGCTATGCGTGTTGATGTTCAGCTGGAAGTAGGCTGGCATGTCTTGCTCTTACGTTCAGTCAGACTTCTAAATGTTTCAAAGAAGATAGTGGTATTTGCTCATGTGTCTTATTTCATCAGCAAAACATACCAACGCTAGTATTTTCAGTTTTCCTGGGCTTTAAGCATTCCTTATCCTCCCCAGAGCTGCTGTGTGTAACCACAGAGGAAGAGATGGCTTTGAAAAAGCAGCCTGGAACAGTCTGTAACAACAGCAAGTGTGATGAGATCCAAAGGAGGTCGGAAGAGCAAGAACTTGACTTTGCACGTGAATGTGGAACATGGATCACAAGGGGAGATGGGGAATGAGGCAGATATGCACCAAGAGCTGCAGAGGGCAGGGCTTCAAGGCATGCTTCACCGAGCCCTGTGCATCCAGCATGTACAGAATGGCTGCAGGAAAGCAGCTTGAGGAACACAGTAGCTGGTGACTTGCCCTGCCCAGTGTATGAACATTTGCCTCCTTCCATAAATGAAGGCAGAACTATGAGTCACTGGAGATGCCGTGAAGCATGGGGGAAAGCAGGAGAATGAAACACAGTTATAGTCTCCTCTCCCAGAGATACTTGTCTCTGCTGCCCAAGTCAGTGCCCTCAAGACCATTTTGATGAGCGCTGGTTTTCCACTGGCTGAGGTAGTGTAGGTGCTGACATTCATAAAGTATGCAGAGTGCCTGGCCAGGTTGCTGGATTCTCTTGCTGCAAGCCTTTCCTACTCTATGTTGTAATATATGGATGTCTTTCACTTATAAAGATGGATGTGTTATCTAGATTGCAGGTTTCCCATGTGTCATGCCAGATGTCATGCTCAGTCCTGAAATATGGTGGAGAAGGAAGGGGGGTAGAAGTGAGTGCTGATTTAGGCAGAACCACTTTAGATAATTTTTCCTTCAAAGGTGAAATGGAAAGCCATTGTGTAGCAGTAAAGCTTGCCAGTTTGAATCCTGCCTAACTCAGCAAATTTGGAAGCTGCTACCGTGCAGCAACCTATGGGATACAAAATGAGTTGGTCATTTCCACACAGTTCTGGTGGGCAGGACTTTACATCAGAAAACCCATAATTTCAAAATGACCCCCTTTTGTTGTCAAACTCCATGGAAAGGCCGTAGGCTGAGTAGGACACTGAGAGTAATTTAACCTGTGGCCTCTTGGCCACAGTACCTCCAGGATGGGATCCAGGAGGGCCAGACAAACTGATCATGAGGTTAAACATTCATAAGGATTGTAAAAACTTTGGGAACATCTTCCCCCAGCGCTATCTATGGGATAGGTATGCTTTTCAGAATATATGGAAGCTGGAAAAAATTTCAAGAGTCCATTGGCTCTAATACTGAGATTTCAGAAGAATTGAGATCTGTTCCTCTTTTTTCTTTTCCTCCTAAATAACTTGGCATTTTTCAGAGACAGATCAAGAATCCTTCTATAAGGGATAATATAAAATTTCTTATTCTCTACTCCTCCTTACTTAATAGGCTGGATGCCTAAGGGGTTCATACACTTCAAATTTGTGTGCGTGTGAGTGCACACATATGCGTATGCATGTTTCTGGTCTCAGCCATGATAGCCATATCAATCCTCCCTTTGTACCAATCCAGTTCCCTCCTGGCCAGTTTGACTAACAAAAATTTACCAACCAAGCAGCAGAGCAGAGCGAACACATTAAGAAAAACAGCATCGAATGCAGCCTTGCGAAGAGCCATTGGCATCAGTCATCCCACAACAATCTGTACCACACGCCTCCTCTCTGTAAGGCCAGAGACAGCCTTTCCCAGCCTGCAGCCCTTTCACAACATTAAATGTAATGTCTTTCTTCCTTCTCTGTTGCAGCAGATAGGAATTCTGTTCAAGACTTCTCTTTAGAAAACTTTCTTCCTTTCAAAATTTGTGTTTGATTTTGCAAAAATTTATTCTAAGCCTGAAAAATTGCTTCTATATCCAGACTGTTTGCTGTTCCTTCCAGAACAGGATAGCCCCAGGTATTGCTGCCAGATGAGTGAATTATCCTGTCCAGTTTAAGGCAGAGTTATCAACACATCTGCTGGGAGCATACGTAACTACCCAACAGACTGAGATCTTTTCTGTTCTTTGAGCTGAATATAATTTCAGCCTGTCACTCCTTATCATATCCCCTTTAATCATGCAAAATATTTCCTCCCCTTCTCTCTCTCATCCTGCTCACAGACTTATCATTTTCCCCTTTAGCCTTCATTTAGTTGCAATATTCACATTGTATTATACATTCTCTATACAATTAAGTAGGGAAATTGTCACCACGGGTTGTCTGTGAGGCCAGAAGTAAGAATGGGTTCAAAAAAGGATGAGGGAGTGAACGGAATAGTCCATCAAGGGCTATTAAACTCAAATATATAGGTAAACACTGGCTCAGGAAGTCCCTAGGCTTTACATTGCTGTATGCTGGGAGAATATACTGAGAATATACTGGGAGAATGTACTGAGAAACATTGCTGTATTTTTGTCAGGTATTTTATAGCCCTTTCATAGGGCATTTGCTTGTGGCCAGTGTCAGACACGGCCTGGGAGCTAGCAGGACCTCTTGACCTGACAGCACTGGTTTTGTGTTAATAAGTTTGGGATGGGATGCTTTATCAAATTATACATAAAACACCTTGTTCTGTTGTTACAATTATTACACAATATAACTTTAAGATCTGCACCCTGAGATTTATAGCACTGTAGAGTCTTCCTGGACTTCTCCACAGATCCTCTTGATTTTTCAAACTGCAATTATTCTTGCTTCTTGCTGGTTTGGCATAAGTGCTTAAAACAATTAATCTTCAAGGGAATTAATCTTTTTGTGCTAAGGGCTGTACAAATCCAAACTGAAGCAATCTGGATGCATTAGATGTATGTTTTCCTGGTTGCATCTCAGTTTATTATCCAAGTTAGAAGTCTTGGGGGAGCGGGGAGAAGGAACGATTGTGAAGGGGATTTTTATGTTTTTAAAATGCACTGCATAGCAGTCCTCTTCCTTCTCATGCTCTTGACTTGTTTTATAGGGGATCTGTTATGACAGTATCCTGAAAATGCACATTTTTGCTTCATTTTTTACCATTAGAAAAATTAAGATTCTAAAGTGTTCCGTTTCAGAATTTGAGTCAAATTTTAGTGAGGGAAAAGCAGACTCAATCTTCTCCCTCCATTATGTCCTCTTTGCCCTCCTTCTTCCCTCCCTCTCCCCAGTAAAAAATTAATCCAGGAGTGTTTAACAAAGTGTAAGGAACCAGACTTCCTCCATTTGGGGACCTCTCCATTTGATATTGAAATTTCTCCTGACTTAACCAGCATTTGACCACGGGCTTCCCGAACTGGAAGAAGCCGTTGCTCCAGTTTCAGCCTATTGCCCACCTCCCTGCACCCTCTCTTTCCCACCTGCCTCTCTGTGAGTACAAGCTTTGTGATTTGATGCTCTGTTTTGCCTTGGGTGTCAGACAGTTGCCAGCTGGTGGAGAAAGGATCAAAAATCCATGGAGTCAATCAGTGAGGAATTACGCTGGTGTGATAAGGAGTTGGTAGGAAGTTGTGATACTGGTTTTCTGCCAACTTGTTCACACTCGGATGAAAGGAAGGTGTGACTTACGTACCTCCATAAGCCATTATTTTGGCCTGAAATAAAGCATCAAGGGCATAGGCAATCGCATACGAGTCAGGTGGATGTGTAATAAAAGCAGTTTTAGTATGCTGAGGTCACTGTAAGTAAATGACTGAGTTGGTCCATAGCTGTATTTTGCCCTTCTGCCCCTCTCTTTCTTTCTCTCTGCTAGTTTGAAACAGTGAGCACAGGCTGTCAGTATTTACCTAGACACTGAGCTGAGAGAAAAACTCCATACCTTATTAGAGTTTTGAGTTTGCCTTTATGTGTCATTAAAAAAAAAGATAGAAAATCACAAACACAGCTTACTTTGTTTTAGAAGGTTTTTGCTTTTCAGTTCACGTTTAATGAAGTAATTACAGTAAAATACTCTCAAAATTCAAGACCTAATTAAAGCAAAGAATAAAACCTCAATTGATCCATTATTTAGATTGGTGAGAAGTGAGCGTAAAGAAGCAATGAAAAAGTTGGTGCATTATGAGAGGAAAGAAGCATGCTTCCTTTTGGAGAATACTGATGGAAGGAAGACCTTGGGACAGTAACAGCCAGCAAGGGATGCGCTTAAATTATTTACAGACAGTTCCTCTTCAAACAGAGAAGAATGGGACAAAAGCAAATGTATCAAAAGGATACTTTTCCCTGACAAACACAGGTGCTGCTGAATGTGTCTGATTCAGAAGCTGTCTAGTCTAATATTCTCCTTTTGGCCGACCAGCCCCCAAACTACAGAGTAAGAAGAGCTCGTAACTCCCCAGGTTTTTTCTGTCTCTGAGTGGGCATAGTTTGGCTGACAGTCTGCATCACTGGTTGTGTCTGCCTCTGATGAGTGCAGAGTATGATGGCACTTCTGGGCCTTGCTTTGCAGATTGCAGGGAGGTGTGAGCAAGAGGGCTGTATGGTGGCAGGAGCTGGGCTGTGCCTGAGAGCACTCAGCTCTTTGGATGGAGCACACTGTCACACTCATTGTCGTTGTTCACCCTCTCTCCAGCAGGGGCTGGCCAGAAGGAGCTGAGCCACAGGGCAGACCTGACCCACCCAGACCATCCTACTCTGAACAGGATCTTTCATTTCCAATATCCTGTGTAAATCTGCTGGCGAAGCTTTAACCACATTGCTTTACATGCCTTTCTTTAGTAGTTCCTGTAAAAACCAGAATGACAAAAAATTTCACTTTACCTGAAGGTAGTTTTAAGCTATAAAAATAGGCATGTTGTTTGGTTTTATGAAGACCAACTAAATTATAATAAAGACTTTTGTTATTCTGGATTTCCTAGGTACCAACACTGACTAATTCTAAAGTCATTCCATATTATCTTACTTACTAAGGCATCTCTATTGTTCCTGGAAGTGCTAATGTTAAAGTCTGGGATAACTGCCCTCCCGGGTCCAACATCCCTCCACCTGCCTTATTATTCCTACTGCGTTTACACCCCAATTATACTATGAGAGGCATTAGCTGTGAGAACTCAACACCTCTGAAATTCATCTCTCTGCACTAAGTGCTTAATTTCAGATGAACCCTTTCCAAACGACTGCCCTTTTTGTTTAGATTTAACTTGGAGAACAGTGATTGCAAAGCATCTCAAGGAACAGCCCCATCTGACCAAATGGAATTCAGGTCATTTCTACTTGAATTTCTCTTTTGGGGGAGTAAATACAACTGCAAGAAAGTTACAGCTGGATGTGTATATGTCATGTTGGAGTTTAATCAGTGAGTAAATCTCTGCCGCCCTTCCTCTGCAGACCTTTGCCAAGGGACAAAGCAATTACAGCTCTGTGCGTAGATGGAGTCCCAAACAGCTTGAGATGGTTTCTGCCATACATCAATACATAAAATAGCTTGCCAGTTTCCTCTGTGAAAGGCACAGTACTTGGGTTGTGTTTCCCTAATGCCACCTGGGGAGGCAGAGTGGCCCGGAGTTGCTCTCTGTAGCAGGTTATAGCAGAAATGCTACAATTTAATCCTGGTATTGCCAAACCCCTGGTAATTGCTTGGGGCAAGAGTTGGAGAAATTCTGCTTCCTGCAGCCAGCTATAGATGCTTCAGGTCAAGCAGTAGTTTCTCACATTTCTGCTTAGCAAATATGCCTTTAGAAATGTTCATAAAAGGCAAAATAAACACTGGCCCTAAATCTGCTTTGTGAAAATGGACTGTTACGGTCTCAGCTGGGTTTGTATCTGAATGCATACAGAATAAAGCAGGGTAAATGCTGACTACATGGCTGCTTTTGTGTCTATTTCGACAGCTCGCAAAGTAGTATCCCCAAATTCCTCCAAAATCAAAATGTTCCATTTTCCCATTTTCAAAAAAAAAAAGAAATAATTCTTGGGTTCGTGTCGATTGGAAGCAACTTCTCTTTAAAATAAAACCTCTAATCATTTTTAATTAAATGCCTGAAATAGAAAAAATTATTTGGTTTCGTTCGAAACAAAACTTTTGCTGATGTTCCAAAATCACCAGCAAACCGAAACATCAGCCTTGCATGCGCAGTTTAACCGTATCAGTGTAGCTAAGGACAAATGACATTCAACACCATGCCAGCAGCAGTGGTTAAACTCCATAATTGTTTCTTTTATTGTCCCCCTTCGCACAGATTTTAAATCCCTTGTTCCGCAATTAACTTTCCTTTTCTGCTAAAGGCTCTTGTCTCTCTTGACAGGCTCTCTGATTACAAAATGTCTGCTGCAAACTCAGGAATGGCAGCAGATCCGAGGATAGGAAATCTGTTTCCTCCGGTCATTACCTGAGTAGATTGGAGTGTCTGTGAGCTGTAATGGGCAGGGGAAGGGAGTGTGTGGCCAGAGATCCTGCAAACATCGAGATTCCCAATTACAGTCCTCTACCTCGGCTTTTTTCACCCATTCAAACTCCTTCCCTTCTTCCTCTGAAGTGCATTTTCTGGAGGAGGATAGGGCGGGTTCCAGTGGCAGAGGGAGCAGTGTTTTCACTGGGAAGTCTGATCTGTTCTTTCCTGTAGCTGGTGGCAATTTTCCTTCTGCTCCTGTCTCAGAGATAAACCCCTTGCTTTGCTTGTCATTGTCAGTCACGAAATCAGCTACCATTTCAGGGCACCTCTCAGAGTTTCCAAATGCCTTTGACGCATTTTGTCTGAACAGGAGACTGCTGAGAATAGCTACTAAATCTTTAAATCTGGTTTCACACTTAGTCGTCTTTGTGACTTTAAGTTTGTTGTTAGCATAGCTGGTGTTCCAGGTCACTGAGAGCCTGGGATTATTACTCAAAGACCTGGTATTAATAGGAGAGACTGGCAGTTTTATCGAGCCACTCCACCCTGGCTGGGGTTCTAAACGAGCTAATTCTCTGCAGACCTGCCCCAGAGTGCTCTGTGTCTGTTGTAAGGGATGGGTGGGGAGTGGGAGCATGTATGTCCCCAGGCCCTTCCAAAGGATCAGGGAGAAAGGTAAAGTCAGAATGTTACTGTAGCACTATTTCTTTCTTGGTAGGAAACGAGCAAAACTTCTCAGGACGGGGCAAAGGTCCTTGTTTCCACGGACTGATACAAACTCACTGCCATGTTGCTAGTGTCTAAGAACTCTTGATTCTCAGTTCTACACACTTTCCTTCCTCCTTGCAGGCTAATGAAACCATTCACTCAACTGGCTTTTATCCCTCCTCCCCTTCATCTCCATCTGTCCACTCCAGGTGGCAGCTCATCTGGATGAGAGTGTACCTTCAGTATCATGTCTCGTGCATCAGTGATAGTTCCTATGCACAGCTTCTCTTGGATTTGTTGCAGATTAATTATTCTGAATTCTGGAAAACACGCAGTTAAGATGGGCAGGAAGAAAAATGCTTGGATTTAACCATCTACTTAACAACTCTAGCAGTATGTGATGCTCTATAGAGAACTTCTTTTCTTCATGTTTGGGCACAGATTCATTTCATGAAAGTATCTCCCTAAACAATTTAGAAACTGAAAATTATGGTTGTGTATTAATGTGACAGACAATCTGCCCAACTGCAGCCACCTTCTGCAACTTCTCAGTTGTCATGGGCTCTGAAATCAGGTCAGTAAGCAGAATTTGGCATAAAACATAAGGGCTCAAATTGTCTGGGGGTAACCAACCATTTCCATGGTGGGAACAGCAAATGAAATGTTTCCAGAGCCAGCAAATACTTGTGACACTTGTTTTCTGTGGAACAATATTCTTCCTCCACATCCTAAGACTTCCTGTTTCTCTCTGTCTGGCTCATTCTCTGTTAGTTAAACATGTCTGTCTCTCAGCAGTTTCCAGACTCCTTTCTCATCTTTTGTGAGATGTTCCCTACAGGTGAGACACAAAAGCAGCCCTCTAGAATGCTGTCTCATTCTCCAAGCATCCTGTCAGAGTTCCCACACAACATGATTATAAAGCCCAGTTTGAAGCCAGTACTGATTCTGCTGCTGAATGAAAGGCTAGGCTGCATGTCTTCTTTTGGTCTTGCCCTGGCAAAGGGAGTCTAGGAGTATCAGGCTTCCTTCCTTCCTCTAGAGGCAATCCTTAGAAGCTGTGTGGAGAGGAGAAGTATTTCCCATTCCCTTCTCTTTTGCTTCTTTCCATAGCTGTGATTGTTGGTGTTGCTCATAGCCACAGTCTGATTGATTCTCTCAAAAATCAAACTTTGGTCCAGCTCTTGAAGCCACCATTGCCCTGCAGAACTCATTCTCTTACTGGCTTTACCTGCTTGCACTTTGGCAGGGCAGAAAACTCGAAGCTAAATGATTGCCAAATTTCATCAGAAGTTACTGTCCTTCCAGGGCTTTTTGATTTTCAGATATTGCTACTCCTGGCTTGGTCACTGTCAGATTACAGTGGGCTTGGCTTTTATATTTTTTTCAGTGGGAAGAAGTTGTTAATGACCTGCCAGCAGATCTTCCTCTAAATGCTGTGTCCTAGCCCACCATCTCTGCTGGCATCTTTGCTTAAGCAAGTTGGCTCTATTTTACCCTCCTTCTTGAGTATCTTTCCTTTTCACCCCTTGAACCTCTCTAACCCGTCGCAACATCTCCTTTAATCTCTCCTGGTCTGTCTGAAATCTGGGTTCCTACAGTGCTATGCTCTGTCCTTCACTTGTGGTCACACCTAGTAGTCCACACATTTGCCCTCTCTGCAGATCTGAAAGCCTCTCCTAGGTGTGAGAAGACAGTGTGCAAGGCTGCATTTCCCCAGCAGGCACCCCACTGCCCTCTCCAGAGCACAGCACTGAGCTGCTCAGTCCCTGGAAGAGCCAAGGCATTCCACACCACCTGCTTGTGCAGGTTTGTCTACAACGTCTGCTGTCTCTAACTGCTGGCTGAATGTGTGGGGAAGGGGCTGGCAAGAAAGGATTATATTCATTACAATATTAAATAAATCAGGTGGAATTAGCTCTGAGCAGAAAGGAGCAGCTGGCTTTCGCAGTGCTGTGACAGGCTCTGCCAATTATGCAGTGCAAATAGAAACTGTCTGACTTTTGTGGCTCCTAGGCCATGACAGGCCTGGAAAGGCTGGCAACTTCTTATGATCTTCTCCAGTAAATCTGTCCTCTGCCCCAGCCTCCGAGAACCTCCTGCCTCCACTGAAGAGCACCCATTCCTCAAGTCTGGCCTCCATGCAAGCTGTGACAAGAGGGACCTCCAGACTCCTCTGTGCACCCTTGTGGCCCAGCATGGGAGCAAGGAAGCACTTGGTTAGCTTTACTCTCATGGATGCAGTGGGCTATTGATTTTAACTGGTAGCTGTGCTGTGGCAGTTTTTTAGTGCTTCAAGCAGCAAAATGAGGCCATGATACCAACACCATGGCGCTTGCCCTAATTACTCTGCAAGGTTAATTTGCTGAGGCTGTGAGGGTATGTGTGCCTGACAGATTGATTCCTTTGTATTATATTAGCTAAGGGAGGACACTGAGTTTCATATGTATATGGGGGAGGGTGAACAATTAGACGAAGGAGATCTGCTCTGGTAGCATGGGCAGGTCAAGGTTATGCTGAAATGAAATTATAGCTGAAATACAAAGAGTAAAACCATTGCTAAAAGACACCAAGATGGATCAGGATGAAAGCTCTTGAGGAGGAGATGGATCCTTTGAATTCAGATGATAATGGACTTGTAGAGGTGCTCAATCTTGACATGAGACTGTGGGGAGGATGGTGTTATATATTTCAATGTGTATGAACAGAGCAAATTTTATTTTAATCTTGTTTGACAGAGTCTTGCTGTAACTGAAAGTTAAGAAGATTACTGTCCAGGGTCAAGAGCTACACTATGGAGCTCTGTGCCATGGACACAGGTCTCTGCAGACAGCAAAATGATAGATAATGATTTATGTCTAAATCACAGAAGATCATATTTCTCAAGAGAACTTCTTTTCCTTATTCCAAAAATCATCATACTCCCAAATAGAGGAAGCTCCTGTTACAAGAATACTATCTTACTAAGAATACTGTCTTCCTTTAAGAAAGTGAGATGGCCCCATTTGCTGTAGAAGAGGCTAATCACCAGGCAGAGATGTTATGGAGCATATCTCAGCAGATACATTAGAGATATCTCAGCAGAGCATATCTGAGCAGAGCAAGAAAGAAGGCAGTGAAATAAGTTTGAAAAGACAAGGTGGTGTTTCCAAATGCAGTCATAAAACTAGAGCCAGAAGATGAGGATAAGTGGAGAAGACCATGACACAGTGGTAAATATTTCCTAGAAGTAACCAGATGACGATATTCACCTCCTAGTAATGTCTTGTCAAAAGAGCAAGTACCTGCTCATCCATAAGCTGTCAGTCCGGGAAACTCCACTCCAGTGACAATGGGGAGCAATGCCCTAGGTCTGAGTGTACCTCTAGGTACATAGGTTTTGTTCTGGCCAGAACATAGGAGATCAGTAGAGACATAACAGCTCCGGATTTGAATTTTCAACCTTCCATAGAAAGCTTATCTTAGAGCAAAAGATTGCTGATGAGTTAGCAGGGGGAGCTCTTCTTTTGCCTTTACCATTGCCTCTTCCCCTGCACAACCTTAGTGAATCCTCCCTTGCTGTGATTTCAGATATAAATCTGAAATTCTGCCTGCTAAAGGTGCCATAGTACTTGTAAGAGTAAAGGCAAAGTTCCTCTCTTGGGTGATTACATTCTGTCTCGGTAACTTCTCCATCAGCTGTAGTATAGAACAGATTTTTTATTCTGCAGGTAGGAGGAGACAGAACAAGAGGTCTACTGGTAAGAGGTTTATCTTGGATTTGGTCCCATCTGGTATGTTATGTGATGTTAAATTTCAAAACAAACACAGGACTGCGTGAAACCGATTGGTAAGGCTGCACCCCCAGAGAACTGCCCTAGGTGCAGCAATGATGTTTCACCCAGACCATGTCAATCAGAGGGTAGACAGAAAAGGAAAAGCATCTATTGCCTTGCATTAATCTAGAGGCAGTTTGTGGAATGGATCTGAGTGAGCTGAGTGGGAGGATGAAAACTTCCCTGGCACATTTTGTGATTTAAAAATAATAATAAAAAGAAACCCCTTGTGTTCTGAAAACTCTATTAAAAGGAATGTACTTACTGCAGAAGAACAGCATGAAAGCAGAGAGTAAGGGCTTCAGCAAGGGGAATCTGAAAAAAACCCTGTATTTGGGCCCAGCTTCAGGGAGTGGAACTGGGAGCTGAAGGAAACAAATGGCTTTGCAGTACCTGAAGTAAATGAAGCCAGCTCAATATATATTTATTTGGAGCAGCCAGTTAGTTACCTTATGCTGAGTGTTGGGGAGGCTGGGAAGGAAACAGTGGCCCCTTGCAGACCAAGTGGCAGAAAGGAGCAGCTTTTGGCTGTCACACAGAGGCTCATGGGTGGCTTGAAAGAGGCAAACTTCTCAGGAGCTGTATTCTGAGAAGCTTACAAAAATCCCCCCCATTTGCAGAGGAAATGACCTGAGCTTCAAGAACCAATGGTTTACAAACGTGTAACCCAGAGCCCTCCCTGTTGCTCAGCTTGGGGCAGGGGAAATCATTTGGTGAACGTAAAAGCAAAGGGGCATTTTAAAACCAATGTGGTGTTTGTTGCACAGGAAAAGAAAGAGAGGGAGCTTGCTGCCTTGTGCTCTTAGTAACGGTGGCAAATTTTAGAGACAAACATTGGAAAAGGGAAACAGAAAAACTAACACCTGAGAGCGCTAGTGCAGGGAAATAAGAGTGGGAAGAAAAAAAAATCTGAAATGCTGAAGATGAAATGTGCTTTATGTTTGTGGAAAGGTGGGAACTGTGACAAACTCAGACCTGGAGTTTATGTTTTATTAGATATTTTCCTCTTGACCCCTGGAGAATACACAAATAAAATCAATTAATGGGCCTTGAAGAAGAATTACTTTAAACTGTTCAATTAAACACTGCAATGCAGAGAACAGAAAGGAGAAGGGGGGAAAAAAACAATAAATACATCTGAAAAAATGGACTTGTCTGAGGCGCCTGGGCCCCGACATGCACCATTACTAACGGATCGAATCACACTTCCATTAACACCATAATCTTATAGACTCCACAGGCCGTAAAAAAGGGATTTACTTTAATCAGGTTTGGTTAGGGCTGAATTTGAAAAGCGCTACAAGTGAAATAAAACACGACCTCGTCCCCCCTTTGATTTTCTTTCTTCCCACTCTGGCTCTCTAATTTACAATTTGCCAGCCACCGGCGGTTCATTTCTAATGGCTGCGATCCATTGGTGTATGTCGCACTCTCTCCCTTTTTGTGGCGGAAATGATTAGGGAGAACATAGACCTTTCATTTCCATCCCCACCTCCTGCTTCCCTGGGCAAGCACCCAGGATGCAGCATTTCCTTCCGCAAGGGCTTTAGTCCTGCACATTTGTCTGTTGCACAGCCTTTCCATGGCTGTTCTGGGGCTGATATTTGGTCACTCGGTCTGTGGCTGTGAAAAGATTGTGGAGGAGCGGGAGGCATGGGCTGGAGATGAGAAGTTTGCCCATTGGCTTATGAGTATTGACCCCTGAGAAGAGCAGGAAGCCACACGGTGTCAGAGTAGTGGTTTCTACTTCTCTTTCCACCTCCTTTTTCTCTGCCTCTTCTCCATGCTTCAGCCTGTTTGATTTATCATGTGTGGCCAACTAAAGTGTTGTAATTTCTGTTCCTTTTTTAATTCATCCCCAAAAAGGGCAAATCCAACCTTATGCAAAGGCTGAGCTATCAAGTGTGTTTGCTTTTGCTGCCCTGACTCTCTCACAATCACTAGTGATAGAAAATATCATATTTTTACTGTTTAGAGAGGTGCCTTATTGGGTGTCATGGTTAAATGTCAGCTGACAACTCAGCACCATGCAGCCACTTGCTCACCAGGACATTGGCTGCCAGGCACCAAGCTGGTTAATTCCACTGTTAATCAGCTGTTTTCTTCTACTAGATTCTGTTGTGCTTTTCTAGAAGTCACCTTTCTGACCCATGGCAATGTTGGCACTCAGGTGGCAGCAATGAGGAACGGAAGATCACAAGATCACCTTGGGCTTGCACCTGTAGGAACAAAAATAAAACGAAGCAAAGAACAGTCAGCTGGAATAGCTCTGCTGCCCATGCCAGTGTGCACTGACCTGTGACAGGGTGCTAGGGTGTAACAGGCCAGCTTAGTGGGAAATGGATTGGGTAAGTCCTGGGTGCAACACAACGAAACTAACTCATAGCACCTGTGGAGGACTCTGCTGGGTCAGCTGTGAGATAAGAGTTGCTTTGTGATAGCTGGATGCTGACAGGTGCATTTTGATGCCCAGCCTGTGGAAAACCATCAGGTAGTTTCACAGAGTTACAGCTTCCTGAAATTTGCCCTCACTTACCTTACATTCTCTCTTTCTTCTCTGACACACACCCACGGTATGACTGAAGATGTAAAATCCTTGTGCTTAGCTGGAAAACACTACCCATTTCTCCCACAGAGCTCTACAAAGGTATACAACCAGACTGGACTTACTCCTCAAGGTTTTAATGATAAAGATTTAAGGCCAAATAAAAGCAGTAGGCAGGAGAACAGTTCAAGCATTGCATGGGGGATCTGGTTGCATAGCCATTCTTGAATTCCTGAGCACTGGAAAATGGAGGAAACATTATTCCTTAGTCCAGCTGGGAAAACCTGGACTGGAGACCTGTAACAGGGATGAAATACCACCCTTCTAGGTTGGTAGTGCTTGATGACTCCTAAGGTAAGAGGGAAGGAATATGCTCTGTAAGAAAGGAAACCCATCAGAATGCTTCATAAAATTAGGTTTGAGGTGCAAAATTTACATAGTCCTCCTAAAAGCAAGGAAAGCGTTTTGAATTTGTTCAAGTTGTTCAGTACAACCAGACGTGAAGAATGACAGATGAAAGAGGCAAATGTAGAGGAAAATGAAAAAGTGAAGGGAAATTCAGGGAAGGGGACAGTAATATGGAGTAAAAGGAATACTGGCAAAGAGTAATTTCAATTTAAAAGGAGATGCTACATGGCAAAGAGACTATTACATGGACATTTTGGGTGTTCGTGTGTGCTTGTAAGGTTGAGGGAGAAAAAAAATGGGAAGGAAACTAAAGGGAGGAAAGCAAAAAAAAAGAAGTCTGAATGAGAGTTTGGTCATGGGAAGGCAAAGCTAATGTTAGCAATTGATAATAAAGGCAGGAAAAGGGGGGAAAAAAGCATACAATTCACTTAAAAAACTCTCCAAGTTTAAAAGCTCCCCAGAGGCTTTGTAATAGAAAAGGGCTTTTAAGTGCTATTTTTTCCCCCTGTTTTTCCTTTGGGGCTGTCTCAGAGGGATGATTTATTGTCTAACGCAGTTAAAGTGACAAGGCCGGTTTTTGCGCTGGGGCTGCCGCGGCGCGGCGGGAGGCAGCCCCCGCTGGTGGCTCTGCGACACGGGGACACACCTCTGTGCCCCGGCTGCGCTGCGAGCCCAGGCACGGCACAACCCGGCGGGGAAGCAGCATCCCAGGACACTCCTGGCTCAGGCAGCCCACATGGGAGAGGTGGGTCTGACGATACAGAGAGAAGATGGTGAGACGCTAAGCCTGATTCCCGCACCCGAGAAAAGTGGGGTTTGGGTGACCTTTGAAGACACAGATCCTTCTCCATTCCCTTTCCATGCTGCCTTTTGCTACAGCGGCTGATCCATAGCTCTGCCATAGCCTTGGCTTCTGCTGAG
The DNA here is from genome assembly GCA_013397175.1 of Platysteira castanea. Taxonomy (NCBI): domain Eukaryota; kingdom Metazoa; phylum Chordata; class Aves; order Passeriformes; genus Platysteira; species Platysteira castanea. The sequence continues at coordinate 2,257,865 of VYXC01006384.1, forward strand.
CTGTCTGCAGGCCAGTTTAGGCTGTTTCTAATCACTGGTGACTCATGAGATTTTGCCACCTTCTCTGGGTCTTTCTGTGGAGACTTGCCACTGAGGCATGAGTGCAACCCTGTTCTCTTCATGCCACTACAGCTGCTTCAAGCAGTAAGCCTCACCTTCTCAAGGAGAGTTTAAAAAAAAACCTCAGGGCTAAGTTTGTTTGGTTTTTTTTTTTCTTAATATTGAGCCTGTGTTTACTTTTGCTCTATTACACTTATATTTATACTCCTTAATACAATTCCTCTACTTTCTTTGTATTTACACACTTGTAGATGGTTAATCTTAGCCCTTGCCAAGCAATACATATTTAATTATTTTAATCTCTTCTCATATGTCAGTGCTTTCAGACCCTTAATCACTTTTTTTCCTGCCGCTCTTCTCTGAATTCCCTGTGCTCATCAGCATGTTCTGTAAATGTGTGTTGCCCAGAATTGAGGGCAGCATTCCAGGTGCTGTCCTGCCAGATCTGTACAGAGGGCCAGTACCTCCTCACTTTCTGACATGATTTCTCTGCAGATGAAGCACAGCATTATGTTAAATTTTTGCTGCTGCTGCTATATGGCATTGCAGATCTGTAACTTAATTTGCTGTCCACTATATCCCACAGCCCTTATTTGATCATTACCAATTTTCAAATATACCTCTCTTTTAACATCCTGGTTTCCATTTATTTTCCCTCATATGTACGAACCTGGATTATTATAAGCTGATTCTCATTTTCTCTGCTGGTCCCTACTCATAACATTTTGGCTTATGTTGTATTTGTCTTTCTACAGCAGTGGGTAATGGAAGAAGCTATTCATTTTTCTGTAGTATTTTATTCAATTTTTGATCTTCTGCTCCCCACAATTCCTTGTTCTCGTTTGCTCACTCCTTCCCTGGAACTGCACCCCTTGCTCACAAATGGTCAACAGCCAGGCAGCTGTGTCCTGTCTCTGTTAGGAGCCAGGGAGATTCTCCTTGACCTGAAAAGCAGCAGCAGCTCACTGTGCTCAGCTCGGTTGTGCAAACGCCAAGTGCGCCAGCCAGCTTTGCATGTCCTAACTACTGTGTGATGCTTCCTCTTATAATCAGTCCGAGCATCACTGCTTCTCCCAATTGCCCCCTGCACTTAATTGACCAATAGAGCTAGACATATGGAGGATCGAATCACAAACCCAAATCAGCAGTTGTCAGAGGAGATTAATTCAAACAGGAAGCTACAAAACACATGGGATTTTTTTTCTTTTTTTTTCCCCCCCCTTAAGCTCCAGTAGAAGAAATTATTATTAATATCCCCAGCTGTATACTCGGGCAGATGGCAGTGACTCCAATGCACTCTCTCTACCCAACCTTCCATGTGATTTTTGTAGCATTTAAGTGACACTGGGAAATTACTGCGAGAGCAAGAGAAGCTCCATTCACACTGCCTAATTCAAAGCACCTAAGTTAGATTAGCCTGTGCCAAAAGGACAGGCTGTCTTAATTCACTGTACAGTCAATGCAGAGAGACAGGTGCTCTCTAGAGGTACTTCTCACTGCTGACTCTGAAGAGGTGAACATCATCAGTCAGGTGCACACGTCTTCCCTTTTTCAGTTGTATTGTCCTCAGGTCTGAAACACATCCATTCAAGGGTGCTGTGGCTGTGTCCTGCTCTGGCTGCCAGTCACAGCCATGCTGAGATCAAAGCTCCTTTGTGTCATCCACTGCATGCCCCTGCACCAAGTGGTGACTTTTCCCAACCCTTTGTTCTAAGCAGACAGCAGCGAGGCAGCACAGCCTGAGGGGATTACCCCACAGGTGCAGAAGGTGGGCAGTCAGGGAGACAGAGGATCTGCTTGGCAGAGCAAGGCAGCCTACTTTATAAAGTGCTCAACAGGGACTTTGAAGAGGACCCTCATCTTTTCTGTGTCAGTCTTAAAAGCAGAGCAGAGAAAAGCAGCTCTCTCCACGTTTGCCCCTTGACAGCCTTCAGCTGTGGAGGGGAGATCACAGCTGAAGGCCTGATTGCCCCCGCTAGGGCTGGAGGAGGAGTCCTCAGGCGGGTTAGGTTAGCCTGTGCCAAAAGGACAGGCTGTCTAAATTCACCATAGAGCCAATGCAGAGAGGCAGGGCCTTGGTGTTTATACCTCTGCTGAGATCCCCCTGTGCTGAGAAGGAGGTGGCAGGTGGAGGCACTCAGGGGAGAACAAAGGAATAGAAGGAAAAGGTGTGTTCTGAGTATAGCTATAAAAAGCCACGGTCTGTTTTTCTTTCTCTTCTTTGCCTGTGCCTGCTGTATGCCTGTGCTGCATCCTGTGAGGCCTACATTTAACCACCAAGCCTTAGCTGACAATTGACTCCTTCCTCGGCAGCTGGCGCAGGAAGGTAAGAGGCTTTGCAAAGACTTTCTACCAGGTGAAGAAGACATAGTGACAAAAGTCCGTATAGGAAGCCCATGAGGGGAACAGGGCAGCTTTCAGGTGAGCAGAAGAGTGCTCTTGCGGGTCTGGAGCTGACTTGAAGGTCAGAGCACAAAGATTAGGGTTAAGCCATCAGTTTTCAACCTGTCCGAACAAGAGGGCGTTCCCCAGGCACTACTTGGGGCCTTGGGTCTGCCCTGTGAGAGCCAAGCAGAGAAGCCATAGGCTAGAGGAGCCTTGCCTGTGATGTACCCCGAGAGGGGAATATGTGCCATGGCTTCTATGAGGTTACAGCTCGGAGAAACCAGTTTGGACGGGTCTCTCGGTCTGCTGGCTTCTTGATTAACAGCTATCAGCAAGGGGGAAGAGGACTTTGTACTGAAACCCTCTGCTCGATACCTAGCAGTGATTTGTGCTTTTTTTCCTCTCTTCTCCCCCTCAAAAAATTAAAAAGTATAAGGATGCATGAAGATTGGAATAGAAATCATTGACAATCTTATCATACCATCATATAAATCAATATTCTGCACTTGACTGGAATAATACTGATTGCTGCATCCTGTGAAAGCTATAGTAGGTTGAGGTGGGATTTGAAACTTTGAGACCAGCCTTTTTTGAAAGATGCCTGTATAAACTATGGGCTGCTTCAGTGAGTGCTACATGAAATCCCACCACCTGTGTTATGCAGGGGATCAGGCAAGAGCCTGATTCAGCAGTAGGCTGAGTGTGTCAAAGTCTCCAGCTGCAGCCCTGGAGTTGAAGGAAGGATCCTCCAACAGGACAATTCCAGCCTGGTGCTGCTGTACTGGAAGCACACATGAAAGGTAAGAGAAATGGTGACTGGTATAGAACAGTACTGGATGAATAATTATGTGTACAGGGGGGATAGTAATTATGTTAGTTTGGCTCAATGAAAAAAGAGTCAAAAACTGAAACCCGAACATGCATATTTATGTTGGTAGAGTAAGAGACTTGGGGTGGAGTTTTCTTGCTCAGAAATGTTATTTTTGCTTGGGTGCTGTGCTGGATATGGAAAATGTGAGGATCAGGGTGGTAGCTTGTAGTGTATTCTGGTTGTAAGTAACCTTCCCCTGGGGAAGGTATGAGCTGAGGTCCTCCTAGATGACTTCTCTGAGCTCCCTAAAGAAAAATGGCCTTAGCACAGGTGAAAGAAGTGTAATCCGCTCTCTGCTTGTTAAGATCAGCCCTCTGCTGCCCCTGCCACTCTCTTCAGAAGCATCTGGCATTCCTAAGGAAACTTGAATGGGATTCTTCCAGTAATTCTGAGGGTCAGAAAAGCCTTACCTTGTGCAGGATTTGCTGTCTTGTGCGCACACAGGCATCAGAGGAACTTAGGCATGGAGCAGATGCTGCTGGTTTAAATGTTCTGTCCATTTTTTCCCTGGTAAGCTAGTAGTTGCCTGAAATGGAGAAATACATATGCACACTCTTCCAAACTAGGGCAGCAGAAGTTGGTGCCATGAGAGATCTCTCAGGTTGTCAAGTAAGCAGGATTAGGTATGGCCCAGGACTTTGAGAATAAATGCAGCTCTGTTGTGCAGGATAAAAGGAGATGGTGATCAATACATCTTAGAGCTTTAGGGCTTAAGGCAAGAAGCATCTGACAGGGTTAGGAAGAAACTTTCTTTAACGTGGACTAGTCATCCTATAATTGCCTGTCTGGGATGCTCACACATCCTTTTCTGATACCCTAGTGAAGCCAGCCACCTGAAAGAGTCAGCTGCTACAGCAAAACTTGCATGAAGAACGTACTTGTGTCTTGCAGTTCCTCTGTACCATAGTTGTTACAGAGAGGGGATGCAGTGAAGCTTGAATTCCTGGGGCCAGGGAGGCAATGGGTGCTTCACCATGAATCTCACCTAAAGAGAGTGGAAGGAAAGAGCTGAAAATCGGGAGGGGGGTGGTGCTGTGGCTGGGGCCAGCCCTTGATGGAGAAATGGATGGATGCAGATGTAGAGCTTGTGGGTAGGTGAAGGAACTTGCCAGCTGCTTCCCAGAGTTGCACAGATGTGGAGGGGCTCATTATGTGATGTGGCTGTCATCAGTAACATGGGGCAGGTGTTGTGGGATGCGACTGTTGTAACCACGAGGGAGAGGACAAATCTAGAGCTGAGGGCTCTGGAGTTGAACCTTGCTGTAAGCATGGTCGTACCTTCAGGTATGTGCAGAAGACAAATGTGTGCTTCATGAGTCTTCTGTCTTTTTCCCCGTGATATAATTCCTAAACTCAGTGTTTATTATTTCTTCTACCCTGACCTTTCCCCATTGTAATGCCTAAAGGGCATCTGTCCTACAAAATGTACATATGTCAGGGACTTGTAGCTATGAAGGTAATTTAGGCTTTTTATCCAATGTTTGAACACAAGGGCTGTGAATTTTTCCTCTTTCCAGAGGATGTAGCTCATGGGCTGGCTGGGGTTTTGAAACTCCTGTGCACTGAAGACCTCTGCTGCTGTGGGGTTTTTTTAAGCAAGGAGGAATATTCTCTGTGTTGTGGCTGTCTCTTTTGCAATGGAAATAATAATGCACAGTAGCATACTCTATAAAGGACACTGTGCTTGTGTGACCTGTTTCACGCACTGCTTTACTCTTTCTGACAATCGAGGCACCCACCATGTGCTTCTGAGTGTGAAAAAACAGAAAAGCCTCCTAAGTACCTGGATTATAATGGCAGAAAGGCAGGGTCAGTTCTGCTACAGCTTTGTCTCTCAAGATTCAGAGAAAGTCCTTGGTGGGAACAGGGACTCAGCAATGGCTATGTTTCTTTGGCTGCTGAAGTCGAGACACAGAAGGAATGGAGTTGACTTGTGTAAATACACTGAGTCAGAAGAGAACAGGAAGAGAAGAGGACTATTTAAGCTGATGAACAGTGTTGGTACAAGAAGAGCAAGGGATAAAGTAGCTTACAACTAGTTTGAGTAGTGGACTTTCTGAAGAAGCATGTCTGCTAAGATTGTTTGGGGTAAATGCTCTGAGTAGTTCTTAAAATGGATATTAAATTGTAAGGTAAAGGACTTAGGTCGCTGATGGTGGCAGCCTAGCCTTGTCTGAATTCAGACCCCTCTAACAGAGGACTAAATCTGCAAGAGACACTGTTGTTAGTGTCTCTCACCTCTGGGAATAACTAGAGTCTAATAAGGATATAGGTGAAATATTCTTGCAGCTATTTTGGGCTTTCTCAGGTCTCTGACAATCAGCACTATTGCACTTTAGAGCCTGCCTGAACGTACTTCTTCATTTGAATTCCTCTACTTAAGTATCAGCATTTCCATTTCACAGATAAAGAAATTGAGACAGAAAGGTAAAATGACTTGCTAAATGTGCTCACGGAAGAACTGGGAACCCAGCACCCTGTGAACACTCTGTGCTGGCTGCATCTGCTGGGTTATACTCCCAGCCCTGTGTGGAAGGTCTGGGTACCAAACCCCTCTGCTGAAACCTGCTGGGCTGAGGGCTTTCTGACAATTCTCTGAGACATAAGCATGTTGCTTTATGGAAGTTTTTAAGGCTATGGAATCTGTTATTTTGGTGTTTTATGTCTTACAAAGCAGACAATAAAGGAAACATAGTAACTATTCTTTGCGACTTTTATCCCAGTACATGCACATTGCACTTAGCACAATAACATCTGGAAGCAGGTTTTTCTGTTCCTTCTGATGTTGAAAGACCTGATGATTGCCGGATTAAAGGTTAATCACACAGTTGTGTGATCTGGCAGATTGGGGAATAAGAGAAAGCAAACCCAGCCTGCTCTTCTCTGCCTAGCTAATAGTCACGGGTCCTTCTGGTGCCTCTTCCTGGCCGCTAAACTGACCAGCTGCTGCTGTTCCCTCTTGGTGAGCTGCGAGAGCATGAAGGCTGTGCTTAAATGCAGACTGGTCTGCTCCTGTTTGCATAATTGGAGCAAGCAAGGCTTGGGGGGTCATCTGCAGCAGTCGTTCTTGTTGCTACTGAAATACAGCAAAGAGAGAAATGAAACCGGTCGTGGTCTTTGTGCAAGCTCCTTTATACTCTTGCCCTGCCCATTGCAGCTCTAGGCCCTGCCAGCTCTCAGACACTGGGGCCTTTAAGAAAAAGGGGTTTCTGGAAATAAGTATCCAAGTATAGGAGATGGGAGTACTTTGGTTTGACCTGAGGGAGAAATTGTAGTGTGAGGCCAGCTCTTTATTACACCTCAGAGTTCAGCCAGAAGAAAGCCCTCAGAATTGTCTCTGTTAAGTAAAGCTTCCTTTGCAGTATTCACACCTTCTCAGCCACTGAAGCTGCCCAGCCATGAGACACACAGCTGTAGGAAAAAGGTTTTCATTAGCTCTATGGCTCTCAGAGCTACTGGTTTAATTTCACATTTATGATTTAAGAATGTGTGTGTATAGCAAGCACTTAACATTCATCTTCTCTCACATGCATTATATTGAATCACATATTCTTTTACTGTTTGTTTTTGCATAAGTAATTGTGACATAAGATCTGAATTATTTAATATTTTGTTCCTGAATGTGTTATATGTGCTGGTCTCGCTCTTCACTTCTCGAATGTAGTGGCTCCACTTTACCCTGTTTAGCTTTTGAGGGCTTCCTGTCTATCAATCTCTTTTTCTATATGTGAAAACAGTATTTGTTTTACATAGCTCCATATTGCACGTAACATTTGGCAGTAGGGAAGTATCTCATGAAAAGTTACTGCACACGCATGTAAAAGGTTCTGGGGAATGAAATGTGAAGGAGGGATGATATTGCTGATGGGCTGGCTTGGTAGTGGAGATGCTATTTTGTAGTAGTACAGATACTCTTAGTAGTAGAGATACTCTTTTGTGAACTGAGAGGGCTGGTTAAGCAGGGATTAAAGTTCAAGGCACTGAGCTGGAATGAAAGAAAGCAATTCTAAGTAGTCCCACAGACTACCTGAGTGATTGTGGATAGTTCACAGGATTTTTCTCATTCCCTTTCTGTGAAGGCATGTAACACCACATTCACTTATGTGTATTTATATGGTTATATGTCTGAGCAGGGAGTGTCTGCTGTGTATTTGTACAGCTGGGCACAAAATCAGGAACTAATCTCAGTCAAGTTAGCTGCTATGCTAAAACAAATGGTCATAGGTTATGTAATGTGCCATGGAGTAACCTCACAATTTTGGGGATTGATGGGTCAATAAATGGCGTGAGACAGTCATACCGAGAGAAGAGAATAGGACAGGAATGACTTTAAATAGATGTGATTGTTTTAATTGGGAAGCAGGACTGACAGGATTTTAAAGGGTTTGACAGACTTGTAAACCTTCTTCTTTATAGACAGTATTTTGATTACCTAGCTGATCTTTTTATGGGGTGCAAGTGTTTGGTGGCATTGTTTAGGGATTCTACAATATAAACCTCATTGCTCATCTCTTGTCCACCTGCAGTGCTGGCTTAATATTTAAGCACAGTGCTTAAAGGATAAATGGGGCCTCCCTCCTGGATGGTACAGCAGGATACTAATTTGTGAGAAAAGTCTGGTTTGTCACCTTGAGCCCAGGTGATGTCACTCATCATCAAGATGCTCCCTGTTAGCAGGAGGGACTCGGCAACGACAAGTGCAGCCTTCTATTTCTAGAGGATTCAAAGTTTAATTACTTTGTCGCTGTCTCGTGTAAAATTGCTTCAGGCACAAAGAACGCCCGGGACTCCTGTGTGCCAAGGAGGTGGCGGCTCAGCCTGAAGCGCTGACATTCCGCGGAGCTGCCGCTGCTCGGTGCGGTCCCAGCAGCCTTGTGCTTGCAGTGCTTATGAATGATCAGCACTGGCAGTCTTTTGTGTGCTTGTCAGAAGCAGCAGCTATAACTCTGCTTGAGCCTGTGCTGCTGGTTCCTTCTGGGAGCTTTTGGTTGCTTGACGGGGCCTCTGTTTTCAGCATTTGGCCTCTAGTTTGAGGTGTCTCCATTCTTGCAGCTGTGCTGCTTGAGAGACTTTAGGAGTTGTACTTCTACCACCCAGGCTGCTCTGAACACGTGGAGAAGGTGTGGGTGGGGATTGTCACAGCTTGGTCTGAGGTGCAAAATGCTACTTCAGCAGCAAATGCTTGGGCAAAACCTTGCATGTAAAGGGTGCCTATGGGCATCTGACACACCTATTTGGTCATACGTGTTTCTGTACCCATGCCTCGTGACCAAACAAAATGATAGTTTTCTCTGGACTCCAATTCAGTCCACTCCAGACAAGATGAAGTTGTCTGTGGACTCAGGCTCTCTCAAGTCGCCACATGCCGGAAAATTAATAGCACCTTTTTGTCTCTGCTGTTTTACTGGCATGGCCTCCCTTTGCAGTGAGGGCTAAGCTGAGGAAAAATGCTTCCCCTAGGGCCTTCTGAATTCTCCAATGCAGGAGACTCCACAGCGTAAACTCAAACCTTAATACATGCAAAAATCCACAGGAGTGAGTTGTTACAAATGCCCAAAGGGCAGGCAAAGTTTCAGCTGGGGCTTTCTCTTCCTTATGCACTGAAGTCAATCAATCATGAGATGCAAATGTGTAGAAAATGAGGCTTCATTAGTTCTGCTGCTCGAAGCACTCCCGTGGGGTTTTGTTGGTGTCTTCTCTTTTCTTTAATGTTAAATTGCATGTCTTTGAGCTGCTTTGTCTTAATGTGGTCAGGTGTGTCTAAAGCAGCAGTGTTTTAGAGGGACAACCTTCCTCCCTTCCCTTCCTTTTGGAGTCCTTCTGTGAGATTTGTGCAGTTGTTATTAAAAAGGGAAGGAGAGTACTGTCCCTGTGCTATTTATAAGCATTGTCTGATGGACAAGAACTTGCAACCTTGTGCAATGCTGTCAGTGACCTGGTCAAGGAAGGGAGTTGCTTTTTAATGAGTTGTCCCCATGGGGATGCTTTGATCCAACTTCTCAGGGAGGCACAAGGAGAACAGACGGAAAGGAGACGATGGATGCAGGCGTCCTAGCTCAGGCCTTTGCCCGCTGGCTTCAAGGGCTCTGTCAAATGAAGAAGGGGCTTTGTGAAAGACAGCGATTTGTTTTGCCAGGCTGGTAACTTGGAATGACAAAAACCCTGAACAGCTTTTTGCAGACATTCTCTGAAGCATCAACAAGTCGTTTATGAATCAAAGAAATGCACGGTGCCAGCCAGACCTTGGAGATACTAAGCAGTAATAGGGTCTCTGTAAGGAATTTTAAAGCCATTTCTGCATATGAAACCCTGTAGGGAAGTTGCACAGAATATGAAATAAGCTAGAACTATGTATACTTTCCACCTATATCTACTTTTTTTTTTTCCTGAGATATTCTTGGTTCCTAAAAACCAGTCTGATATAAGGAGATGGTTAGTGTTTTCTTACTGGGGGTGAGTTTGTTTGTTCATTGAGGGGTTTTTGTCTTTTCTGTTTGTTTGTTCTTGGTGTTGGGTTTTTTTTTGTGTGTGTTTTTTTGTTGTTGTTGTTGTGGTTTTTTTTGTTTGTTTGTTTGTTTTTTTGTCTTACGGCAGCAAGGGGGCAGTAAGGAGGTCTCCTGAGAAAATTCATGGTTTATTTTGACCTGATCTGAGTTTGGAATGTCAGGGCAGTTCTCCCCATAGCTAAATGTGACTGGAGGTCTGAGCCCTGAAACACTTAAACAGACATTCATTCATTACAGAAATGAGATGCTTCCGGTAAGAGCTAATGATTGAAATTGATGGTGAATTACTGTGCTTCTCTCCTGATATGAACTGAATGGGAGATGAAGAGGCTTTGATTTTTAAAAAATAATAAAGAAGATTGATTTTGGGAATCCTGAGCTGAAGGCCTTGATTGGTGTGCCTTACTCATAAAAGAGCTGGTCTGAGGCACATTTGCTTATGCCTAGCTACCTTTGAATATCGTGCCCTAGGATGCAGTCTGATTTTTGATTTGAACACAGAGTCTGTACATCCCTCTGCTGTCCCAAAATTCATCCTTTTTTCCTGAGCCTTCATTCTTTGTTACTATATCTTAGCCCAGTCCAGCTGGGTAGTGCCTTCTGTAGTGTCTGTCTGGCTCAGCAGGAGACTGTGATTGCAATCAGCTCCTCCCAGGCCACTTCAGCACGGCCTGATGAGAGTGAAGAGTACTTCAGGTGTGCTGCCCTCCCCCTTGCTGCCAGCTTTGCAGAAATGCTGTGAGTTATAATATGCATGCTTGAGTCTGTGCTCCTGCTGGACAACAGGTGAAGCAGAGCAGCAGCAGCATCCCTGCCTGGTCTGTAAGTTATTTGTGTCTACTCTGCCTAAGAAATGAGGACCTATTTATGTGGCCTATTTAAATTTTGCAGGTGGCTCGTATTTCAGCATTTTCCATGGAACCAGCAAATCTCAGTGTTTTTAGCCAATTTATCAATGTGTGTTTTCCCCACTGGGGACAGCATGATATCTAGTCCCCGTGGGAATTGGCTGGTAGTGCTGCTTCTGTTCCACATGAGAAAGTGCTTGCAGTGGTAGGTGCCAGATGCTAATATCTGTTTCAGGGCCTCTTGCTAGAGCTGCTAGATATGCCAGGTGTGCCTACATTGGAGGGATTACTTGAAAGGGGTTCTAATGTTGGACACTACGAAGCTGCCACCTCCCTGTTTCACACCTCCTTGTGATTTGCTTGTTTCCCAGTATTGGAAGCCTGAAGGCGCCCAAAGAATCACACCATGTGCACAAGTGTTGTCCAAATGCTTCTTGAACTCTGTTAGGTTTGGTGCTGTGACCACTCCTTGGGGAGCCTGTGTCAGTGCCCACCCACACTCTGGGTGAGGAATCTTTTTCTAATATCCAACCTAAACTTCTCCTGGCACAGCTTCAGGCTATTCCTGCATTGCTCTTGCCCATTTCCTCGTTCATCTGTCCCTTAACTGGTATTTTGAATGGCAGGGAAAACAGGCTGAGCTTAACAAGGTCTTTACCAAGCAAAAAGCTGATTCAGAATATGCGTTTATGAGGCTGATATCCTAGATGGCAACTGGAGTTTGAATGATCACTAAACCATCAGATTGTTGGAGATACATGCCCTGTTAAAAATGAGCCAGATGCCTCTGAAACATAGTAATGTTCAGAGCATCTCTGTTCACTTCAAGATGAGCACCTCCCCATTGATGTGTCTGGGGTCCCAGTTGTTATCTTGCTCTGCTAAATTTATGTTTACTGGTTAAGGAGCTGTTGTCAAAGTACTTCTGATGTATGAGGCATTGTTCCTTGATAACAAATGTTTGTATTTATCTTCATTTGGAATTACTGATTGAGCTGGCTAGAAAATTTCCACTGAAAATGTTTCTGTTGCCCCTGCTCCTGCAAAACAGGCAGGATTCCTGGATCTTGTTTCCCAAGACACACCGTGATTTCTTCTGGTTGAAATGATGGTGCACTGATGGTTAAATAACTATGTTACATCAGGGGACACAATCTGGAGCCAGTCAGTGTTACATATAGAAGATGATGAGAAAGTGAAATAAACTTAACTCCCCCTTGAGAATACACAGTACCTTCTTGGAGCATGGCTGTTATGGGGTAGGAAGAGGAAATTGGTTCAAGAATTGGAAACAAAATGCTTGATTCAAGAAGGTTTAAGCATTTAACTTTAATTTTTGAAAGTGTTAAATAATTTATTGTGCTGATTCAAAGTTGTCAAAATGTTCCCTTTTATACAAGTCCAACTTCTGGATTTCCATCAAAATTGGAAAAGGAAGTAGATACTAAAATAGTGGCATTTGATAGGGAAATATTCTTTGCTATTTATTCATGCATAGGCTTAGACTATTTGTATTTTGTGTGAGGAAGGGAATAATTTTCCAGGTGTGCTGTAACACCCTGAGCTGCTGTATGCGGAAACTGAGGACAGCACCAGACCTCGCTGAAGGCAGCAACTTTGCCCTACCAGTGGCAAGACTCATAAATGTTGTAAATGTGACCTGTGCCAGGGGAGCAAGGCCTCGAAAGGGGGCTCCTGCAAAGGGTTGCTGCACTGCGGAGAGGAGCACACGTGCTGGCTGTGGGACCTGTTGGTAATGTGACACCTCCCACAGTGTAAAAGGTGCAAGGGCGTGTGTGGGAGTGCCAGAGGTTGGGACCTGTGTCTTTGAGGTCATGAGCAGGTTGTGGGAAATCCGCATCCTAGAGGGTCCAGGGAAGTAACAGTTGCTCATCCACCTTCATTTGTGCCTACACGTGAACAATATTTCCCTCTTCCTTCCCCACCTGAGAGCATTTCTGGAGAGATCATTTAATGTTTAGGAGGGGATTGAAGTCACTACTGATGATAGCTGTAAAAGCAGAAAACTAACTAAGAAATGATATGCTGTAACAACTGTGTAACTACAGGATATTTATGCATTCAGTCTGATTACTCAAATGTTGCTTGGCACTTTATTCTGTGAGTGATTAGATGATAAACTTTATATGCAAAAAAAATCTGCATCTGCACCCGCTATAAAACTGTTACATCTTAGCATTGGAGGGGAGGAGGAATATTTGGAAAGCTGTGCCGGAGAGGTGGAAGAAACAGCTCTTGGTTTAGAAGATACAGGACCTGAGTTCTACATGTACAGATTGGTAGTTGTAAGCTGTTCCTCCTGGGCCTGGATTTTTTCCAGTGAAAATGACGTTTGCCAAATGCCTGTAAGGAGTAGTTGTACCTCTGGGAGATGAATTAGTTAATATATATGGGTGGCAGTTTCTGAATTTATGGGTTTTCCCTTGGGCAGCTCACTCTGCAAATGAGAGGCAGGTGTCCCAGGGAAGAGAGGGGAGAAAGGGGTAGTATTGGAGCAGGATCCAAGTGTCAGCCCATGGTGGGACACCTTGGTGTCTCTTGCCCCTATCTTCAGAGGTGTGTCTCAGATATGTGTATGTTTTTAAGTCTAGGGAGCAGAACGCTCATGTGGTGTAGAAGGCAGGAACCGATAGCAGTTGTTCAGCCAAACCAATGCAGTTGCAGCCTAAAGCTTTGATGGAAAATGACAGTCATTGATGAGCCTCCCAAGTGACAACTGTCCCATGCTGCAGCAAGGATCTTTGTGGCCACCTATAGATGTCTTTTTCCTTTTCATCATGTCTGTGCAGCCTGCTTCTCTGTCTAGTTCTAAAATGCTAATTTTGCTTGCCCTGCCGTTGCTACCTCTGCAAAGGTTACTTTCTAAGTACATGCAGATGATATTGCAGGTGCTTTCTTTAAAGGTCTTCAGATGAGATTTCAGTAATGTCTCAGTTTCAATTCTGGCTGCATAGCATGAGCCTGCCTGAAGGAGAAGTTTTTGTACTGGTGTCGGCATCTTGAATTGTTGTGGATTTCTTTGTCTTTACTTTTTCAGAGAAATTTGTGAACACTTCACCAGACGCCTACACAGCCTTGATACCAGTGATGCAGGGTGAGCTGTAGGAAAATCGATGCATCACTTGTCTTGGCAGTTCCAAAAAAGAGATAGTTACTGAAGTTAGAAATATATTAGCTCTGTGTGTGTTGCTTTCTCGAGGTGCTGCTGACTTCTAGTGAAATGATGTATTTGCCTCAGGGTACAGTAGCTTTGCTACAGATCCAAGTCTAAAGAAGTGCCCTGTGCCTGAACTGCCCTCTGATACATGGCATTGCTCAAGATTTGACCCTGGTTTTGTGAATTGTCATTATAAGCATCAAGGTTTTTTTGAGGTAATCTCTATCTGCCCACTTTTCAGCTATTAGGAATGGAGACAGATACAGCAAGGTCAATGTTCCAGACTGATTAACAAGTCATGTCTATTCGATTTGGAAGGATGGGAAGGTAATGGGCCAAAAGAAGTTGAAAATGGCCTAGGGTTAGCTTGGCTTAGATTAAATCAGAAAAATGGTGGGATTGTTCCAGCTTCTGCAACCTGGTAACCATCCAGGGTCATTGTGTAAGGTGAAGAGTTGCTGATGGTTAGTACACTTCTCACCATCTCCATAGCCCCTACTCTGTCAATTCAGAGATGCTGACTTCAGACAGTTTGAAGTCCTTGCTGCAGGTAAAGCAGTCTCTATTTCATTTGATTCTGCATTTGCAGTGTTGATATACAAGTATTTAATATATTTCTTTGTGCTTTGATCCTCTCCTCTGGAAAGAAGTTGAGTTCCCTATAAATGTGGTCAGAGTTGACAGATTTTTTTTTTCCTTCAAATCTCTTCTGAAATTTTCTCCTATTGTGGTGCTTTCAAAAGCAAAGCCCCAAACCTGAATACTCAAAACTGAGGCAACAAGTATTCTAGGCAGAAATGCAAGAAAGTTAAATATTTAATCTTTGATCTTAACACTCATCAAAGTAACAGTTCAGATTTGATTCCTGTTTGAAAATGAGTATAATGTTTAATTAGGGGTTTTTTTTTTAGATTGGTTTAGGTTGACATTTCATCCAGACCAGTGTGTCTCAAACTGCTCAAATTGTTCTTTTTCTTTCTGTGCAGTTTACCACCCCTGTGGCCATTTTTTACCTTTGTTTTTACAGTGGGGTCCTGCTTGTGATGGCTTCCTATGCTCTTCCATGATGCACTCTGTTCTGTCCTTACCAAATCAAAAGGCCAGCATGTCTCCGCCCCCGAGTCAAATGCAAAAGGCAGCAGCTTTCGGCAGCATCAGTGCTTGCTCTGTGAAGGTGGATATGTGTGGGACAGCTTGAAAAGAATGGATGTATGGTGTGAGGATGCAGGCATGTTTTATCTATAAGTAGCCTTCATCTCTGCCTAGTTCAAAGGTCGCACATTGTATATCCAAGTGTGTTTGTCCCTTCTTTTCTGCCTTTCCCTTGCTACCAAGGAATGGCAGTGGTACCTGCCATGTTGCTGTCCCTGTGAAATGTCAACGAAAGCAATTCAACTCTTACACTGATTAGCTCCAGATAAAAAATGTCAGGAAAGCATTCCTTGCCATCAAAGCTTTCCTTTGTAAGAGGAGCCAGCTGGTGAGTAGAGAAGTCATATTACTGATATGGAGTGGTCAATTGAAGAACCGTAATTCAATCAAGTGGTTCTGCTGGTATCTTAAACCATGAGAGCAGAGCTCAGTCCATTTAGAGATCATCAGGGCCTGTGACTGAGTTAATACAGACTCTGCAATCGATCCTTAACCTCCCTTTAACTTTTCCCTCTTGCTCTCAGCTTTTCCATCTCTTCTGTTTTTCCTCTGCTCCACCACCCTCACGTGCTATCTGCTTTTCCTCCCCTCCTCTTTTACCAGCTACCTCCTGCTCCCAGTTCCCATTCATCCTCTCACTCCTGTGAGCCCAGCCTGATCTGTACATGACAGATGTATAACAAGGTTGGCAGATGTTTGGTTTTTTTTTTCAGTGAAGGGGGCTCTCTAGTATGTTGGTTGTGGTGAAATTTATTTTCTTTTCATTTTGGAACATCAAGAATTTGGGGTTAGGAGGTTCAGGAATACAGATTAGGATTTTTTTCTTTTGAGAAGGTTATGGACTCTGGTTGTGTCTGTCTTTCTGTGTTATTTCATTAGAACCATAAAGGGAATGTCTGTCCAGGTGATGGGCTCATAAACAGTGTTACTGCCACGTAGATCTTCATGTATTTTTCATGAGGTGAACACATGTACATGTGATGTATACAATGGCATAACATTTTTAATTTACTGGTGGGTGGCACATCTTATGACTGGCAAGGGGCATTTGGCCTTTTTATTTTATTCTAAATTAGAACTTTTATTACTTGACATTTTGAGTTGACTAGCTGTACCTGCTTTCTGATGTGATTGTACAGGTAGTGCATGCGGTCACTGTGAACTGACCATTTGCATGCGTGCCTCCAGCTGTGCTGAGCACCTCCTTGGGGAATTCATTGGCATAAGCAGATGCTGGCGGCTGCTGTAGGGAGAGGGCAAGTTGAGCAATATGTGAGAATTTGATGTTGTTACCTATTCCAGTGAGTGTGTGGAGTGAGGAGGATGTAGATGCCTTTTCATGGTTGTACTTTGACACTTAGTTAAGG
>VYXC01006384.1:2274283-2372313 GCA_013397175.1 Platysteira castanea
TAAGTGTTCAGTAAAACCCTAGCTGCAGCAGAATACATCTTCTCATAGGCACTGGTCCCCAAGTGCATTTTTGGGTGCGGTCACCCTGATGTGCCTTTGGCACTTATTCCAGTTTTTTTGCTGTTATTTCTTTTTCCTCTTCCCTTTCCTCGACATGCAGCAGGAAGGCCCAGTTCTTTCTTTATCTGTGGGTGGTATGTATTCATCAGCCTAGCTCACCACATCAGAACAATCAGCAATTGACCATATGTTGAAAACAGACACGCTCATTAATTTTAGGAGCCAACGTTCACTAACCAAAATGGCTCATAAACTACCCCAGGGGAGCACGAGGAAATTGGAATTTCAAGCTGTGGTGCTGTCACGGTGGAGGGACTGCCGGCCTCTTTCTCATCTCAGCCCCACAGTGGTCATCTGGGAGCTGCTCCGCTGGCAGAGGAGGGCAGCTCATGCATAGAAAACATGGGCCCTCTTCCTCCTCTCTGCACCCCTTCGCTGTGCTCAGCCTAATCGCAAGCAGTAGGATGTGGTTTCCTTGTCAGCAAGCTATGGCATGAAAGAACAACTCTGTAGCCTCCTGGAAGCTGAAGTGCTTCTTGCTGGGACACAGGGAGTAGCCATCCTCTAGGTCCTCTGCCAATTAAACCACAGTCCAGTTAGATCCACACCGTAGTCCCCCGGGCAACAAACTACAGTCACTGCTGAAGTAGGAATATCAAGCCCACAGCCACCTCAGCTTGTTTCAGCTATTCTGGTAGCTTTGAGTTAGAGATCTCTTTGGTGTTCCTAACACTGAAGACTTCTCCCACCCCCACACACTTCAGAACTTCTGTTCTCTTTCAAGTTCTCTTTTTTTTCTGTTCTTTTGTTAAAATAATTTTTCTTCCTTCAAGCCTTTCAAAGCACTTCTGAGGCTTCTCAGTCGCACAAAGAAGGCTTTATGGGTTGAATTCCTAGTTGCATGCCTTGTATCTCTATTTATTTCACGTTTCATATAATATAGGCATGGTTTTTTGTGGTGGCTAGTGATTACGGGCCATTTCATGAGGCTGCTTGCCCACCTTGAGACCTCTTTCAAGAAGCTTAATTGTCAGAAGGTGATGAGCCCTCATTCTTTAAAGATGAGATCCCTTTTACTTGTTTAAAGGCAGACTTTGAAAAATATGAGAGCAGGGAGAGAGGAGGCAAATCTCAAATGACCTGGTCATCTATAAAATTTGCATACCTACTTAGGATAGTGGGCTGTGTTTTAATCACTAGGTTAGAATGAGCGTTATGCTATGTGTGAGGTGTGCATTTTGATGTGCAAGATGGGTTTGTACCTCCAGGGGAGACATGGGCAAATGGGGAACGCAGTGTCGTAGTCTGGGTTTGAGTACGTACATGAAGAGGAAAGGGACATTGACAAGTGGTATCCATGCGTTTTTTAGTAGTCAGTAGGAGCTGACCAAGTAATTAGTGGTAATGAAACTGAATTTGGAACAGTCATGGTGTAGTGTACTCTGTCCCCGCTGTGTGTGGCCACTGAAATACTCTGCCTTCTCCCATGCAGCCTTTCAACCAGGACATGGATCTCTTTTGAAATACTCAGAACACACATCTGAGCAGCACCTAATGAAATCAAGTATGTGTCTGTGTGGGGGCGGAGAACTGTCAGCATTTATTGCAACAAAAGGAATTAGTCATCACAGGGCTTTGTCATGAACTTCTGTTTGTCTGTCTCGTATCCCAGAAAAAGAGGAACAGCATTTTATTATTTTTCTCCCTTGGATCCCCTGCCAGTAAAAGTAGTACCTGCATAAATAACTTTTTCTCTTCTTTTCAAAAGTGAGTAAGAGGTGGGGAGAAATACTGTGAACAGATTCCTGACAAACTGGTGAAAAGAATGCATAAAGTTAAAAGTTTCGCAAACTTTTAGATGCTTATCTAATATAAGAACCCCCCCAAAACCCCTGAAGGCTTCAATGCATATTCAGTATCTTCTCTTGAAAGTACTGTATTTTTAAAAGTTGCTTGAAAATGTTAGACAAAAATGGAAAGCCAAAACCTTCAAAGGCTTACAAAAAATGGTTGAGAAAATTCACAGGTCAGTGGATTTGTCAGAGGAAGAAGAGAAAGTATAAACTCGACATTTTTAAGTTGTATGCAATCTCAGTCTGTCTTGAACAAGCCATTTTCTTTTTTGGTATCATGCATTTGACTACATTGTCAGCAGTGATAACATGCATGGAGTATTGGGTAAACAATTTATAGGTAATGGAGAAAGGAAGAAAAAAATCATGACAGCTTTGAAAACATTCTGTCTTTACTTAAATTTGACCATATTCGAGCCTGTTGTTATTCACTCAGCTTCAAAAGTAGTCTGCAGTGCTCAGTCAAATTCATACTCTTATGGTGAAGATTCAAACAACTTTTAGAAGAAAGAACAGCTTTCTGTTCATGTTTCAGAATTGCTGGTAAGCAGATCATCATATTTTCTTGCTCTCTCTTAATTGATTGGCTGTTTGGGATTATTCAAAGAAATTATGTGAATAATTTTGGTCTCACTAGTTTGTGAGTGACATACAAACTGGTTAGAGTGACATACACAAGATCTGGCTGGACACAATAAGATATGTTTCCTTCTTGCTTCTTGAATTGGATGATTAGAGTGCAGTTATGGGTGTGGCACAAGATTTCCAGAAATGGTAAGGAATATTTCATGCTCATCACTATTTACAGCTGTGGGAATTTCTTTCATGGTGGCAGACTGGCTTCTGAGGATAACACTAAGCAAAAAGGTGATGTGATAGTGCTTAAAACAAGTGTCATGCTTGGGAGGACAAAAGATCATTTTCAATCCCAAGGAGGATGTTTTCATCCCCCTCTTTCCAAATTTATCAGAGGCAAGTGGAGAGGAATAACTTTGTACATCTGAAAAACAGGAAGAGCTTTATTTTGTGGTGTGTTCAGGCTTATTTGAATGAGCAAGCAAGGCTCGGGGATAGTGGCCCTTGGGCAGACTCAGGATGCTCTGGTTCTGGTGTATGAAATTGTGAAGGATGGGGGCAAGCGCTGGCAGTTGGCTGGGTAGGAGGTGCCGGTGTATTTTTCACACACGCTGGCCAAGGTACGCTGCTGGCATCTGCTTTGGCAAAGATAGAGGCTCACAAACTGTTGATCTGAACCGGGAAGAAACCATGTCTCATGTGGCTGGTTCATATAAAGGTATGCTTGGTGTCTCAAATAGGAATTAAGATCTGAAGAGACCCATGCTGCACCATAGCAGATTTCTGGGTCAGTCATTTTGAAACCTCAGTGCATCACTTGTGTTTGAAGCCCTCTTAATGAAAGCTGAAATCACTTGGCTTCCTTATTTTGTCATCTTTGAGTTGGAACTTACTACTTTTTTTAGGGATGTTATGACTCAAGATTCCGTTTGCCTTTGAAGACAAGCCCTCAGGGAGTCCCTAAGTCATCTTCCATAGCAAAGGCATCTGCCCCACTAGAGTGAAAGTTAACTTTGTCCTTGGAAGCATCTGTGGCCTCATGCAGGCAGTAATCATATTTGTCTGTTGTTTCTATCCCTGATGGTTTAGCTGTATGGTGCCACAGGGGGGGATGGGGATTGTTGGATGGAGCTGAATGTAGCATTGTAAATGAGAGCATACCCCTAATTTATATGGCAGCACCAGAATGTTCTCGGGTACATTCGTCAACCATGCATTTCCTTTGCTTCCCCTCACCCCTTCCTACTGCCTGTGCATATTGATCAGGCTGTCATTGAGCTGTCCCCAGGTCTCTTCCCTGAGGGGTCACAGTTAATACTGGCTGCAGATATAGGTGGGGGCAGTTCAAACTGAGTTTTCTGCTCTATGTCACCTTATATTTGTTAACAGAACTGATCTGTTATGCTGTAGGTGTACCCAGCTTGATCAGAGACCTTAGAAGAGTTGTCTCATTCTACAGTTTAAAATAGATAAGTCTTTCTACTTGTGAAACTCTTTTCACCTTATTTCTTGTTTTTACAAATTGTTAGCACATACAGGGAAAAATACTCTCAAGTTATCACATACTATGCTGCACTTCAGACATAATGGGATGTTTAATGTTTACTGTCTTGCTGATTTCTGATTAAGTGATAGTACCTTGTGCATCTAAAAGACTCCTAAATTTTGTTCTGATTGCCATTTTGAAAATGTGAACTGGGTGATATTCTGGTCACTGGTATACACTAGTTAATCAATAGTTGCCTTTATTTTAACTTGTCTGAATTAATGAAAAAATGTTGTTCAATTCTCCTTGTACCCTAGAACTGTCAGTTTCAAGAAGCACTTAAACTAAAATTGTTTATCTTCCATCTTGCTGATCAGGTAGCTGTTACATTAGACTTCTTTTCCCCTTTGATTGCCTTCACTGTGGAATAAACACCTTTTGTTGAAGACAAAGTGGGTATTATAGCTTGAAAATATGTTTACAGTGTGGTGTTTTTGTTAAGACATGCTAGACTAAGGCTCTGTACCTGCAGTGATCTCAAGTCAGTGGATACTGTGGGAGTTGCTACTCTAATGACTCTGGGAGTTGGTACTCTAATGCTAATCCCTGTAGGGTTGTCAGTATCTTTATTGCCATAACTCTCCCGAAGTCATTGGAGTTTTTCTAGAAAAAGACTTGGCCCCGATCTATCCTTCTTGAATACTTTATAGCCAGGTAATACAATATCCCATTGATTTCCCTTTTTGTCATTTCTCCGCATTTTTGCCTTCAGAAACGCCTGTTGAGTTATGATCCTATTCTTTTGCTAGGAATTCTGAGCAACCTCTCAATTTGGTGCCATATCTAGCCTTCCATATGTTTTATTTTTGGCACTGTTCCTTTTAGACCCTTAACAAAAGAAAATTTAGGAAACCATTTTTTTCATGTGTCCATTCCTGTTTTTTTTGCCTTGTTCACTATTTGAATGCATTAGCTGTTTTCAGCCAAAAGTGTCAAAATTAGGTGACTAAAAGGTTTTGTCATCTATTTTAAGGAAATATCCAAGGAGATAGCTATTTGAAACAATGCCACAGAGAAGCTACAAAGTGAGCTCTGTTGTTTTGGGTGCCACAGTTCTTGCAGAAGACCCAGCCTTGGTGAAATCTTCAGGCAATACTTTTATGCAGGACCAAACAGATTTTTAAGAAGCTGGGCTTGAGTCAGTTCTGTTGCCCATGCTTTAAGGTTGTTAATTTATAGTTCTGTCCTTGTTCTGGAAATTACATCCATCAAGCTCACTATCTCCATCCTATACAGAGCATGATATAAATTACATCTCTGCAGCAGGAGGAAGTGTTCTCTCTTCATCCACAGGTCCCAGATTTTCATCTGTCATGACTGCCTGTAGTGTCCCAGTGTTTCCTCAAATCAAGTAGCTGCAACAGGCTCCCTAACCCTCCTGTATTTTGTGCTGGGTGTTGGTGTTGTTTGGGTAGAGGTGGAACTGCCTCCTTTCAGTACCAACACCATCTTCCTGTGGAATCAGTCATTATCTTCCTTGTGATGGGTTTTTTATGTCTTGTCATCTGCACATTACTACTTGAAAAATGCTCCTTCTAGCTGAACAGTGAGGGTTATCAGAGATAATGCAATCCCAAACTTCCCTGAGCCTTGCATTAGTCCATTCTTCTGTCTTACTGTGGATTGAGAGAAACTACAAACCTGCAAGTCTCGGCACTCTCACTGGTGAGTTGTGTGACTATTGTGTAAAGTGTACAGTTCTGACACCTGGAAGTCAAAGAATCAGATGAGTTTCATGTTTGTCATAAATACAGCTTCCTATATTTCAGAAGATCAGAGATTTTGACATCTCTTTCTTTTGTCTGTTTAAGAGGGGAAATTGGCCAAATCTTGTTGTTTGAAACCAAATCCCAGCTAAAGTATTTGTCATGACTCCTGTTTTCCCCACATTTTTTATTCATTTCCACCTGGAATATTGGAGGGGCTGGCTCTGAAGAGTTGAGCTCTCATCTCACCAACATCCCCATAAGCTGGCTCTATAAATAATTCTGTCTCTCTACTGGTTCAGAAACTTGATTGTTGGCAAGAAATGCAGGATGTCTTAGTTTACTCTGCCAGGTGGCCCTGAAAGAAAATTTCTGATGTAAGAGACGTTTGGTTTGACTCAGCAATGGGGCAACTGCAAAAGACTAATCTCTGACCTTAGTTTTCAGAGAGTGCTGATGGGAAATTGGAAGATGAGTAAAACAGGGAGCTCAAAAACTGACAGCAGATCAAAAGAGGGCCAGGTAGAATGATGTGCCTGAAGAGAGAAAGGGGAAGGAGAGACTGGAAGAGGTAAAAAGTGTGAGGGAGCAAAGGTAAATGAAAGCAGAGAGAAAGGATGTAGTGAGGAGAGCCCAGTTTTCATCTGTTTTCAGCACTGCAGCAAGTCAGAGGAGCTGTGGGTTAATGAAATATCTGGGCACAAGCTTGTCCTGCTCAGCAAATGGAGGCCAGAAATATAAGAAACGCCATCAAAGCAAACAAGAAGAGGAAAAGAGAGGAAAGAGAGGCTGTAATTCATGGACAGGGAGACAGGGGAAGTTAACGTTCTAGGAGGACTGCAATAAAGAAATGTTGGAGTGATAGAGGGAGAAGGGCAGGGCATGAATAAAATGATGGAAAATAAAAATGGGGGCAGAAGAGCTTATGACAACTTAGAACAGCTTGAAAAAGGTCATGCATACCCTCTGGGCTCCTAGCCACACTAGAGGCAGGGAAGACTGTCATGGTAGATAAACAAGGGATGGTAGGATTGAACACAATTTATAACTTGCTTGTCATTGGCATGGGAATGGAAATGAATATCCATCCCTGTAGGGTTGTCAGGGCACTGGGGAAACTGGCCTCTGGATTGTCTCTTGGCTGTCAAGTGAGAGGAGAGGTGCCAAATACTTGCACGCGTGATTCTGTCTAGCTGGGTGGTACTGGAAGGGTTTGTGAAGGAAGGGAACAAATGTCTTTGAGAATTCAGCTTGTTGCGTTGAGATGCACACTTTTGTGCTGCCACATCCACTGGCCCATGAAATTTGACAGAGAACAGAATATTCCTGTAATGCTGCATTTGGGTGATCTCTGTGGTTTGAATAATTTTTCTCCTCTTTAAGGGCAAATGACTTAGGTCCTGCCCAAATTTATCTGAACTTGAGAGCACTACAAACTTTGATACAGGTTTTAAGACAAAGAATCGGTCTGAGTCCCCTCTCCTGACAGGTCCTATATTCGGTACTGTGAGAGCTTCATAATGGCTCCACGAGGGAAGGTACATTAACTACCAATCCTGCTGTTTAGAACAGGAGAGTTCCGAGATACACAGTGCTACTCTTCGTAGTGCCACACTGCTGCTATCTACAGCTGTCTACAGCTAGGAATATTCCTAGATAAAATAGAGGGTGGACAGGGTAGCAAACCTATGTGACAGAATTTGTCTGCAGTTCTTGCTGCCAGGCTCTTAGCAGGTTGAAAACCCATCCTAAGGACAAGGGCTGGCTTTGCCTGGTAAGAAAAGGTAATGTAGCATTTGTACAACCTCTGCTTCCTCTTGCATTGTGTTCCTCTTCCCTGAAAGCTTGCTTTCAACTTACTTAAACCTAGATTACTAGGGAATGGCATAGGGCTGTGAGCAGGTATGGAGTTTTCAGAACCAGTGTGAAACTTGAAATGCAACATGCAAATGGGATTTTTGCAAACTGGAAAAAATTCTCCTTTCCTTCCCCTGGTATAATCAGGAATACAGCTTTACTACTTCCAGTTTTGGTGGAGTGGAGAAGATGATACAGTTTTGAGAGGTAAATGGATTCAGGATATCAGTGCTATTCCTCTTACTGAATGTCTGTCTGCTTCTTGGATGCTGGCAATCCTTTTATTCTCACAGCAAGCCCTTTGTGCTGATTAGCCATATGGACACTTTGAATTTAAAAAACAGCTGAGTGAAGAATTTCGAAAAGGAGTTCTGGTTTTCAATATTCTTGGGGCTTAGTTAACAATCTATGGTTATCTGTAGGTCAGACCCTCAACTCCAGTAACTCTCTCTCAAGTGGAAATGAAGAATGGCCAGTAATTCTCTGGGATGTGCACCCATCCTTCAGAGAGGGAAAGGAGCTCTTGCTGAGACACAAACCGGAATGGTGTTGAGCTTTGGCAGAAAAATAATTTCTGATTGTTTCTCTGCCTGAGAGGGTAATATCACAGGTATTACAGAAAATCAGTAATGGACCACTTTGTCATATTCTTAGGACTAATGATTATCCAGCTGAGAGATGAGGCTGTAACTCTTCCTGATGTCTTTTATTTCCAGGGAGAATTTTGGGGAGGCAGGTGACTGAGCCCTGTGAGCCAACTTCTACAGGACATGCGTACTCATGCCTCATGGGATTTGTGCTGCTGTCTAGGCACAAATCTCTGCCCATATCAAGAATAAAAAATCTTTCCTTATGTAAAAATATCTTCTCATTTAAAAATCCATGTCTCCTTCCTCTAAAAGGGAGAAGGCAAGCAGCATCACCTGTCTGACAAGGTTACCATCACTTCTCACCAATGCCTGAGGGACTTTACAAGTGATTGCTGCCCACTTCCTTGTCCTCATGAGACTCTGTGGGAAATGGCAGGCTACCAAGTTCACATGAAGCCTTATTTCTAGAAGCATGCACTTTTTCAGCTCACTATCTGGATGCCTGGTTTGTTTTCTGATGACTATCATTCCGTCAGTAAACCTCCTGCCTTACTGTCATCTCCTGTGTGTGGTTCAGAGATTTAAGATGACCTTTTATTTCCAGAGCTAGCAGGAAGGGGAGAAAAGTGACAGCATGTGAAACCTTAGGAATAGGTTTTTTACTACCTGGAGAGAAAAAAGACAGGAAAAAAGACACTCAAGACCATCTCCTTGAGTGGCCAAGGGTTTGAATCTTCACTTGCGATCTCTCTAGTGCTCTTCATGCTTACATTCACCTGTCCCTGCTCCCTTTGCCAGGTTGTCTGAACTATGAACCTTCCTTCCTAGTTCCCTAAGACATCCTGGGCATCAAAGCAATGGGTGGTTGTCCCTGGTTCATGACTGGGGAGCCAAAGAAACAGACTAATGGTGTGACTGTACCTTGGAGAGAAGAGACCTTTGCTTTTCCTAGGACTTGGCTCCCAAGTCTGAAGCCTGTGTCTCTTGCGTTTTGTCCTGTCAGTCACAGCAGTTGGCCCATTATTTCATGCTGATGGCTGCCCACTGTATTTTGACCTGTTTCCTCCATAAAATCATAACAATGTGCCGATAACAGGCATGTAGTAGGTGATCCATTTCCCACTGCTGACAGTCACTTATGTCGTGTTCCTTAGAGCAGGAGGATTATAACTGCACAGTCCCCATTAGAGCTAAAAGAAGTGGCAAAGCTACAACCAACCCCCGCCAGCCTCGCAGGAGCAGCCGACAGTTATTTAACCTTTAGTGACAGGTGACGTACTTCAAAGAGAAATGATGCTTTGTGGGTAATGGTTTATTTATTTCTTGAACAGCAAGCTGTAAATTCACGCATTTATGGGAGCCACATTTCTTGCCTATTGTTTGAGTGTTGCTCAGAAGTGCCATTGTGTTATCAGCTTGGATGTCAAACAGTCACAGCTCTGTCAATTTGATGTCATGTCATCTATGGAAGGAACTAAGGCTGGCAGTGTGTGTGTTTACATTTTGAGGGAGTGTGTTGTGAATGAGCTGGAGAAGGAAGCAGGGATGGGAGAGCCCTCAAATTTCCACTGGTCCTTCGCTTCCCCTTGACAAAACTGCAATGAGAGTTCTTCCTGTTTCTTTGGGATGCTAGTGCCTCTGTTTCATGGAGCCTGACACCCGCTTCTACACCACCTGTGGTGTATGAGCAAAGAGATGGGTGCCAAAATCAAGTAAATCCAGCAGATACAGATCTGTAGCTTCCCTGAAAATGAGTGGAGGCCCCTGCCCTTTCCTTAAACCAGGCTGCAGCATGGGGTAGTGGCTGCTTGTGTGCTGAGGCACTTGAAATGCTTCCTCCAAGTGTTTTGTTTTTCCGGACTGTCATTAATATGAAGGTATAATGTGTTTAAGGGTCTTCACTAAATCAACCACGTGTTCATCCCCATCTTAAGAGACCATGTGAGAAGCTAAGGACAGACTTTTAACTGAGTTATGTTGTCTTGTCTCTCTTTCTGAGTCTATTCCAAACAGAAGGAAAAATTCCAGACCCATGGAGATGCTTTTGCTAATTTTCATCTTTCAGCTGTTTTTTTACATTTTTAATGTCTCCCATGCTTGTACCTTTCCTCCTTCTCTTTGCTATGATGCTTTCACTGCTTTTATGCAGTACATGGAGTTTTGTATTTCATCAGTGCTCAAACAAGTCTTTAATTTTTCAGGCATATCTGGATGTGCAAATGACCATTTGCACGTGAAAAATGAGCGCACCAACAACTCTGCAGCTACCCATAAATATCGGAAAGTACAAAATTGGAGGGTGCAGTATGCAATTTAGTGCAGTGTCTTTGTGCCCTGTTCTGTTCAATTTATTGTTGGTGAAGCATGCACCTATGCATAAAGCTGAAGTTGTACATGCATTTTCACTCTAAATGCTAAATTTCAAATAGAGCTGGATAACATTTTTTGGTTGTGTACTTCGTTCAACAAAAATGAGTAGTTTCTTTGACCTAAGTGATTTGGGAAGTAGTTTATCCCCACCCCTCTCCCTCAAATTGAAGAAAAAAAAAAAATCTCTGCTTTAGTTTTTTTCAGAAAAGAAATATTTTTTCCTCCAGGTATCTTGACTTTTTTATTAACATCTCATTATTTTAATTAATCTAATAAAATAATGAAAGAGCAGGAATAAAGTGACATTGAATTAAAGCAGTTGTGGATATCTGGAAGAACATCTTGGTAAGAAAATTCAGTGCTTCAGATAAACTGTAAATAAAAGAGATTTCTCTTTGGCAAAGAAAAAAAAGAAATCAATTAATGCTGAATAATTCATTCCCAGATACCACAGCCTGTAGATAAAACAGGTTGCTTGGGTGCAAGGGCAAGCCACATGGGATCTGCACAGATCAGCTTAGGTTTGACAGAGCTTAGCACCATCAATGCCATACGAATGCAGTTAGGCTGGCTCCAGGCTTGAGCTGGTTCCAGGCATCCTTTCAGCTCTCTGCCTCGGTTAATAAACCTTTCTGGGATGGAAGACAAAAGACGCAGAAAAATCTGAGTCATCACGCATATCAACATAGGTGTGGAAGTAGTTGTACTGTTGGTGTGGACTTCTCTTCAGGATATAGCTCCCTGGTGTCATGCCCAGTAGAGAACTGGTTGCTTTTACACATTTCCGTTTTAAGATGCTGGCAATTTTTAGGAGGGAAACTGGGCATCCTTGTCTGCTTCTGAACAGGGTTTTGGGGGAAACTGATAAACACTCCCTCTCCCATATTGAAAAGTAGCAATTAGAGCTATGAGAACTTGTTATTTGCTGATTATTTTGAAAATGGATTTAGTTTCTAACTTTTTAAAGATGCACAGAAATTATCATTTGCCCATGACTTACACTGCTGGGAACAAATGAGTCTTTGAAAATACTGGTCCAGTAATGCCAGTGTAAATGACAGTAGACCTGTGGCTATTCCCAGGCACTAGTTTACCAGAGTTACAGTGCACCTTCTCTGAGCAGCTGTTTGTTCAGCATTTTAGTTAGTAGACCAGAAAAAAAAAATTCTGAAGGTTATATCACAGAAAGGAGAGTTTGGAAAGGACCACAATGTGTCATCTGGTCCAGTATCTCTGATAAATAGGGTCATTCTAGAGCACATTGCATAGAATTACACCTAGATGGTTCTAGAATATCTCCAGTGAGGGAGACTCCACAACCTCTCTGGGCAGCCTGTTCTAGTGCTTGGTCGCCTTCACGGCAGAGAAGTTCTTCCTCATGTTCAGGTGGAACTTCCTGTGCATCAGTTTGTGCCCATTGCCTCTTGTCCTATTGCTTGGCACCACTGAGAAGAGCCAGGCTTTGTCCTTTTGACACCCTCCTTTCAGATACTGATAGGCTGAGGAGGTCCCCTCTCAGTTGTCTCTTCTCGAGGCTGAACAGGCCCAGCAGCCTCAACCTTTCCTCATCTCAGGGTTTAACCTCAGCCATCAACCAAGTACCACACAGCTGCTTGTTCACCCTCCCACCAGCAGGATCGAGGAGAGAATGGGAAGAGTAGAAGTTAGAAAATTTGTGGATTGACATAAAGACAGTTGAATCGGTAAAGCAAAAGCCATGTGTGCAAGCAAAGCAAGGAACTCTCTCACTATTTCTCATGGGCAGGCAGGTGTTCAGCCATCTCCAGGAGAGCAGGGCACTATCACACGTAACGGTTCCTTGGGAAGACAAATGCCATAACTCTGAAAGTTCTCCCTTTACAAATCCAAAACAGAGCTCCATACCACCCGTTGTCAAGAACATTAACTCTACCTCAGCCAAAACCAGCACATCTTGTAAGAGAGATGCTCCAGTGTGTACTTCTCTCATGCAAGAGGGCAAAGATGTTTTCCTATTCTGTCACATCTCCCTCCATGCTTAAGGTAGCTCAAACAATTGGGTAGGGGGGTGTGGACCTGTTCTTTATGTCTAGGTGGGCACACAAGCACCATCTGTGCCTCTGAATCAATCTCTGCCTCAGTCTGCCCAGAACTGCTCACAGACTCTTTTTAGGCAGGGATTTCATACACGTAGAGTCAGTAGCACAGCAGGGCCTTAGCCGTGGCTAATGGGTTGTGGCAGCCTCAGTAACAAATCACAGGTGCAGTAGCTGTGTGATCAGGCCCTGGTCCTGCAGAAGAGCCACCGACCACACAGGGCTGCATCTTGAGGCTTTGCTGCTGGTCTGCCCCAGCCCTGCCTTACTGCATTATCACGTGAATCTATCCCAGGGAGTGGTCTTCAGGCTGTTAAGTCTTTGTGAGGTGTAGCCAGGCTTTTTGCATTTAGTTTATAAATAATGATGCAGAGGTCAGAGCAGAAGCAGTGGGAGAGTCTGGCTGTCCACTGGTTTAAAGCATGATGTGGACAACACAACCCTCCCTTCCCCCTTTCTCTGAATAGCTTTTTACAAAAATATACCTTTAAGTCATAATTGATATGATCATAAATGCAAGTTTACATTGTGATGACATCTTTGGGGCATGAAAAAGTGAAGAAAAAAACTTGAAGGAAGTAGAAAGAAGATCAAAGTAAAACTTTGGCAGTCATCTAAGAAAATCAAAAGAATAAAAACTTTTTTTTTTTTTTTAATTAAAAAAAATCCTAAACCAGAGCAATCTATTTCTGATGCAATGCTTCAGTTCATCCAAACAAATTAGTTTGGGGGCTTCTTCTGATGGGATTTTTTTGCTTTTTTAACTTAGATTTATTTTGATATGCTTTTTAGAGCAATAAAGCCCAAACAAAACCACAAACCCAACTAAAAAAATACACCAAACCAAAACACAAAAAAATCCCCCCAAAAAAGCAGAAAAACCCAAACTTATTTTGATTTGCTAGCAAAAAAAAAAAATCAATTATTTTCACAGCTCTAAATTGCCCATTTATAAGAGACAAGGGCTTTATTGCTGTCTGTCAATGTGTTGCTCATGAAGGAATTTCTTTGTTTATCCACTTTTCTTTTTCAAAGAGGCAATGAAATTCAACACAAAAGACATGGATTAAAGTAACAGTTAAATGAAATGTACAGAAGTCAGGAAATACCAGAATTACAATACAGTCTTTAAATGCTCACAGGCTGTTCTTATTGCAGGATTTCTGCCTTGTTCAAGCGGTGGCTTAGTGTATGATAAATAAAATGTAAGGTCATTCAATGAATAAAGAAAGTAAAAAGAAAGATTGAAGAGCCACACGTTCAGAAAGTCCCAGCCATCCTATGGTAGGATCCAGGCAGGGGATGTCAAAAAGGTATAATAAAACTACATCAGAATAGGTGTGAATGGGAAACTGTAGTTAAAAGTATGAAGGGAGGTGTTACATTGACATTTTCTGACTGTGCATCACCCTGCAAATCTAACTTTTTAATGATTAAAATCACTCTGAAATTCCTTACCTTACCACTGACATAAATGACTATGAGCACTCTTGGGATTATCTGAACCAGGCCATTGTGCAAAACATGGAAAACATGTGCCATGTGGAAAAGCCCTGGAAGTCAGGAAAGGCTCTATGGGATCACTGGTATCAGCGTACACAGAACAAATAGCATGGAATATGCTCCATGTATCATAGGCTGCCTTCAAAACCATTTGCCAAACTTACGACTTTTGCAGAGCGGAGCTAGGTTTCTCAATGCATTCCTTTGAAGAGTGTTATAGAGCAGTCATATAAAGCAAGATGACAAACCTCAGAGGGCTGCTGTGCTGTGCTGGGCAGTGTTATTGTTTCCCAGTAACTTGGCTGCAGAAGGAAAAGGAGTGTAGCACTCAGCAATGTTTCAGTAAAATGCAATGCTGCTTGATGTTGGGATGCTGTTCCGCACAGAGTTGGGGCACGCTGGAATCCCAGCCTAATGCTGTGGGATAGTGCTTCTGCAGCCTGTAAGCTGGTGGAGATGCACATCTGAGAGTCACTGCAACAGTGTAAGAGAAATATACTCGTGAGTGTAGCTAGCCTGCCTTCCTCTGTCTAGTCTCATATCTGCTGAATTATGCTCAACAGCACAAAGTTTATTGACTTTTTCCCGTTCTCTCTTTGCCAAAGTAACCTGGGAAAGCTGACTAACTGGGTGCTGATGTGTGGGGATCATTACCTTTGCAAATATGTTTTGACCGCTGTAGAATGGGATTAACTACCAAAGGAAAAAGAAGTTTTGATGAAGTAAAAAAATACATGTCACACTTTCTTCATTAGATGTGTTGAACTTTCTCTTGTGGTTTTAGTCCAGAAGAATTGTCAGAACTCTTTGAAAGAACAAAAAACAGTAGCTATTGCTGGCCCATCCTGTGCTTTTTGTAATCTCATGAATATGTTGTCTGCAATTAATAAATTGCTTGCTTCAGTGTGTAGAGCTTGTGACCTTATGCAAGGAAATTTGCATGAACTTCATTAATTACACATCCCTTTCCCACCTCTTCTGTCTTCCAGGATGAAAAACGGATTTTTTCCTGTGACTTAATTAAAACCAATTCTTTTTGTCCCTCCTCCTCTAGATACCAAAAGAATACCACTGACAAAGTAGCCAGACTTGTGACAGTGGGCATTGATTGAATGCAAAGATGTTTGGTATTCACATCTTGGGGTCTGGAAGCTTCACCTCAGACTCCAAATGCCACAGCATTATATGTACCTGTGCAAGTTTTTCTGTAGTGCTATTATATCATCATTTTGTTGCAGAGATGTTTACATGTTGTTAGACCTATCAAAGAAAAGACCTGCCCTTGTAATGTTGCTTACTAGAAAGGAATTTGTACTTTTCTGTTTTAAGACTGGATTTTCCCCGCAGTGGGGCTCGAGTGCTTTACAAATTTCCAGCTTGAGGAGATTTGGCGTGAAGATGCTCCAGGTGGGAGAAGCACTCTAATTTGCTGCCACCAGCAGACAGAGTGTGTGTCTTCCAGGTTCCTCTCACTTCTACTACTACTAGTAGTTACCTTCTACTTTGGTGCTCAGTAGGTCCCTCTCCAAGACCTTTCAAACCTCACAAATAAAAGCATCTAGTTTTTCAGGTTGATTAGTTAGCCAAATTCCTTGGATGAAATGTGGGTCCAGTGGGCACTGAAGCTGGTTCAAGGAAGGGGCAGAGCTGCACAGCTAAGAACATGGGTGAGGAAAGAATTGGGGTAGTAAGTATTCCCTCTTTGGGCTCAGTGACCTGTTGGATCTGCTTGGCTACTCAGGAAATAATGCCTTCCGAGGAAAGGTCTTACAGAGCCATTACTGAAACTTGTACTCACATTTGTTAAAGTTTTCCCAAGTTCTTACGCTACCTGCCTTGTGTAATTTAATTTAGCAGAGAGTTGGCAAAATGCCCTGCATACTATTTTTACGAGGTAGTAGTTGGTTACAGAATCATTAGCCCTTCCTCCCTCCCTGAACTACATCTTAGTGGATCCTTGAGGTTTAGTGCTAATTCAGAGCCCTTGCACACTAAATGGTGTACAAGCCCTTGCTGAAAGGGACATGTTTGAAATCCCCTGGCAGATGCTTCTGGCTTTTTAACTCTCAGACCTAAACATTGTGGACTTTAAAGCTGCTTAATTCTGTCTGTCATGACTTTTGAATAATAGCGATGAATGCCATTCTAAGCACTCTGTAGTGGTTAAATCACTTCTGCCATGTTCTTTCAAAAAATAATCACTGCTGGATACTGGCCAAGCCCAGAAAATTTCAGCTCTGAAGATGAACATTTTGGCAACTTATGACTGACTGAAATCAGCAGAGAAACTCATTTGCATTCTTAACTGTAGCAGATGTTGCTGCTGTTGCCCTACAAGCTGGACAGCAGGCTGTAGAAGTCGGAACCACTGTGCTGGCATGAGACCTGTTACTGCCTATTGCTGCTTCTTCCTGCCCTCAAACACAGGTTACAGGTTAGGAATGTTTTCTAAATTCTGCCTACTGGTGTTAGTTTATGGGTGGCACCAAGTATGTTTCTGAGCACTCTTAGTCATATCCCATGTAGATATGTACCTCCCTACGCCTGCTTTGGCCTGGTGTTGGGAGCTGTAGAGTACAAAGGACACAAGTTGCTTGGGAGAATTAGCAGGGAATCAGGATGGCCCTGTGTGAAACCAAATCCCAAGACTCTGGTCTGGAAGTGTCTGATCCTGAGCACTGTGGTGGTGGTAAGTCCTTCAGTGCAGGTTGGAGTCTTTCTGGAAGGAGGTGTAGGCACAAGATAGGGTCAAGGGCTGAATTGATACTCAGCAGAAGATTCATGCAGTATCTCACCAGTCAGCTTAAAGCATTTTGAGAGCCTAGGTGAAATTCTTTTTTAACTTGTGACAGAATTTAAGGAGCAAGAACTTGCATGGGAAACCCTGGCAAAAACAATTTGACTGCTAGCACAGGGCAATAGGAAGCAGAGGGTCTTAGCAGAAAGTAAGTGCCAGCTCTATCCCAACTGCTGCTGATGTAACCAAAGTTTAGCCGTGACGGGAAAGGAAGCGTTTCTACTGCTGCCTAGCCATAGCCATAGCCATAGCTTCTCCCCTGATTTGTTTCTGTGGGAGGATGATCTTTACTCAGTGCTGTTATCAGTACGCTGCCATGCAGAATTTTTGTTTCAGTATAAGCATACAAAAGAATTTGCCTTTTCTGTCTAATTAATGTGTGGCAGTAGCGGCAAATATTAACTGTAGAAGAGCTATGTGCTGCTGGAAAGGCCAGCAGAAGTCTGATAAGAGAACCCAGGGCGTGTAAACCAGCACTGTATAGCTCAGATGAAGTAGCTATTCTCCATCCTGTACATCTACAACTGCTTAACATGGGCTCAAACCTATTAGGGTATGGTTGTGCCGCTATCTCTTTTGGTGCTGTTTTGATTTTTTTTTTTTGAACTTTAACAGAAAAGTGGTTCATATTGAAGTAAACCTTGTTTCTTTTGATTAAAACCTGATGCTATGAGCACCAACTCTTCCAAGCAAAGAGTGCCAAAAGGACTGACCTGTGGTGTTGCTTGAGTCCTGAGCCCTTTCCCGTCTCTGGAGGTGTTAAGGCCACGTTAGATTAACTGAGAGAGAATGATAGCAGTGTCTGGAAGTGAATGCAAGGTGAGGCAGCAGAGCTGTGGTCATTAGGGACTTCTGTGCATCTTGGGCATTTTGACAAAGAGATGTCAGGGGAGAGACCTCATCGGGTGGTGTGAGCTTGTGAGAATCTGGTTTCCATAACAACTTACTTAAGGTCTTCTCTTTGTGTTCCAGCATTATCTTTTTGTGTTGCTCCTAGAGCTTAACTTACCATAGCAGTGTGATGCATTTGAACAGCAGCAAGTTCCTCTCCAGGAGCTGGAGCACCTATTGTTACCTGAGGAGATGCCTTATTCATCACAAAGATAATGCAGGAAGTGAGACACACGTCTATAATGTCTCTATCTACTCTTTCTAGCCTTTTCAGTATTTGGTATTGTTTGAGTTCCCCAAAATGGAAACCTGCTGTCATTAGCTAAAATGTGTGTCATCAGGGATGCTCACAGTTCTCATGTTCTCACTGCAGTTTCCTGGAGAGGGGGACTGACCCCCATGGTCCTGCTGCCGTGTCCTCCTTGCTTTCCCGTCCCTTCAACACAGGAGAGTCAGGACTGAATCAATGCATTTCAGTACAATCTATTCAATCATTCCCTTCTGGGCAAACTAGGGATTCCCAAGGCAGATAAGGAGTATTAGGCTTGCCCTTCTCTCAGCCCTTCAGAGTAGGTGAGTGTCAGGAGTTGTAAGGGTGCAGTACCTGATCGCCAGAATTTCCTTTACAAAGTTACCAGAAGTCATCAGAAGTTGAAATGGTCCAGAGGTCACGCTGGTTTATGTGCAGAAATGTACACAACCTGGGAGGAGCTCAGTGGTGGTGGTAAACATCACGAGCATCTCTGCTAGCTGGGAAAAGGGAAACCTGCAGGAAGGCTGCACATATTTTTCTTTCTGCTTCTGGTGAAGTGGCACACTGCATTCAGGGAAGATCCATATTCTTGGTTGCTTGCTTCCTTTTAAAATGTTGATATAGCTTGGGGAAAATATCAATTTCTTCCTTCCTCCTGTGACTCCACTCTTGTTGGGAATTGAATAGTCCAGAAGTAAACAGGCTTTATTTTTCTCTTTGGCGTGTTATATGGCTGCAGACCAGTTTTACAGTCCTTTGCATCAGCATTTGGCTGTGTGCTAGAGCATACCTCTGATTTTCTAAATTTTTCAGGCAGAAAGTTGTTAGAAGGCACAGAGGCTCTTGAAGGGAAGGTTTACAAAACACAGCAGCCTGAAAATCATGGATGACTGTGACAACTGCCAGTGCTGCAGCCCCATTGCAGATGAGGGTGGCCCTGGGAGCAGCAGCATTTTGCAGCCTCTCTAGGCTTTTGCAGAAGGGTTGCTCCCCTTTTGCTCTAATGCCTCCTTGTCCTTAAGGAAACCCCCATGGACTTAGTGAAAAGCAACACACAGAATACAGTAAGGGCTAGAAAGGCCCCTGTATCTTCTGCTCCCCTCTATTATCCCTATATCCCATCTTTTTCAGTTCACTCTGTTTTCAATGTTTGTTCACTAGGGAAGCTTGAATGCATAAAGGAGAGCTATGAACGAGGCTGGCACTGAAGTAATAAATTTAACTCTGAAATAAACGATACCTGTGGGTAATAGGTCTGAAATTGTTGTGTTCCTTGGTAATGGGATATAATTACGAGTACCGCAAGATCTGCAGGGCAAAGGTGCAATTATACCCCTCACGTCTAAGTCAGTGAAAGCATTACCACAATGTTGCCACAATTCAGTGGTGTGCAACAGGGAGCTTATTTGGGAGATAACAGTAGTTCAGCAAATGTTTCTTTGTGATTCCTCCATATTGGCCCCCCCTTCCAATTTCTTGAAAATGGGCCATATGCTGGGATAAAAATCCCCACAGCAACAATGTGCCACAGTCACCACGGGATTACCAAAAGGTTCCCTTAGTAACTATGAGGGAATGAGTCCTAAGTGATAGGTCCACTTTATACCAGTGGGCAGGTCATCATTTGTTGCTGTGTGGTTCTGCAGTAATTAAAGGCTACTGAATGATATTTCTTCGCTATAGCTCTGAGGGGGGAGTTGTGCCTTTGTGTCCCTGCGTAGTTGCACAGTAATTACTGAGTAATGACTTATGATGTGACGGTGTTATGCCAGGCTGCTCATTGTGTTCCCCCGCACCGGGCTGTTAATCAGAGGGTAATGTCCTAATTGTTGCTACCTCTAGCAGCAGGGTTCAGTTGTGTGTAACTCCCCTGTTCCATGGCAATTATGGTTGGACAGCAGGGAAGTGGATGTGCTGAGATCCACATGGACCAGGTATTCTGGTAGCTGCTGAGGCCTGGGAGGTGTTGGGTGTTCAGCTGATGAGTATGCTGGAAATTGCCTGACTTGGGAATCATGTAGAATACTACCCAGCTTAGAAGTTCGTGTATATTTCTAGTGCCATGCTGTGCATTTTTCTGTTCAGTATTGTTTGGATGTTGACCAGTAACCTGAGTTTGGAAAGGGTTTTTTTGTCCATGTGCAAGGTTTCCCTGAAAGGACAGTTCCTGTATTTTGTGTTCTGTTTCACTTTCACCTGCATATTTACCTATGTAGTGGCTGACAGGTCCGTGGCTGGCACAGCTGTCCA
The DNA here is from genome assembly GCA_013397175.1 of Platysteira castanea. NCBI lineage: Eukaryota > Metazoa > Chordata > Aves > Passeriformes > Platysteira > Platysteira castanea. The sequence continues at coordinate 2,294,611 of VYXC01006384.1, forward strand.
GTCTGCAAAGCTGGTGTGTCCACACAATGTGACTTGAGCCCTTGTCAGGTACTGCATGACAGTTCTGCATCTTGTTTTTCTTGAAGATGTCAGTTTGTCCACTCACGCTCTGAACTGACTGAAAGCCCTGTCTCCAGTGCAGTCTGAGTGGAGCTGGAAAGCCCTTGCAGTGTGTGTGACTTGAGGCACAGCATCACCATGGTCACAGGGGGCTTTCCTCAGGGTGTGCTGCTGGCCGGGGACCTTACTGTGTAGTTGTGCTCAGAGATATACCCAGGTCTGGTCTAAAGCTAGCTGCAGCCAGTGCACTGGACAGTGAGTCCTGAGCTGCCCTGGGGTGAAAGCCAATTGGGAAAAAAAATTGTGGCATTTTTCAATATTTTTATGTTGGACTTCCTTGTACATTTTAGGTAACAAAAGTAAAATTGGCTGAAATGCGGGGTCTGGTGTAGTGAGAAAAAGCCCGAGTAAGCATCAGCACCACTTGAATAAAGAAGGGGTTTTATGCTAATTTTAGTCCAGTATAAAGCAATGTAGTGAGAACCAGGCTGGTGACTTGCCCCACATCCTTGCTCGTATCAGTAAGTTCTGCCATGTACTGCCGCTGTGTTTATAGGAAAGTGCTGCTTGTGACTTTCCCTTGGAGCATCTGAGATCTGGAAGTTCTTTTAAAGAAGATGGCAGGCTGGGTAGTGCAGTGTGCTGTTTGTCATTGCTCCAGGGACTTGGTAATACCAAAAGAAATAAGGCCATGAGCTACAGTGCAGATCTCTGTAGTCCCTGGGACCACTGGGGTTCTTCCTCTGTGTGGGAGTATTTGAGAGGAAAAATATCCAGGTATAAAGCAACAAGGAGAGCTGATTGTCACATTCAAGCCCCTTCTCTCCTTTTGGAGGCTGATGCAGTGCTGCCAGATTCTCTTTTCCTCTGTGTGAGTCTGGCTGTTCCTGTTTCTCAGTGACGGTGGCTTCTTTCTTTCTTTTCTTTCTCTTATTTTTTTTATTTTATTAAAAATTGTAACATACGAATCTTTGAAATTGAAATGGATTTCAGTCTTTCTTATATTAATTATTGATAAGTGGAGCCTGAGAGATGGAGATGAAGCCCAATGTGATTAAAGACAGTCGGTTTTTAATTTTATGTCTCTCACAGTGACAGAGGAATGCAGTTTAATGGGAGTCATTTATTAAAACGGACTTAATCACAAGTAAGCAACTCATCAGGGGTGAGATAGTGGGGGGAAGAGATGTGCACTGGTGCAGGAGAGCAGCCAAGTGGGTGGGGAAAGACGCTGCAGTGGATGCACTCTTTAAGCCCCAGCACGAGTGGGGAACGCACGTGGAAGCAACACAGGCTGACTGCAAAGGCAAGGAAGCTGCAGTCCAGCAAAACCAAGTAATGGCAAAGCTGCTAAACTGAGACTGGCTGATGATGCCTCTCATCTCAGCAGCATTAAAGTGGCCTTGCTATTAACCAAGGCCCTCTGCTCTGCACCAGTGCAGAATCAGAATGATGGTTCTCCCTTCCAAAATGGTTATAGGCTGATTAAAAGGCGAGACAGCAGATGAATAAAGACAGACAAGGAGATGATATTTTCCTCTGGATGTGGGAGGAAAAATATTCTGTGCCCTGTCAAGCTTGCTGAAAACTATGTAGGCAGGGTAGTGCATTTTGTATTGCCTTTGTTGTTCGTGATGTCACTGAACAACATTATTTCATGTGACCTGCACCAGTGAGACCATGGTTTACTCTTTGCCCACTGATCTCTGGCTAGCAGGTTATAAGGAAGCTTTTTAAAATATTTACTCCTCAAGCTGTGCTTTTTCTCAGAGGACTGACTAAATTAGCGGTCTGTAGTTTGTCTTGTGACAGCATTGTCCAGGCTCTGAGATAAGCAACATCATGTGTAGTGACCTCACCTAAAGCCATCAGCTACTGCTCTGCTGAGTTGGAGAAACTCTGTGGTTGCACCAGAGTCCAGCAGTTCCGATAAAGAATGGATTCCTGCATTTTCATTTCAGTATCACCTTGCTAATAATTTTTACACTTCATGCAAATCAGAACTTGTTCACTTTGTTTAGCATGCTCTGGCACAGAGCTGCAGCAGTACTGTGAAACTCTGGGGTAAAAAGCCCTCCCAGCAGGATGGGCAGCTCCTTTTATGGTGAAACATGGGACACCAAGGTTTAGATGGACAGACTCAAGTGAACTGTTGTGAAATTTTAGTGTGAATTCTTAGGTCATTTAGTGATCTTAGCATGAAGGCTAGCATTTACTTTGGAGAGTTTTCTTGCTCTCTCTGTCCTGGGATGGGCTTGGACCTAGGAAGGAGGCTTGCAGTGCTCAAAAAAGACTGCAGCAGTTGCCTCCTCTCTTTGTCAATAGAACCCCAGTCTAAAAAGACTGTCGTGTGGATTAATAGAAGTGTGCTTGGTACAAAGGAAGGAAGGACAAGAAATGAAGTTGATGCAACAGTGATATTCACTGTCTGAAGGGAGCATTGCTTCAGAGAGATCTTCTTTCCTCACTAACTGATGTATGCTGAAGTTCTTCAGGGAGGCAAAAGAGACTTTTCTGTGGAGGTGTTTATGGGCATAAAAATTTGGGGGTTGGGGGCTGAGTCAAATGGTGATTTTGGATGAAAGACCATCAGCTGAAAGGAACAGTGGGGACACTCTCCTCTGGCAAAAAAACTTAAGGAATCTTACAGTTAGTGGTTTTGTGACCAGCTCTCTGTCCCTGTGTGTCTCCTATGCTCACATGGGCTCCATATGGTTATCCATGCTTTTATTAAAATGATATGAGCTGTTTCAGGGGTTTGAGCCTTCACTGGCCTTTCTGTTTCTCTTGCTGAGAGGCTCCTTTTGTTCCACTTTTTTTTTTTTTCTTCACAAGAAAGAGAGCTTTAGTTTGGACTAATTTTTCAAATTGGAAAGAGAGATCTAGGATCGAGTAAATTTCTACTCCATTTTAGTATCTATGATTTTCAGAGTAATGAACCTCACTCTTTCCAGGGATGTTATAGAAGTCCAGTCCCTCCCAAACCTACCCTTCATGGCTGCCAGTACATTCGCTCTTTCTCTTGGGGCAGATTCTTGTACGATTCTTCTATAGCTGTTAGAATATAATTCCTTAGATCTTTTCTGGTATTTTTGTGTCCCGAAAACAAACACTACATTAATTCTCAGCAGGATTGCAGTTTATATACCCAAGGTAAAGGGAAGTTTCTTGCTCTGTTCTTTTCCCTTCATCATCCTTCCTCTCTCTTTGTTCCTTGATCCTGACTTAGTTGCATGTGTGTTAGAAGTACTGTAAAGCAGTAGTTAGGAATGATGAAAAGTGTGGCACCTAATGATCAAATGCTTGGCCCTCAGAGCCATTCTTACAGGCAGACTCCTGACCAGGCTGCCTTGAGACCTTCATGGAAGGCTGGTCTGGCTGGAAGGGTATAGGTTTTGCATCAGTCATGCTGTCCTTTGAATGTGATAAAGACTTCAGCCATTTCCCCAGGGCACTAATGCAAAAGATTACAAAGCTGCTCTATAATTTTTGTCTATTCAGAATTTAAGCTACCATCAATCATCTCAAGTTTTTAGTGTCAAATAAGATAATGTAGCCAACTATATTATTAGGAAGAGATGTGTTTCTGAAGCAGTGAGCGTCTGTGGGTGCATCTGAATAGCACTTAACAAGATATGCAATCTCTCATTGACAGTGCTATTAAAAGAGCTTCAGTTTGTGGAGGCAGACTCTAACTCAGGGAAGCTGTGCTGAGGGATACGGCCATCTACTACTTCAATTGCAGCCTGAATTTTGGGAGGGAATGGAGGGGAGGGAGATAGACAAGGAAAGAAAGATTGAGCATCTCCCAGTCTGTGAAAATACCTTTTCCACTGTCTCAGCATGAAATAGCTCCAGTGGCTGAAGAACCTTGGTTGGAAGGTGGTGTGGCAAGGATCTGGTTAGCTGGGCCTGATGGTGACTCTCAATGAAGCACATGCCTCTTTGGTTTTGGTCTTTCTAACACATTTTGTACTGATGCAAGGTCCTGGAGTGACCACTATAAAGATGGATAGCTCTGTGCAGATAGGCAGCAACTGCTTGGGTAGTTGGAGGGCAAACCTTCTGCCCACTCCAGCATAACCCTTGATGGAAGCTTTTCCTCAATTGGAAAGTGGCCATTCAGAGCTGTTCCAGCTTCTTCAGGGGTCGTGTGGGGAGATGAGAGGGGAAAACAAACTAGAACAGGAGGAGATGTGAAGATGAGTGACAAAGGGGTACATAAGCAGATACAGGAGGAGGTGGCACCTGGAAGAGAACATTGTCAGAGATGGGGCTACAGACGCTTTGGTGGAGAAGGTGTTGCATCCCATGGGTGACCCACGCTGGAGCAGGGGAGAAAGGGACTGCAGCCTGTGGAGGACCTGGGCAGGAGAAGAGGAAACAAGCAGAAAGGAAGGGAGAAAGAAAACAGTAAGAAATAAGCTGCAGCAAGAAAGCATCATCTACCAGCCCAGTCTCCTGAGCTGTCCGTCACCTCACCCAAGGGGCTTGCTGTGAGTAAGTGTAATGTGTGCCCGTGATAAGGGAAGGGGAGACTGGCTGGCTTGTGCGTAGGAAGATGTGTCGTACTGCAGTGGACCCTGGGGAACTGCAATGAAAGAGGTTTACCTAAGTGTCTGTTTAATTGTTTGTCATCTCTGTTTTCCAATGCCTGAAAGAGTAAATAAAAGTTTATGTTAATTGGCAATAAATCAAATTAAGTGAAATTCCCAAAGTCAAGGCTCTTTTGCCCATGACATTTTGGAATTTACTCTTGTCAAGTATTTCTCCCTCAAGGTTATTTATTACCCCCTTCACCTCATGATTTGCCTAAATTTTAATAAGCAATGAGGTAGGTTCTTCAATTTCAGAAGGCTCTATAACATTATGACTCTCTAGAAAGTTGTGGAGGCTCCAAGCATGCTCTGATTATTATTTTTTTCCCCCAGTGGTGTCAAAAGCAGCCTGCAAAGCTAATTCTAGGCAAGAGCTGAGAAAACATTTATTTACCTCCTTCACTATGGTGCTTCTCTACATTAAATACTAAGTTGATTGCCTGTGAAATCTCATAGTGCCTTTGTACAGTAGTGTCCAGAGGACAAAAAGCAGGGCTCATTATGCCATGTACTGGCAAGTGACTCAAGGGTAGTGACTGCACCCATTGTGCATGATAGTAGAATGAGAAGAGATACCTGTATTGATCTCTGAAGCCATCTAAATGAGGTAGGGGTGGTTTCATGTCGTTGATATACAACTGTCTCTGGTGAACTTCTGTCACAGGCGTGGATTTGGGGTAACAAAAAAGGTGGCACAATGACACTGCCACTGTCCTCTGACCTCCATGCTAGGCTTTTCCACACGACATTCCTTGTTCTTGACACAAGATTTTCCATTGCATCTGAATGTGCTCGGGGCCAAGGCTGGGTTTGATGTAAGGCTAAGGATGAAGGGAGGGTTATACAGATAGTTGCTCCTTTTAGTTTTGTTTCCTTCCAGCAGCAGGGAGCAAAGAGATAGCAGTTTTATTTTTTAATTATTTTGGTTGCACTCTAAGGCTTTTGTTTTAATATTGTAGATTTCTCCTCTTGAGTTCAGTCTTCCTCTCCCACTGAAGCCAGCAGCCAGACTCCTCCTGCTCTAGAGAGAACACAGTTTGGAGGCACCGTAGAAAATGCCTCTTTGTTTTGTTTTGGAGTTTTTGTTTTCTTTCTAAAAAAATTCTGAATAGACAGATTAATTCCCAGCTATTATAGTAATAATGACCTTTACACAGAAAAAAAATAATAAAAATGGCTACAAGGGTCTCCAGCCAGGTCATTTTGGAACCCCTGGTGCTGGAGGCCAAGTGCCTAGCCAAAAAAATCACATCTCTAAAAATAATTGGCTCCAGCAACAAAAAGAGAGAGCAGAAAGGAGAAGTCAGCGGGTCAGATGGTGAAGTTGCAGGCATTCATATCTAAATAGTCTCCCGATGTACCATTTCGTTCCTAATGACACAGGATTAGGAGAGGAACATTATTGAGGTTTTATCGAACATGTAAGTGAACAACACAGCCCAACCCCATCCTGTTCCATCCTTCTTCAGCCTATATTTTAAAGGACTTTAAGGATTTGGGAAGCCGGATTTAGCAGCTGAAAGTAATTTGCTCCCTCCCCTCCTCCTCCATCCCCTTTCCCATTACCCCCTCCATTTCCTATTTCTGTTTCTTTCAGTAATTAACCTTTTGAATAATCTCCTGTGCAGAGCTGGCTAAGCTGCTCTTCTATTTTCCTATTGTTGAGTGTCCTTAAGACAGAAGCTGGACCAAGTGTCTCATTTGACTGATGAGTCGAGCTATCTGGAAGGCAGGAGAGTTTAGTAGGAGCGAGAGGTGGTGGGAGGAAGGAGGGTTGGGTGTCCTGTGACAAGGAGGAGAAAATGTTAAAAGTTGTGCTGTGGGGTTTTTGTCCATTATATCCAGTGTTGCTTGTCATAGGTGTTTGCGCTCTTAGATTTTATGCACTGAAGGCCAAATCTGCTGTAACCTGACTGAAGCAGGTTGAGCAGCATAAGCAGGGAAAGGATTTGTTCCCCTCATTTCCTCTCCCTGCAAGGAGGAACTGGTGTTTTTCCATCACCATTCATATTTTGTTCTCTACTGCTGCTCATCCTCCCTCTTTTTTTTCCTCCCCTATCAGTTCCTCCTGGTTATTGTCAGTCTACTCTATTTGTAACAGAGCAGGATGAACAGTTGGCACACAGAAATGTGTTATTAAAATATATTCTCACCACTCTGTTTAAGTTATGTGGTAGCAGAATGATTTTATACTAATTTGTTCATTATTCTCAGTTGTTAGTTAGTTTGTGTGATTGAATTTTAGCCTCTGGTTTATTTGAGAATATCTTTTAACTGAGTATCTACTCCTAATTTCCCATGCCATTTGATGGATCAGTGATGCTGTATGACATTATTCCTATTCCTATATCAGTGAGTCTAAGCACGCTACAAGAGGTTTCATTCTCTTGCCTGTTCACAAATTGTCTATGAATATTTATCTGTAGGCATTCAATGACTTTTGTATGCATTGCACACTGAGGACTGTTCCAGGTATCTGCAAGGCCATTTCTGAAGAGAATGTGTGCATTGAGATATGACTGGGTTTAGGGTGTTCACAAACTTTTTAGTGTTACCTGTTTTTCCATCTCTAAATAACTATGTCCATTCTTTCTATCTTTGCTAACAATTTTCTTCAATCTTGCATACAGTTCACTGAAAAAAGAATGGTCCTAAGCCTGTCTTTTTGAAAGGAACCGCCTGATCTTGCTCCTTCTTATTGAGACACTTTTTTTTCTCTTCATTAAATGAGTTTCATCCCATTGAGGTGCGTGGTGCTGACTGTGAGGCAGGCACACTGTAAAATGAAATTGTGTTAATGACTACTGGAGAAAGCACGAAGCATGCAAGAGTCCTGGGTGAATATTATTTGTGAACAACCACCTTGTTGGCCCCACTAGTGGCGACCACATCCGCGTAGTTGGAACTGTAGGCAAGACAACTGAGCTGGTGCATTGTGGTGCAGTTCCTGTGCAAGTGAACAGGGACTTGTGTAGGCAGGAGTGCCCACGCTGGCAAACTTGCTCAGATGTTTGTAAGCTGAGTCAGTAATTTGCAAGCAAGGGTCAAAGCTTGATGATACAGGTTCATATAACTCCCGAAAGTGATGTTTCCTTCCTGAATAGTCTCTTCACTGTGATGTTGCTCCTTTCCACTCTGGGCTATTAACATCAACAGTCTTTAGGTCTGGCTCCCTGTAAATAAGGCTTTTTAAGCAAAATAAATTTATTATGAGTGCTTCCTCATATTGTGAGTTTTTATTTTCTACATTCTGTTCAGAAGTCTCAGTGAAGCCATGATAGTGTGTGAAATACTCATCCTTACAGAGCTGTGTTACCATTTGTAAACTTTCTGTGCAGGAGAAACTCCTGCTGGGCATGGCTCCTGAAACTCCTGCTCGGCATGGCTCTTTCTGGCACACAGGCAGAGGACAGCAGTGGCATTTCATTGAATAGAAGGATAGGCCTGGGGAAGGAGTCAAATTCACTCCATGAAAATTAAAAAGTGGGTTGCAGCGACAGCATGAGAGAGAGCCTGGTTGGGGAGCCCAATTAATACGAGATTTTCAGCTGTGTTTGATGCTTGTATCTTCACCGTCAAGTTTTCCCATTTCCTGGTGAAAAATCATGAAAAAATTAATGGATGCACCCCAGCTCCTTCAAACAAAGCAGTCTTTGGTTTTCTGGATGTACCTAGTACCGTGGATCCACAGATCATAACAGCAGTTCCTATGTACCACAAAGAGCTGCATGGTTAATAAGGTTAATCACAAAATGGTGATAGGCATTGCCAGCAGCAACCACAGGGAATTTAAACATTTCCAGGAAAGCGAGAGTGCCCAGGAGCACAGGGAGCAGTGGGACACCTCAGCAGGGCACGGCAGCATGTGCAATGAGTAAGGGTTTGCAGGGTGCAGAAAAGGCTCCTGCCCACAGAAAGGCCAGCACTGAGGAGAACCAGAGAGTAGCGGACAGGAAGCAGCAGTTAATGGTGAGGGGAAAGAAGAGGGCCCTTCTCCCCAGTCTTAGAAGTCTGAGTTCTCAATGCTATGGTTGCTAGGCACTGTAGAACTCGTTCCCCAGTGTCAGTGGAAGCTGCTGCACCAGTGATGTCAGAGGCTTCCACCCTCAGACCTCACAACAGCAGGTGTAGCTCTGCAGGCCCCTGCTTGTACAGTGCCCAGTGCCCGTCCAGGAAGCTGGGGCTGAGAGTCGTCTCCTCTGCAGAAGGTGTGTCCTTGTCAAGGGTCTGTGTGACCACGTCAAGGAGTCATGTGAGGAAAGAAGCAGGTTGTGCAGCATTTGTGAGGATTAGAAAGAAATACAGAGAATATTCTCAGAGACTTTACAGACACAGGGGATGCAGGGAGGCTCTGCACTGCATCTCGCAACAAGTCAGAAGTCAGTTAGAGAGGAAAACTGGAAAACCGTCACTTTCCGTATAACTGCTGTTCCTCCTGATGGTTTGACGCCAGCAAACTGATTTAGTGCCCTCCAAGCTGGGGAGGAGATGGGTAAGGCTTTGAGTGAAGCAACTGAGTGCCCCAGACCTGAGCCACACAGGATCACCTGGGTGAAGTGGAGAGCAGTTGTAGTGGGTGACTCCCTACTCCAGGGGAGAGAGGCACCCATGTGCCACCCTGACCAGTTATCCAGAGAAGTTTGTTGTGTGCCTGGGACTCAAATCAGATATTTCATGGAAAGGCTGTCAAGGCTTGTCAGCACATGTAACTATTACTCCCTGTTGGTCTTTCACATTGGCAATAATGATACCAAGGGTACATTGGTAACCATCAAGCTTGATTTCAAAGCTCTTTGGATGTTTCTCCAGGATCTGGGTGCACAGGTGATTTTCTCCTTAATACTGCCAGTCTGTCAGGGTAAATGGCAAGAGAAAAACAGAGTGGGACAAGAGGCCTTGGGCAGAAGCTGGAACACAGGAGTTCCATCTGAACCTGAGGAAGAACTTTACTGTGCAGGTCACACAGCACTGGAACAGGTTGCCCAGAGAGGCTGTGGAGTCTCCCTCACTGGAGATATTCCAGAAACACCTGGGTACAGTCCTGTGCAATATGGTCTAGGATGACCCTGCTTGGTTAGGGGTGTTGGACCAGATAACCATTGTAGTTCCTTTCAACTTCCTTTCAGTTGCCCATTCTGTGATTCTGTGAAGTGAAAAATCTTGGAAAACTTAAACTATTTTTTTTTCTGCATGCAAAATAACACTGGGAAATAAGCCCCCTTCACATTTTAGAGCCAATTCAGAACTAATTTATTATATTTATTTTTTAATTGTTCCCCTGTGACATCTAACACAAGTATTCCACATAATCCTTAAGACTTGTCTGATGCTCTCTCAGCCAAATAGGAGAGTAGTTTTTTCTTCCTACTCCCCAGGCGATCATTTTCTGATGTACTCTTGAATGAGAATGTGTTCCTTGGGGTAGGAAATTATACTTTTGTTTTGAGCCTGCCTGTAAGTGTGATTAAAATAGCCATTGTTTTTAGTGTTATCTGGTAAGTTGGTTCTCTCTAATTCATAGGGCTGTCCCTGGAAGGAACTAGATCTGCTTTCCTCGGTATTCTGTCAAGACTTTTGTGATATTACTGAGCTCAAGTTGTTGGAAAACCTTCTGTTCTTGCTTTTGCTCAGCCCGTAATTTTGCTTCTTTTTCTTTTCTTTATAGGTAAGTCTTTGGGCTTTCTAATCCTCTCCTGATTGTCTTTAAAGTAATGGTAAGTTATTTAATTTGATTTGAGTGCTTTTTTGCAATAACTTCACTATGCAATTTGGATTGGCAACAAAACTGCTGTGTTGTGTGCTTGCATATACTCAAGTTGGGAGGGGAAAATAGAGATGAGTAGATATGAACAGCTTGTTCTGAATTCTAGTCACAGCTAAACATCTTGATGCCGTTGAGCATAGCTGTGATAAATACCAGTATCCCACTGTAATTAGCATTCGTCAAGTTATGCCCAAGTATCAGAACATCCTGTCATCCAAATAGTATTGGCTACTGCTTCTGTGACTACCAGAGAAGGCAGCAAGCAGTATGTGTTCTGGAGCTTAAGGAGTGGTTATTTGTCTAGGAGGGTTGTATTAATAAGATTCTAGCACAGCAAGGCTTTTTGTTACAGTTTTGGTAGAATGTATATGTTGCAAAACATTCAGAAACTGTTGTTGGGTGGCAAGGAAAATATGTTCATATAGGATGGGATATTAGTGAAGTCGCTGGGGGTTTTTGTGTGTCAGAAACCTAATATGTTCCATATGGCAGCTGTCCTTTACTGTGACAGCTGAATTCTGCTGAAGGTCCGGTACGTCAGAGTAAAATTACAAGACCAACATTCAGTCTGGACTGGATGGCAAGTGTGCACCATGCTCAGGTCAGCCTACTGACCCCAAATGAGTGGTGGAAGGCAGGGCATAGGTATCTCAGGTGGTGTTGAGATCTGTGGTATGAGATGGGTACGCAGGCTTTTTCTTTAGAAGAAGCTTTTGATCCATGTCTTGAGCCTTGCTCAGACTTAAATAACCAATGTGGGGCATTTTCAGAATTGCTTGCTGCTTTGGGGGTAAATTTTTTTGTTTTACAAGTAAACCTCATAAACTGCCTCTCAATGTCTGCCTTATGTGATAAAATGCACAAATGGAGTAGATCTAAAATGTTAGTGACATACTCAGATTAAACAAAAAAGTTAAGTTTGCAGAATTAATAGTTTACTTTTCATGTCAGCTGCTCCATTGGATATGTACCTCACCAACAATTTAACTTGCATCAGTTGAAGTGTCTGCTTCCTGATTAGATACTCAAATTACTAACTTAGCAGTAAAGATTTGTTACCTGGCATGCTGGCAGTGACAAGATGTTTGTAATCCAGGCATGATCTGACAACATGAGTATGGCCTAAAAATAATTTTTGAAAAAGCCTTATTGCAATAAAAAATCACTCTTTTACTCAGGTAGGTATTTCATTTAGTGTTTAAAGAGACTAGGTGGGCATGTGGGTTATTCATATCCTGTAAAAAAATATGTTGTGGTTTGGGTTTTTCATAAAGTGTATAATTCATATGTTAGGTGTAGTGCTGAAGTCAAGAGCAAATCTTTCTCTTTTTTAATTGGTATCTCTCTACATTGTTACAAGGTCCATGATCCTCATGTCTAGAGAAAGAAGTAGATAAAACTGAGCAAAGTTTGTAATCTATCCTAGAATTTCAAGCTTCTTTAGAATCAAAAGGTTAGAGGCAGTTTCCAGTATGGCATAGGACAAAACTATCTTGTGTGACAGCAAAGGGAGAGTAAGTCAAAGTTCCTAAAATGGCACTGAAGACTAGGGACAAAACTCTTAAAAGCACCTCAGCTGCTCATGACCTTGTCTTCCTGAAAGTCAAAGGACTTAGGGCTTTGAATTATTATTTTTTTTGAGTATGGGTCTTGGTTTTTTTGAAAGCTACGTTTTGAAAACATACCTTATGCATTTAAAATAAGTCGTTCTGGGCCTATCGAACAGACTTACAAGAGGAGTTGTGGTTGTTCTGACGTTCAGGGTACTGTGGTTTGTTATTATTTGTATATAACCATTATCAAGGGAAAAGCTCAGATGCTGTTATGGGGTAACTTTGCCATGTAAGTGTGTGGCGTAGTTCTAATACAACATAGGATATGTGGGAACTTCTGAACTATCTGATCCAGCTTTTGTTAAATATTCCTTCATGAATTTGCAATGTGATTGGGGTGGCTTTCCCCTAATAGTGAAGTTGGTGATCCCTGTCTAATTTCACTTCCCTGAAGTTTTAAAAGCCCCTCTTTAATTTCCAGTCTCAGCGTATTCATGGCCAGTTAACATCCATATGTTCTTATGTCAACATGATCTCTTAGTTTAAAGAGCTCTTTTTCCTCCCTGGTGCTTAACCATCTGATGAATTTATAGTTTCTAATTGCATACCTCTCCACTCTCTTGCTACTTTTTTTCCCCCTGACTTCCTGTGTGTTCAGAGAGGAAACAGGGAAGGGACTCCAAGAGATCAGCTGAGCTGATGCAACACTGTCTTGACAAGGTCTGAGGCACCCATGACGCAGCTGAACAAATCTTCACCTCAAACAGCCTGATGTATTGACTTTTTATGGGAGAACTGGGCTATAAAAACTGCGACTCTCTGCTGCTACAACAGTGCTAAAGTGGCCAGATGGATGTCGACCTAGCAATATGAGGGCTCCCAAATCTGTGCAGTGACATCTGATGGCATATTTAGTGCTGGTGCTCAGATGGACTTTGCTGCAATGTTTCTTGAACACAGCTGCTAGTCTGTGAGTTTTCTTTATTAATGAATCACAAAGAGGCACTGGGACTGGATGTATAGTTATAAGTGATTGCTCTGCAAATGTATTTTTTCCTCTTTGGCTTCTAAATTACCTGCTTAATATTTTAGGGTTTGCAAGTTGATGGAAGGGGTGTGCCTAAGGGCCATTTGTGCTTCTGGAAATCTCCCCCATAAAGAAGTTTTTTGTAGACCTTTCAGGGGTGAGTTTTGTTTGGGGGGTTCTGTAGATGCCTGTCCAGAGCCCTTCAGTCACTTTATGACCATATGTCGCCATGTGATGTGAAGATGGATTCAAAAAAATATGCAAAGCGTGGTACCTAGTTGTGCCTTTAAAGAGCTCATGAATCTTGAGCATCAGTGCTCTGGTTTATTTTGTATCTTTGAACAAAGTTTTCTAAGCAGATGTTAAGCAAGGCCTGAGGTAGGGTATGAGTTTCACTGAATTTCATGTGTCTTAGGCACTGTCGTACTTCTGGAAATACCACTGAGTTTTCCACAGTTGCTTTTATTCCCAAGGCTTAAGGCAACTATTTCCTGACTGTCAACATCAGCAAATGGCTCCTGTAGTATCTTTCTTTACTGCCTTACTTGCAGGCATTTTTGCTAATTTTTTTTGTACTGCTTTTATGTCCTTCCTAAGTTTACATATGATAATGGTATTCAAACATAGCACAGGTATCCATCCATTCCGTTTCTTATATTCTTTTCTGCGAAAGTTGTGTGAACCTATAGGAAAGTGATTGCACAAGCTGAAAAATTCATTTTCAGCGCAGGGACTCTGGAAAAAAATACTTAGGTTCTTTCTAAAAGTTTGTGGAGTGATGCAGTCATGAACAGAAGTGTCATGGTATGAGGTAGTAATCAAAAAGCTTCTCTGCTGGATGAATTACACCTGAGAGTTCTCCTTATGGGAGACAGTGGGATGCATGCTGGATAATTTCCTTAAGCGTGGGAGTAAAGATCTGTTATTAGGTGTTCCAGTATCGGGGTATTTCTAGGGTGAGTTGCTGAATATCCCTGGCCCTTCACTACTGGATCATCCCTGCTGCTGGTAAGCGTAGATCAGGCAGTTGGTGCTCAGCGTATCATATAAATTTACTGAGATTAATCTGCAGAGTCTTTTGCCAAGCATCTAGTGCCTGCTAAGCTGTTTCCTGCAGAAGCCAGGTGGGCACTTGGCAAGAGCTGTGCATTAACAGCATGAAATGCCAGTTCAGATTGGATCACGTGCCTACCAACCACCCCAGCGTCGGCAGAGCTGCCGCTGCTGTTTGTATAGAGATGTTCCACCATCACAGGGGCCTGAAGACTCTGAGACATTTCATTGCCACTTGAGGACACAGACTTTTGTGTTTTGGCAGCTAGACACAGTAGTAAGAAAACAGGCAGTGTCAGGAGTGGTGGCTGAGGGTTCATCCTGGGGCTGATGCTTGGGCTAAAAAGTAAGAAATAGGGTTTTATTGATATTTCCACGTCTTCCACTCAGTTGAAGTGCAAGAAGGTGAACTTGCGTGTATTTGGGATGACACCATTACATGCACGGGATTAGGATCTGTTTTCCCATTTATCTCCAGTTTGTGCCCCGCAGTTCAAGCTGTGCATTGTCTGTAGTGATTCTCTGCTTCACATTTCTAAGCTCTCACCTGAGCGTGCCTTGCAGGACGTACTAAACTCTGACTTGCAAGCAAGGCAAACTTCAGAATCATGGAAGGCTTGGCCCACAGCTCCAGAGGTGGCACTGGCTGCACCAAAAAGCTGTGTTCAGGGTGCACCTCTGTGTCTCTTCCCAGTAAATGACCCTGGGCAGAGGAAGTTATTCGAAGGCTTTCAGTGGCTGCTCTTCCTTAGTTCCTGGCATCAGCCAAATAATGCTGTAGCTGTGGGTTGGAGGGCTCCTGCACAGGCCACATATCAGAGGAAAAGGAGAGAGAGAGAGATCAGCATCTAGCATTTTAGGGTGCGCTTCATTCTTGTCTTGTGCCATTCCTGCTTTCTCTTCTTGCCTGTTTTTTGCTTTCTCTTTCATAGCTCTAATGTCTGTTTGTTAAAATAATCATTTTTTCTCTGCATGAGCTTCTGTCATTAGATGAAAGGTCATGGATATAATATGAATCTGGAACGATAAACACAGTGCAAAATGAATTGAAATGCACACAGCAAAGGGTTACCAATTAAAAAACACTTTGCAAAGCTTGCACTGAACAGACAGCCATGCAGCCTCTGATTTCTCTTTGCTTATAATTAGCTGCCATTGAAACTTAATTACTTTCAGGACTGAAAGAAGTGAAAATTAAAATTAAAAAAAGGGAACTAATCTTTCACTGGCAAGGTTTCTGTGTAACACCGGTTCCACGGACACTGAAGTCCAATTCAGGTTCTTCATGTCTGGAAATTAGAGATGGAAAAGGGATATGTGATTAAATCTGTTATCTTGGATGTGTTCTTGGGTTACTTTGAAAGCTCTGCTTCTGAAGTCTATATTCCAAAGGTGTATGGATATTCCTTTCCAGCTGAGGTTCCTGATGTGCCAGTATGATGTGAAGGACAGGTACTGCAGAAAACCAGAAGCTCTGCCCCCCCATTTAAGAGCATCTCCTCAGATCCCATTCCAGCAGACCATTCCCACATGGTTCAGACACCCTTCCTTCATGGACTTCCCTCAACTGTCCTGAGTGCCTTAAATTATGGTGGTCTTAATGACTTCTCTTTTCCCATCCAGCTAGCTGAATTTTAAAATTGATTATCTGGGACTAGGTGTCCTGAATTAATTCCTTTCACCCTTTTTTAGCTTGTTGAAGAGAGAGATCTGAGGTGCTATGGTGCAAGAGTGATGTGTCTACATTAAAGGGTTTCCCACAACCATGCATTTTGCTGGGATTTCTACTCCAGTTAGAGCACACATCAGTCACAAATCTATTGTCTTGGACTGATGGATGTTTCTATATGTGAGTAACAGTATAGTTAACTCTTCTAAAATGCAATTCTGTTGTGCTATAAGAATATGGATAATTTCTATGGGGGTGGGGGAAATCATCAGAGAACTAAAGGTTGGGATTTCTGGTGCTGGTTGTTATTGATGCCCCCATTTCTAGAA
Organism: Platysteira castanea; assembly: GCA_013397175.1. NCBI lineage: Eukaryota > Metazoa > Chordata > Aves > Passeriformes > Platysteira > Platysteira castanea. The sequence goes on from VYXC01006384.1 coordinate 2,310,664, forward strand.
CCCCACACTTGAAAGTCAGGAAAGCAGTGTTTCCTCATGGCAGTTCTTGCTGTGCTTTCTATGGATAAAGGTTTCTGCGTGTTTTCAAGTTGGGCATCTGGAAAAGCAAGCATGCTTTCAAGTTTTTGAGACTTGAATCAGTCTCCATAAGGGACCGTGTGCATCTCCTCTGAGATAAGCTGCAAGAATCTTGGAGAGGGAGAAATGAGTGCTATTTCTCTACAGAGGTAGCAAATTAAACTTCCAATGCAAAGAAGGCAGGCATAAGTCTCTCATTTCTCATATTCACCCAAGATCCATGAATCAAGCAAATAGATATATTCATCTGTCACATGATTATTAATTATATCAGTAGACTATCCTCCACTGCAGGTGAAGTCTTTGTATATTTAAGAGAACATGACAGGTTGTGTTAATTCCAGGCAAAAACCATGTTCCCACTCCTTCAGCATGAGGAATAACCTTCAAAATGCAAATGAGTTTTGTGCTTCAAAAAGCACAAGATCTTAATGGTGATTTTTGAGATACAGGGAAGCTCTTTTGAATCCAACTGGTATATGAGGACTCTGTTTCTACAGCATTACATTTAGGATTTCCTTTCTCCTTTTGGCACCATAATTTGGAAATTCTCATAAGACTGGGAAAGAAGAGTTGAGTCGGATTTTTAAAGTAGAAAATGGGGAAATGCTTTAATAGGGCAGAGGAGCAATAGAGGAAAACTTAGGAAAAATGCAATAGGCTTGTTACATAACTGAAACAACCCAACTGTTATGAATGGTTACCACCACTCAAAGGTAAAACCAAGACCTACACTGCAGACTTGTGGGAAATCCTTGTTCAGTGAGAGCCGTATAGGTAATGAGTTTAGGGGAGCAGTTGCTCCATGTGAGAGATGGTAGCTTGTGGTATTTTTGCCTGGGGAAGAAAGCAGGGTTTGTAGTCTTAGCTACTAGCTACTGTTTTTTTCTTGGCATGGCTTTGCAGGAGAAGAATGTGCAAGTATGTAGACCACATATCCATCCTCTAAGTTCTGCTGTCAGTGTTATTAACTACTGATGGACAAAAGTGTAGTGACTTTTGTCACCACAGGTTCATTCTCCCTGGTTACAGTTCTGGCACTACTTCTACAAAGTTTTGGATGGGTCTATTAGACCTCCTTGTAGGCTGCTGCCAGCTTTTTTTCTAGACAGAGAGCTAAGTGAGATATCCTTAATTCTTCCCAACAATAGAAAAGGAGCGGCCTACCATTTGAGGAGCCAGGCTCCCTTTGAGCCAGAGCAGCATGGGCATTCCTATGCCAGATGAGTAGGGTTCTTGGGGAAGGTGGCTGGAGGAAGCTTTCAGAGGGCCAAGAGGGAAGTACAGCAATTTCTTTTCACTTGGGAGTCACCATGGCAGCAAATTAGTTCTCCTTCCTTCCTCCACCTTGTTTAAAAAGAAAATGGGGAGTAACAATGGCAAGCACGGCCTTCAGCTAGAGTGAGCAGTAGAAACTCATTTACAGCTGAAAAATATATAGAAAAGAGGTCAGGAAACTATTGAATGATTTGTAAAAGGAGCATGGTTTTCTTGTTTGCTGCTCCATTCACTGTCTTCTCTGTTAATCTCTGAGAAGAGAGACAGGCCATTTTCTCAGCCAAGAACAATTTACCTGTGTGCTGGCACGCAGTTAAGAGCAATTTAGAAGACACAAAAAAAAAAAAAAAAAAAATCACATTCCAAATTAACATTTATCTGGTGACATTAGGGGGATTCTTTTTTTCTCCTTTTCCCTCCCATTCAGAAGTTAAAAAGCAGGATCCTTCTTGCTCCCTGAATGGATCAGAGGAGCATGCTGCCTAGAGAGGCGGGGTGTGAGGTGCCCTGGTGCCCTGAAGGAATGAAGAAGCTGACCCCTGCAAAGCATTTATAGGTGCTGAGTCCCATGGGTGTATGTTGGAGACGGGTTGTTAGCACAGGCCCTCTTGGCATGTTGGTACCTCAGGTATCCCAGTACGTGTGCTTCTGTGGGGAGATGCAGCTGCACATGTGGAAACTGCACGGCATGTTTGAACTCACTCCTGCCATCTTGATCCTTGTGCATTTCCATTCAGGTATAGGCATTACTCTGAAATATTGAAAACCCCCCCATAATGGAGTTTTTGCACCAGTGCTGATATTGTGACTGACTTTGCAGCATCTTTTCACATAGTTGTAGCATAGATATTACTAAGAAATTAGTGCCACTAAGGCTAGGCCTTACACTTTTTAAGCCCTGAGTTTTTGCCAGCAGGATTGTTAGCTGCTTTATGGAGAAGGAGGATTATAACCAGAATTACTCCTCAATATGAAGCAACAGTCTTGGATCAGTGGGTGAGAAAGTTGTTCCTCCCCTCCCAGCCACCTCTGGTACCCCCATATGCATAGCAGTGGCCAAGGAATCATGTGAGCACATAATTTCCAGCTGCTGACGCATTCACCTTTCTTCTGGCCTCCCTTCAGCAAGTCCATAAAGTGTTTGTGGCTGCAAGCTGTACTGGAGGTAACAGATTCTCCTGATTCTGGAAATTGCTTTTCAAAATCATGACACTGTCAGGAGGTAGAAAACTCATCTCCTAAATCTCACAACCTTATGGCGAGATGAAGCTACATGGGAGTCTCCCAATCCAATGACCGTAGCACCTCTTTGAAGGTCTGCTTGGGACAGGATTGGGCCTGCTGCCAGCTCCAGCATCCATTTGGTTTATGTGGCCATGATCTGACACATGTGTCCCAGCCTCTGCAGAGAAGTTTGGTGTGATGGTCTCAGGAGTCACAAGTTGGCTGCCTTGAAAGAATGGTATGGCCTTCGCCATCAGTGCTTTCTCAGTTTACTGAATCAGAGAAAATGTCTTCTCAACATACCAGCATCCAGTAGGAATGCTTAGAACAAGTCAGCATAACCTGCTGATCTCTGTTGGGGGAGAAAGCGTATGCCCTGCGATTGCCCATGCACCATCTTCTGCCTGGGTAAGAAGGTAAGATGGTGTCCACACCATCCCCTTCTGCCTGCCAGCACTGAACTCCCTCAAACTCTCATGAAGGTCAATACCTGACTTGAGTCAACCAGTGACATGGAGCTTGGTGAAGCTGGCAGAAAGAGAAAAAGCCAAGCTGTTTAGATGGAATGGAATATGGTCTCTTCATGGGGCAGGGACAGCCTCACCTACATCCAAGGGGATGCTTGTGCAAAATTGTTAGGAGCTAGGAATGAGAGTGATCCTAAAAGCTATTCTGCTGTGCTCACCACAACACCAGGGACCAGGAAAGCAGACCAGATGGTTCTCTCTCTTTTTTACAAGCCTAAAGGGCTTGTAGGCATGTGGGTGGCAGCACTCTTTCCCGGTCTTGGAAGGGGATTTGAGTTTTTGGTTTTTTGCTGATGCAGATCTGGCATCAGCACTCAAGCAACCTTACATTTGATAGAAATGACAGGCCAGTGTCATGGCTCATACCCTGTCCACCAGAGAAAGATTTTAGGAGATCCAAAAAATCAGTTGGTGTGTAAAGGTGTGGGGAGAGTATTGGGAAGGGTGAAGGTGAGACAGGATGCTATACAAATAGAAAACTTGGTGTAAAAGAGAGAGTTCTTTTCAGCACCTGACACAGAATGGATCAACATGTTATCAGCTGGGAGAATATATCATTTTCAAGGGATTCCTCCTTCATTCCTCTCCTGTGTGATCCAGACAGGTGGCAGCATTGGTTCCCACTCAGAAGATCTATCTAGAGGCAGTGTTCTTGGCTTACCCTTATCTGTTCACATGGATGCAGCCCAGCTGCATCTTTGCTGAGGTGGATGCTGTGGGCCAGGTGGAAATGGCTTGTGCATGGCCAGCTGGACCACCCCAGTCTTGTACATGCCTGCCCCGCTTCACAGTGCCCCTGCTCACCTGGATTATTAGAAAGGAACTGGTTTCTTCACCTGTTCATTTGCTGCAGGATAAAGCTCTCCTGCATGTGCATGTACTTCTTTCAGCCCCCACCTTCCTGCAGAACATCACTTTAAAGATGTGAATGGCTCTAGAAGTAATCCTCCTGCTAGTTGTGTGTAGTGCATATTCCCTCTCATCCTACTCCTTCCTTCTCTGTTAGACAGCACCTATCCCCACTGTCCCTGGAGCAGTCCACACCATCATCTATTCTCCTGCTGTACATGCCATGTCTTCTTTTTTTTTTTTATTTAATTTAATAAAATGAGTGCGTGGGTTGATTTGCATATTCATGGATCACTTGATTAATAATTGATGAGAGGGCCTGGGGCAGGTGGTTGAGAATAAAAAACATTTAGCAGAGAGTGGAGTGAAAGGAACAGATCCCTTGCTGGCACATGTCCACAGAGGGAAGAACTGCTGGGGGCTGGCAGGGAGGGAAGGGGAGAGGCAGAGGCAGAATAGACGTAGAGCTGAACGTCACCAGTGGAATGTAATTTTGTCGATTTAAATAATTAATCATGTCCTCAGAATCTGTGACATTTCAGTCCCAGGGGCTTTCTCCTTTGCCAGAAGAGTGGGAGCAGGGAGGTCTCTCTCCTTGGGATGGGAGATGAGGACAGGGCAGAGGTTGCAGGGAGTCATATGATGGGCTTATGTCTTTAGTAGTGAGAATGTTGAGAATTTAGAGGAGGCTGCTGTTTGGTCCCCTAAATCCAGGGCTCGTTCACAGACCCTGCTGCAGTGCTATGGGTCTCTGATGTGACCACTGGGACTGCTGTGGTGAGGTGGGAGATGGCGTATTGGCTAGATTGGATTATTGTCCCATGGAGAGGGGAGTCTGAAAACCCCTGTTCCCAGCCTGCATCTGCGCTCAGCCATCAAAGCCAGCTTCCCCAGCAACTCCTACATGTCTGACTTATGGGTGGAGAAATAGGAAGAAGCTCCATACCATAATCTGAGGGAAGCAGAAGTGTTTTGTAGGCATTTTAATGACAAGATGCAGCTGCTGGTTTCAGGTGTTGCAAGACCTTATTTCTAGGACCTTCCCAGTAGGAGGGATCAGCCATGTGAGAGAAAAGAGGGACAAAAGAAAACTAGGGGCACAACTGCTTTCTGGGATTTCATTCAAAGAAGCAAGAATATTGGCTGCCCATCTCGACTCCCCAAATCCCTACCCTTCATCCCTCGAAGACTTTGCAGTGTTGACACGCTGAATGTAAATACTGCCAGGCTTAGGCTTAATGAACCTCCAGGGTTTAAGGGCAAGAGAGTCACGTATGGCTTCAGTGATCTAAATATGTACATCCATTCTGAATACAGATGTCCTGGAGTGTTCATCTTGGGATTTGTTGTTCCTTTTCTGCTAAATGTGCTGCATTTTGCATGACTCGGGAAAAGACTTTGTTTGCTCCCTATAAATTGTCATTAGTGGCATGAAGAATTACTGGAAGTAATGAGTATATCAGTGTCAGCATGGCAGAGGTAGAGAGACCTGGCTAAACCGGGAATACTGGCAGAAGCTCCAATGTTGCTTGCAATTGTGAAATTAATGGTTTTAGTTCTCAGCTCTGTTACTAAAGCTGTGAAAGCCACTGGGACAGGCACCCCCAAGGCAGTAGCTTTTTTCCCTGATTGTGTCTGCATATGTAGAGCAAGCTCCTGCTGTCATGTCCAAGGCTAGGGCTATTCTGAATCTATTTAGCAAAAAAACCCCAGTATCTGGAGAGATTCTTGCCTGGGACTGATCCACTCTCCATTCCTATTGCTGGTGACAGCACAGAGGATCAGTTGGGGAAATCTGGATCCATAACAGATTTTTCATCTTCCAGTAGGGGTTTTGATGGTATATTTATGAATAATCTTCACAGTTAAAAATGAAAGCAGCCTTTAACCATAGCCCAAGGGAGGCACTGACCATTCACTTCTGTTAGAATTTAGCTCTCTTTTAATAAATACTAATGCAATACATTGTGGAAATGAGATAAGTAATTAGGTAATTCATAAGTAGTTAATATTAAATTATTTTATAGAATTTAATGATACAATTCTTCTCATAGAAAGCTCCAGCTCTTTGCACCCTCTGTGCTCTGGTGCTGCTTTTCCCAGCATTCCCAGCTAGGAGAGTCGGGATCTAGACTAGCTCTGAATTTCTTTCCTCTCCCACACCCTGCACCTCTGCCACCTCCACTGGTTTTATGCATCTTTTTGGTATCTTAAGCTACACAGGAATCTTTCAGCTGTTTTTTCTTGACTGACATTTAAAATCAAACCATCTTCCTTCTGAGATGCTGCCTCACTTCCTTACACGCAGGTAGTCTCTTCCAAGCACTGGGCCATGCCATACTTTTGAGGGCACTTGAGGGCACCATCTTGAAGCCTTGCCTGTGTGTGTAGCGTGGGGATGTGGGGTCAGAATTTCCACTGGTACAGGAGGTGTACTGGGAAAGCAAAGCATCGTTTCATGAGCTGGCATTTGGGCATTGCAGAGATTTCCCTGACAAGAGCCTTGGCAGGCTGCATTTTTGGAAACATATGAGGAAAAGCTTCAAAGATGTCTGGTCTTTTGCTTGCTTTGACCTGTCCAGGGCAAAAGAGAGAAGATGAAGCTTCAGTAACTTGGAACAATTCTGGTACCCTACAGCTCTGCCTTATCACTTCAGGACTTTGTAATTGCTTGGGTGATTTTGTACCTTCTACCACTTCCTGAAAATCCTTCAAGAACATGTACAGCTGGTTTGAATCAGCATGGAAAATACAGAAGCTTCTGTAGACTTTGCAACCAAATATTTTGAGCCAGAGAAAGACCAGAAAAGACCATATGTAATGACTGTACTGGGATACTTGTCCATCTTTTTAATATATGAGGTAGAATGTTTCCAATAGCAAATACCAAATTAGTAGGAGTCCTTTGCAGACTTTTTTTGCTTAATACCAAAGATATGGGAGGAAAGGTGCTGGGTTAAATTTTATTCAGAATTTTAGGTCAATCGTTATTTTAACAGGATTTTCACTCATTATTCTACTGAGATACCATGATTCCAGAATACTGACTGTGAAAGCAGATTAAAAAAAAAGATCTGGGATGAGTGTAGCCAGACAGCTTCACTCTGTGTTTCTATGTACCTGCAAACACTGGTGGTAATTTTAAAGTAAACGTTATTTAAACTTAAATGGAAGACACAGTAAGCACTAAGACATGAATTCTGCATGTATGTTTTTCTGCAGCAGAGTTATTTCATCCTTGCCTTTTCAGCGGCTTGAAATTTGCTCCTGGACACCAAGTCAGGCACATCAGTTACTTCAGCTAGATCAATTTTCTCCTTTTACAGAGAGTACTTCAGTCTTCCTCAGTCTCCCCAGTACTTTTGCCCCTATTATCACCGTGTCTAATCACAACTGTTGAGATGATTATCTGCATATGTCGCTGGTGGAAAGGCAGTGTTACTCTTCCCATTTCACAGAAGGGGAGAGAGATGCCACGCAACTATGTGACTAATGCGAGGTCCCAAGGGAATTAATTGAAAGCAGTGTCTAGGGAAAACTGCAGGAAGCATGAGTTTGGTACTGCGTGCTGCCTTACTGAGTCGCTGATTTCGTAACATGAGTCCCGCTCCCTGGGATCTCATCTGAGATTTGTCGGTTCATTTTTCACTTGCAATCTGGTGATAAACACCAGCCTCTGCCAGACTAGTGATTTAACATAAGTGCATCTCTGCAAAGTCGCTGATTTGATTGACTGGAGATTGTCCACATCTGGGTAATTGTAGTCAGAGTCAACTTTTTTTTCCCCAATTTTCTTGATTTTTATTGACATTTGAGACTTTGGTCCACGGCTGCAGGAAGGAAAACCTGTATTCAGAATTCAGGTCTGTAAACACATTTCTGCAAAGTCTGAAGGTGGAGATGGTGTCCTGTAGTTCAGGCCCGTTTCACTGCTAATCTGTTTGCTATGTAGTTAACCTCAACAGTGATTTTAGGCATATTGTAACTATCTTACAACTGTCCTGCTGGTAACATGCACAATTAATATGACACCTGGGAATGTAATACATGCTTCATGTCACAGAATTCAATTCATTTAGCCATTTTCTTCCCTGGATATATCTTGGATAAGGTCAGTGAATTTGCACTGAAATTTCATTTGTCTGTGCACATACTGCTGCATTATCACAAGATCCCAATTAACAATGTCAGACACATTTGTCTCCTTTTCTTCTAATAGGAGAAGAAAATGCACAATAACCTGAACTTTTATAATGCTTTTCAGCACACAGGCCTTGGAACAACCTAGGGAATACCCTTCTATTGCTAAAAATAATAGCTCTAAAGTCTTTGCCTAACTGTTAACTAAAATTTGTATAGCATGATGGATAAATCATCTACTTAGTACGTCTGAATCATTATGTTCCAATCCTGTTAAAGTTGTAGTTATTCAATATTTCAATTAACTTTTTTCTGCTGATATGATTATATATAAATTAAATCTTGCTAATATTTCCGAAGCTATGATAGAGGAATATATTTGATCAGATATTTCTTTTCATGTGCATGAAAGGCCTGCTAGGGAAGAGAGCTGCAGAACTGTAAAGAGATCTGCTATCTCTAAACAGAAATTACTTTAAGGAAAGGGTTGGCTGTGGGAGATGCTTGGAAGCATCTCGCTCTGTTGTGTGATCCCATTTTTTTTCCACTGTGCAAGCAGTGCTGGGCCTTAGCAGAGGCAAAATTGTAAGAAAAGACAGAGTCGCAAAGAAGTGGTGATACAGCAGGTTGCACTTCTTCTTTTTAGCTAGTCCTGTAATGACATTCCTGTGTAGCAAAAGGATTTCATAGGTGTTGGGAGCATTTTCCCATACGGACCCGTTTAAAACCCTAAATTTCAGTTCCTGTGCTGCTTGCAGTAAATGCAGGTTACTTGAAGTCACCAGGCTTTCCGAGGTCTAAACGAGGCAATTCAATTTTCATGATGCAGAGCTGAATTCTGCCTCTGCTTTCTGTTGGAGGACAGTCTTCCCTTCCAGCCTTTCTCCTGTGCTGTTCAAGGGAGTTCCTGCATCTCTTTGAGAGTGAGTCAAGTGGGTCCCATTTCTGTATTTTGCAAACAGATTTTCTGTAAAGTGGGGAATCAAGCTTTGTTTTCTGTGAGCAACATAGGACAGAGTTGTGGTGGACTCAGCCCCTGCTTTCTCCCTGTGTGTAAGCCTGTGCAGCCTTCTAGGACTGGGCAAGCTGGCCTTAATTCTGCTTTGTTTCATTCAACCATGCGAACAGCTCACTTGTGTGTAGCTGGGTTGCTTTAATCTCTTGCTCTTTTCCTTTCCTTATTTTGCGTATTGCCTGTGTGCAGTGACTTGAATCCACCCCACAAATCCTGTATGAAAACACCAGCTTCCTCTTAACTTATTTTGTTTTCCTTGCTGTCTTGCCCCTCATACCATGGTCCCTTTCAGCCAGGGGAGGGAAGGCCGGGAGCAGAGGAAACTGAGGTGTAATGCATGGGCTGGAGCCCCCGAGGTGCGGGAGGTGGCAGTGCTGACTGATGGGAGGCCACCGTGCTGGCACCACACACTAGTCCCTGTCTTGCTCACTGGGGCAAGCGGTGGTGGGGAGCTGACATCTCCTATGTTTGGGGTGGGCAAGGGGGCAGGCAGTGCCCCCTGAGATGCACAGGCATTTGCTGCATGACCTGGTGTTTGCTTTTAGGCATTTGGATACAGACATGCAGTCTGCACTGTTGCTGCCGAGTGAACAAAAACATTGTGGCTTTTAAAATCAAATCTTTTAGGGATCTGTCTTTTCCATCTGATTATCCTAGCTCTCTCTTCTGCCTTGTGAAAATTTCCTTCCCCTCCCTCTCTCCCTTCCCTTCCCTTTGCTCTCTCTTTATCTTCCTTATGCTCTTCCCCTTCTTTTTCCTCCCTTCTCATTTATTCCCTCTTGATGAAGGGAGAGTAGGATTTCCCTTTCCAGATGAGATCCCTTTGGCCCATCTATCCGTCAGAGCAGAGCATGCTACAGCCCACCCTGCATGTTTCAAAGACTGCGTGCATATGCCCAATTGTAACAACACCATACAAGAACACGGAAAGCAATTCTTTGCTTCCCTTTCTGGGCCCTGATGCCCTGAATTCCCCTTCACATTAGTTCAGCATAACTTTCAGTGTTGTTATTTTCCCTAAAATTACCCAGTCACAGTATCTGAGCTTACAGCTTCCTGTGGCTGTGGATCCCACAGATTCTCCATCACAACGGGAGGGAGAATTGTTGTGTTTTTTTTTTTTTTCCAAATCAGCTGTCTCCTAATTTAATCACCTCTTGATCCCCTCAGGTTTGATGCCTGCACTTTTGTTGGTGGCTGTAGCTTGCCCTTTGTCATGCATTTTTGTGAATCAATACAGTTAAGGCTTTTCAGAAGAGCTGCTTTCACAAAACTCTTGCCTTCCTTGGGTTCTCTCCCTACTCAGCACCTTGTGCATTCAATGCCAGAGATGCCTATCTTAGCATGGGTCCTGGATTTGCTGTCTGTAGTTGTGAGTTCTGCCCCAAATTTCCAGTGTGATCTTTTCATGCCTTGTTTTCCTGTCTGTAAAGTAGGGAATTGTGTTTTATTCTTTTTCTACTTCCTGGCAGCTTTGCCCATCTCAGCAACTCTTGTTTCAGACAGTCTGTATCTGACCACGTGTAGGGAAGAGCAGCAGGAAGCTCTTACTAGGAGCCTCCTGGGTACTAACAGACAATGAAAAAAAAGTTACATGTGTTCCCCATGCTTCAGGACTCATAGAAGTTCCACCTTGAAGTCTTGTAAAGAAAACATTAACATCCAAGTTGATAGCCAGGATGTGGATCACTGAAGACATGCTGTGTCTTTTTAGAACCCCGGCCTGATTCCGTGCCAGAGAACCACCTTCACTAAAGAGCATCAACTACCAGCCATGCTCCTCTCCAAAGGATCACTGAACTTGGCTTCTTTTGTCTGTTTTTTGTGACTTGATGAAAGATCTTTATTAAACCATAATTTGCATTGACAAATTTACAGCATTATGCCCATAATGGGTTGTTTGTTTTGGGATTTTTCAAACTTTCTCTTCCTGAAAAAGTGACAATTTGGATGATGTGAGCTTTAGAAAGATTTTTAACAGGTAGCATTGTTCTAAGGCTACCCATTTTTCAGGTGATACTGTTTTGACTTAAGCCCAATCAAGCATACATGGACCTGGCCCTGAACTCATGCTAAACATGACCTAAGTCACTGAAATTGGAGGCTTTGTAATAGATAACTATTTTTAGGTGAACCCCGTAGTAAAAACACTGATTATTTTTCAGAAACTCAATTCTCTGCTCCCCGTCCCCCTTTACTTCTGAATTATCCCTTTAATTAGTCCCCACCTTGGATCCTGAATTGTCCCTGGAAGTATCGGATAGCGTTCAGCACCCCAGGCTCCAGCCCATCATATTTTAAAGCACAGTTGTATTTTAACCTCGCCCTTGCTGCTTCCATCTCCCCCAGCCATTCTTGCTATGAGCAAATTCATGCTGGAGATGGGAGTTGCAAAGTGTCACTCAGGCAGTGGGATGCTGAGCACTGAACGGATGTGTGAGGGTGGGTTCCTGCATCGTGTGGCCCCAGCAACAGTCAGTCAGGCATTTAGGCTGAATTGATAAGGCTGATCGTTTGGGTGTTTAGCAACAAGGAGTTCAGTTTCTCTGGGGCGCATTTAAATAATGTCTTGCATAAGAGCCAGGCGACACATTTGATTCATGCATGATGGATATGTTTCTCCTGCTCTCAGATCATGACCTCCATCTGGGTTACTGAGTCATATTTTGAGGTGATCATGGCATTTTCTGGAAATTGAAATTCTTTTAGTACATAAAAATAAATGTTGCGCTTTCTGGGGCTGAGGGGAGCCTTCTGAATGTAAACAGCTTCACCAGTTAATATTGCTGAATATATAGCACTGTGCAATGCATCGTTCATGAAAATTTCATTGAGAAGGTATGAATTTTGCTTTCTTCAATATGAAATTTATAACAAAAAAAAAGAGGCATTGGACCCAAGAACCAAATTTATCCTTCTATGGAACAATGAAAATAAATTAAGCTTTATAGCACTTTTATTTGGTTGTCTAAAATGAAGCAGAGGTATTGAGGTGTGAAGTTATAGGTGCAAACAAAACTGAGTGTTAAAAAATGGACAAACTTGGATTAGAGGACTGTGGTGATGAACATGTCATGTGTCGGGAATAAGAATCTGGAATGGGGAGTGTTCCTGATTCTTGTATAAGGGGAGCCCTAGACTGGGAGATCACGGGATGCTGTAGGGTGGAGGGAGGTGTTGGGGGAGCTTCGTTGTATATTTAGGTCTTTAATGAACAGTTGTAGATATTTTAAAGCACAGAAATTTAAATGATAAATATTTTCTAGCACTTACATGGGAACTGCCAAAAAATGAACAAAAATTAAATTTTGCAGTTTTGAAACTCTGGAGAAAACACAGTCACTTTTCCTACCATTGTTTAAGCATGCAGCAACAGACAATACCCATGCAGGTGTGATACCATGTGGGATCGATGAGTCTCAGAGATTGCCATTATCTCATTTTTCTACTTTGGATCAAAACATTTGAAGGTGGGTCGTACGGCGGGAGTTGGTGGGGAGACCTCTGTGCTTGGGTCTTCGTTGTAAGGGAGAATTTATATTATGAAGTGCCTTGGGGATGTAACAAACCTTGTCCACAGTTCTTGCCTGTTGGGCATGTGGGATATTGGATCAGGTCCAGAACAAGGTAGCAAGACCTGGTGAACCAGACTATCCTATTGGTTCTGTTAGCATCTGGTACAGTTTTTCATTTAAAATATTGCAGCCTTTCAGTACAGGGAGTGTTAGGGGTGGAAGAGAGAAGTTGCACGACTCAGGAAGTTATCTGAATTAAAAACAAGAGCAAAAATGAAAGCCAACTGCAGTCATTAAAAATGAATTTCGAGGAAGGCTGGGAAAGGGAGATTAAAAAATATTATGATTTCTGTCACGACCATGCTTAAGCTGGGCCATTAAAGATGCTATTGTCTGGCCCAGCTGTTTTAGAACAATTAACTGTTTGACAACAGGCAGAAGGATAAGTTGGCTACTGCCCCCTTTCTCCGAGACCTTGTACAAAGGCACAGGCGTGTCTGTGTGTGCCTCAGTGCTCCCTCCCAGCTCAGGCCATGGGAGAAAATCCAGATCCTCTCCACTGAGAGAGGCAAAGGAGCCTGAAATACCACCCCTGATGAAGCATATGCTGTAAGGATCCTGGTGTGTCTGTCTTGATCCGCCCCCCGCCCCGCCGTGGGAGTTTTGTGCCACACAAGTCTGGCAAGATCAGAATGTGAGTTTGATATGTGGCTGTATGTGTTTTAACACCTACCTCTGCAACCACAGCAGCTTCTTGGAATTGCCTCCTGTTTTACTCTTTCCCTGTGTGAATTAGGCTGGTGTTCCGAGCTGAGGAAATCTGAGGGAACTTACTCCTGGAGATAAGAAAAAGTGATACATTTGGGGAATTTTTATTTTTTTTTCTGTCCCCGGTGCTGTTTCTGGTCATGCTGCCTGTATATAATTCCGGTCTTTACCTGTCCAGCTTCAGTTCCCAAGGATAGTCATGAGGCTTCCTGGAAACAAAATGTAGTTGCAGATGTTTTTAAATACAATGCAGTTTTGCCTAGAGTCTAAGTATGCAGAGCCCCTGGGACCGGTTCCTTGGACCTGACTTACTCCAGGGGAAAGTCACTTTGCATATCTAGAAGGCAGAGGAATTTTGGGGCTTTTTCTTCCCCCTTCACTTCCAGATCAATAGTGTATCTTGGGACCTGGAAGTCAAGATTCCTCCTTTGTAAATCATATGTACACAAAAGGGAAGACACAGCAAAATGGTCATAGTTGAAAAAACAGACAGTGTGTCTTTTAGATTTGCTAAAATGTAGTCAATAGTCATGTTAATCTGCCGGGTAGACAGGATGGATGAAGAGAAGAACAAACTCTGAGAAAAGATATTCTACAGCTTTTACACTTTTCAGAGGAGACTCTTGTGGCTGAACTTCTCTACGTAATTTCAGTCAACTAAGTTGGAGAATAACCATAATCTATTTCTTAAGGTAAACAAGAAGTTCACGCTATGGTTTTTGTTTTCTACCCAAGATTACTTCAATAACAGGCCCAGGCCTGCAAGTGTTCAATCTCGTGTATTGTGTGCTGATTTCAGAGTCCAGGCTCATTCTGGGAGGAAACACTGCAATTTTCCCTGAAGGTTTTCTCTTTGCTATCCTCATTCTGGTCTGTCAGACAGATGATCTCTTTTTTCTCCCACAGACTGTGTTTGTTGGGAGAGGGACCTGCCCACTCCCAATTTTCCTCCCCTCAGGTAAAACAGGGTTGCACAGGTTATTTGGAGCTATGTTGTTGCCTACGCTCCTGGGCAGGGTATACATTATGTCTGGGATGCTTTGCTTCATCTCCTCATTGGCAGTGGATTATTTCTGAAGGTTTTTGCATGTGCATAATGTACATGATGGTTTCAGAATCTTCCACAGTGCTAAGTCTATCGTGTTTAATAAAGCTGCGTTTCAGCGTGGGTCTTGCCAAGGGGTCAGTAGTCATGCTGGCTGTTTGGCCACTGGTGCCACTGTTTTATGCTGTGGTTGCCTGGCAGCTAGGAGGGGAATTTCTCCTTTGACAAAGCTTGTGCCATTGTCACTTGTGTTAAATCAATCTCCCTGCTAACAGCTGACAGTATGGAGCCCCTGACACATGGCTCTGCTCCTAATTCCACTTACTAGAAAGCAGTAGTGATGCACAGTAGCCAGCCAACTCATTACTGACTGTAACCATTGCAGCAGATGATTGTTGTTCCTTCCCTTTCACTTTGGATTTCTCTGCTGCTGTTTGCAGTCCCCTTTCCTATCAACTCAGATGACCTGACTGCAACAAAATCCCATCCTGTTAATGTCTAATGAGCAGTTATAATGGCTATGGAGATGCAGCAGCACATCCAGGCTAGACATTGACAGGCAGTAAATAAATATCATGCTTTGTGCTTCTGTCAGAGTGCTCGTTGTGCTGTAGTCTTTGCTCTGCTTTCTGAAGCTGCTGGCACGTGTATCATGTTAGTCTTGGCTCATGCATGGGAGGGAGGAGAGGGCCACCTTGGCTGTGCAGTGTTAAAGCATGGAACTTGCAATCCCTTTGTCTCGTGGGGCAGCTTGAGCGTGCTGTGTCCTTGCAATGTTTGTTGGGTGGGTTTTTCTGCACGTGGAGCTTGTTCAAGCGTCTCTTTCTTCTTGCCTTTGAAAGGTTTGCCCTTGGCTATCTCCTTGAGTTTAAAAATGTGCTCCCCTGTCTAATGGGTAGAACCCAGTAAAAATTCCATCTCTTCTCACCCAGCATGACTGAACAGCATTGGCTGAGGAACATGGTGTTAGAAATCTTCATTGCACTATAGGAAGTATGTTCAAGAGCAAGGAGACATTTGTAACTTTTTCAGTTCTTTAAAAGCATCTCTCCATTAGGATAAAGGTTCTTCCTCACAGCAGCTCTCACCTTTGTGGGGTTTTATAAGCAAGGGATGTGGACAGTGCAGGGAGATTTTTTGAGATAAAAGCACAAACTCTTCTGCAGATGATTGATAATGAAGAACTGATTCAGAGATGCAACATCAGATAAGAGCAGAGGAGCACAATTTTCTCCTACAAGCAAATATGGGAAGTTGCCATATGCCCCTGTTACTGCTCCTGTGCACATTCCCAGCAGAGTGCTGCCTCAACTGGAAGCCTCAGTCAAACCTCAGGGCACTCAGCCCTGAGATTTGCAGGCAGTCTTTTTCCAACATCCCAGCTACCTGCTGTGTCTGATATAAGCCTCTGCAAAGCTAAAAAGTGGTATTGGGATGAGATGACTCATTTTTGTAATAGAGATGGATGAGTTTTCAAATATGCATGTTTACTCCTTGCCCAACTTGTGAGCATCTGTGGGCAGAGCTATTCATCCACCTGAACAAACATTTATGGTGCGTGGCCTCCCCTGACCTGTGCAGAGGCACGCTTCATTTCCTATTCTCTCAGCTGTTCAGGGAAACACCTCCAGGTAAGCCAGGATACATCACTCAGGCATCTGGAACAGCTGCCAGGTCTGCAGCACCCTCACCTGGTGCAAGTGGCTATCTCCGTTAATATCCATTCCTTCATGTAATAGACAACTTTGTGGGGATACAGCTGCCCGAAACAGTTGGACTCCATCTTGAAGGTCTTTTCCAGCCTTAACAATTCTATGCAGAGCAACCCAGCCCCAGCCCTGAGTGTCTCGTCAGCTGTGAACCTGAAGCAGCACTTCCACTTGCTTGAGACATGGAACATTCCACCTCCTGGCTTGCAGTTAGAGCCAGCTGGGTCTCTGCATATCCAGCTGTTCAGCGGTTGTTTGGATCAACTGATGTTTTGGTGTAAAAATGCCATGACTCAAAGTGAATGGGTTTCTGGGACTCCTCTCAAAGATGTCCCATAAAACAGGCTTCTCAAAATCCAGTAAAGCTGGATCCTTGCAGCTTGTGGGCCTTGGCAAAGATTGTGTGATTTGACCATGTAGGTCTGTGGAGTTGCTGAGTCACCCAAACCCTCTGAACCTTTTCATGCATATGTAATTACCTAATATAGCCATAGGTATAGCAAATTCTCAGTGCTTTCATTCTCTCTCTTGCCCTGCAGCAGCTATTTTGTCCAAATTGCGACTTTGAATATTTCCCTCCCATTCCCTGCTTCAATTTTGACCTGCTGCATCCCTTGCATTTTCAGACTCCTTCCTGAGTAAAGTTTGCTGTGCCAGACCTTTCAGTGATTTGCATAGAAACCCTAGCCTTGATCCTGTGTCTCAGCTCACATGCCCAGATTTCTTTGCTGAGGGAACCCAAGCTTTCAGAAGGGAAAGGCTGCTCCTCTAATGCCTTGTCCTGTATGGATTCCCCAGGTTGTACCTTGCTCTCTGCCATTTATGCACAGAACAGGAGGATGTACGTCACTTGCAATATATATTTTGAGAGGCTTGAGTGTTTCAAGCTGCTTGTGACTCTGAAAACAGCTTTATTTAAATACTACATGCAAGCTGGTGTTTCAAAATAAGAGAATAATTAAGATGAGGGGAAAGAAAGGGAGGGAGAATATAAAATATTCATGTACTTCAAAGAAAATACAATCATCTTAGGTGTCCTGTGGCTACAGGATATTCAGGGAGCAAAACATGCCATGGCAGTTCAGTGAACTTTTCTGTGCGCAAGTTCCACTCTGAGAGCTTGGTCCAGTAACTGTGATGGCATTTGGGAACAGGCAGATGATTGCAGGGAAAAATAGGGAAAAAGAGTAGGATGGCAGAAAAATGTCAGCAAGAGTGCTGTTTTACCTCCCTAAGCACAGTCTGGAGAGGGCTTGCACTCTTTGTGCGTCATGCTTAGTTTTGGAGGGGGAAAAAGGGAGAAATTATTAGGAGAAGATGAACCATTTCTGATTTTGCAGTGAGTTCTGTTTTGGAAAATTTCTGTAAAAAAAAAAAAAAAAGGAAATTCTTAAGGAAAAGAGGTTTTTTTTCTTTTTTCCATATAGGTCAAATAAAATGTTTCAGCCAATCTGAAAAGAGTGTTTTCTAAAATAAAACAAACAAGCAAGCAAAAATTAAATGATAGGTCTTGAGTCTTCCCGGAAAGAAGTATTTCCAATTTATCATTTTGACCAGCGGACGGAAAAATTGTGCCTAGCGCTGAAGAAAAGGTGTGTCAGAGGCAGATGAGAAAGAAGAAAAATGTGCTTGAGATTGATGGAAAGGCTGAAGCTGGTGCTATGCAGACAGGCAGAGAAGGAGGGGGCTTGTCGCCCTGGCGGTGCTGCTGGGGTGCCGAATGATGAGAGCTGGCCCTGCCGGGGACAGGGGCTGGGCAGCGCTGCCAGCCCCGGGGCGGGGTGCGCAGGGGCGGCACGCCGGGCTGGGCTCACTGCTCCGCTTGGAATGGCCCTGCTCCGCTGTGCTCTCGGCAGCCGGCGGCATCGCTGAGGGCATCCACGCCCGCCAGGGCTGGAGCAGCAGCTACAGGGATAATTGGTTGGCTGCGGCCGTCTCCGTGCCCACTGATCTGTGGGGAGCGGAGCCATCCAAGAGGCACAGCCAGATGGTGAGCTCTAATGTGCCCATATTTATAGATGTCTTCATTAGGTGACATCCGCGTGAGAGTTGAATGATTTGTGCCTTTCGGGGCTTGTCTGGGATCAGCATGGCATGGTGATGAAGGTGGCTTTGAATTAAGGGAGTGCGGCACAGGTGTGGGGATGCAATACTCTTTACCATGCAGTTTGAGAAGATACGCAAGGTGAAAGCAGAAAAAACAGTAAGAAAAAGGGGAAAATAACAAAGGTGGAGGTGAAGCTAAGATGAAACAAGGTGCAAACTTCTCCCTATGTTCAATGCTACCTTTTGACCATTTTGTGACAGCCTAACCTGCTTGCAGGTTCCCTGCGCTGTGCGAGCTCGTACTGGACTCACCATCTGCCCTGCTCTCACTGCCACTCATTGGACTCAAAGCCTACTGCTGCCTCTGGCCACTTCTTAGCGTGTCCCACTGCCAGCCCATGCGTGAACGCACGTGTGCATGTGAAAGCCTTCATGATACTGACTCCAGGATTTCTGACTCATGCAAGAAACCTAGCTGGTGGAAGCCCTGTGGGGATATTTTGTTTGGGGGGCAGAGCTGAGAACAAGAGTATTTGTGCATGGACTCCATCCTTAGTTGTATTTCCACACCTACCATGACTCCTGCTGCAGCTCCTTCCATGCTCTTTCACCCCCAGTTGTGTGTCATATTCACTCTGCAAAATCCTCTAGTCCTGCTTCCTGGAAGAAGTGTGTGAAAGATGGCAATTTTAGCCTGCAAATTGTTGTTCTGATTATTGCCAAGACCATCTTTCTCTAGTGTAGTGTTTCCTGGGGTTTAATGCTGTCATTATTACTGCAGGAGAAGTAGGAAGCATTCTCTCCTTTTATCAACTGCTTCTATGTCAGAGTCAGATACTTTTCCAGCACAGATTAATTTCCAGAACATTGTCATGTATGTTAGGGCAAAACACATGGAAGCTTTTGAGCCCTGTATTTTACAGGAAGATTTTGTCAAATAAAAAGGGGCAACTGTGTAAACAAATGTGTCTCTAAAGAGCCGTAAGGGCTAACTCAGGTGAACAGTGTGTTTTGGATAATAATGATCAGGTCAAAAACCCCCAGAGTAGAGCACTTAAAGAATAGGTGGAAGGGCTGCTAGCCAGGATTTTAGGAGGGCTGGTCTGATGGTACTTTGGCAGTACTGGCTAGATTAGATGGGCATTTCAGGAGCCAGCAAGCCCTGCAGAGTTCATCTGCATCTGACAGCCTCAGTAAAGAATTGCCTTTCACCTGATTAGATCTCTTGGACCACTTTTCATTTCCAAAAGACATATTACATGCCTGTGGAGCTTTTTGCACTTATATTAAGTCTGAGTTTGTGTTAGCAGCCCTCAAAAGTTGTTTCTAAGAAAAGAACAGGTAGGTCTGTCACAGGGCAACTGCAGAGACAGATTTTGACTTGGGTCATAGAATGGCTTGGGCTGGAAGGAACCTTAAAGATCATCTTGTTTCAACCCACTGCCACCATGGGGAGGGATGCCACTCCCATGAGGTCACTTTGCTCAGTGCCCCACGCACCCCTGCATGTGAGCAGGTTTTGCCCTGACTTTGTGAGGTCTGACAGCATGATGTGCTTTTTGTGTACCTGTGTTACTGTTCTCTGTGTGCCTTGGGTGGCTGCCAAAACAGAAGTGTACTGCAATTCTGTGAGTGTGATGGCTCGTGTGGAAGGGAGGTGCACAACTTTTTGTGCTGCAAGTATCCAACAGGCTGCCATTAGTGCTGGTCTGCTGTATGGCTGTACTGCAGTCCTGGGAGAGGTCCCTGTGTACTACAGTCATACCTGAGCAAGCTGGCTTGCAGCTGAGACAAGTAACTCTCAGCTTTGCTCAGACGCTGAAGGCTGTGGTACAGAGAGGGGTCTGTAGTGCAATAGCTGAGTGGCTAACGCAAGTGGAAAGCCTGGACCAGTCTCAGAATCGTGAGAGGCAGTCAGGGAAGGAGAAGAAAACTGTACTATTCCCATTTGTGGGAGGAGAAACAGAGGATCTAATGCTGTTGATCTACTACTGCCAATTTTATCTTTTAATAATAAAGAGTCTTTTCATCTCTCTACAGTCTCAGGAGAGCAGAGCCATCCCCTGTCATCTCACCCCCTCTCCTACCTGCTGGCCAGGGCAGTCAGGAATTTTGCTGTCTTTCTCAGCCCCCCTGCAGAGATGAGATCCTAGAAGTACACCTAAAAAATTCTGAGATGTCTCTGCTATTGAGCAAGCCCCAAAAGTCCCTCTGTAGTAACCTGAAGCAAGCGCAAAGATAAAACCCCCCTTCTATCGGGTTGTGGCCGAGACAAGGTGCCAAGATGGATTGAAACAGATCAGTGCTGGTTTTTGCAAACGTTTAATAGTAATTGTGGGTCCGCTGCATGCTAAGATAATACATTTCCAGTGAAGGCTGATTGAGTGCATGGGCTCAAAAAGGCAGAGTTCTTCCCTCTCCAGCCTCCTGCACGGTGTTACACACTGACCAGAGAAGCATTGCAGTACTGTTTTCACCTTATATTTGAAGCATCAGCACCGTCTGCTGCTGCAGACTAGAAATTGTAAAGTGGGACCAATCTCTGGTCACTCATTAAGAGAAACTCGTTGATTTAATTGTGCAATCTCATAAATGCCAATAGTTTCTCTCTTCCAGGACCTGTAGATATGCTCCATGTTAGGTGCTGCAGTCCTGCTAATGAAGTGGTATTAAACTTGTACCTGCGTGTAGGTGCATTGACCTAGATTTATCAAGCTGTTACACTTAATGCTTAAATTGCACTTGATTGGCCCAGTGGTCTGATCTGGTCTGGCAAATACAATATTCTCTACAAGGCTCCTAAAAGGAATTCCCTAGCTGATCACACATTTCTTTGCACTATTATAGATCTTCCCCTATCTATTTCTTCTCACTCATTTCTACATATTATCTAGGGAAGCTATCTGCAGCAGCTTGTTCACAGGAACATGTGAAATTACCTTGTTCCTCTCTGCTCCAAGTCTCTACTGTTAAAAGAACAAACATTATTTTTTTTTTTCCTCTAGCTGGAAATGTCTTTTTACATACAAAAGCATTAGTTGTTTTTCCTTCCTTTTTTCCCCATTTCTTTTCCCAGAGAGAGGAGCAGCTGAGACTGTTCTACTGATTCAGGTTCTCATTAGCAAATACCATTTTGTTGAAATCAAAACACTTTGCAGAAACTTACCGTTTTCAGCAGTCTTATGATCCTCCACCACACAAGGGCTGTCAGAAGCCAGCTCATGGGGTGAGCTGTTCAGAAGTACATTTTTTGGATCACCACGTTCCCTGAAGATGCTGCTCCGCAATAGTTTTAACTGATGTAAGCCAGAGCTAATCAAATCCCATTCCTGCCCAGGAATGGGTTGTAGAAGGGGGAAGATAAGCCTGTCTGTCTAGAGCTGGAACAGAGGCACTGCTGCAGCAATGGTAAACCCATAGTGGAACTGCAGCCTGAAGAGGCCTTGCTGTGTGTTCCTGTTGCACATCCTTCTTACTTGGTAATAAATTCCCCACATTCCTCAGGGGGCAATTTCTGCAAAATTTCCTGAAGCAGATATTCCCACAAAACAGAAGTCCTCTGGTTTTATCAAGACTCTGCTCATGTTTATTTTTTTTCTCTAAAGCATTAAATAATTGTGTGCTCTTGAGGGCAAACTCTTAAGTGGCAAACCCTGCTTCATTGTTAGTGTGACCATGGATACCATCTAGCATCTGTTTTATTCCAAAGTCCCTCACAATCCTGGGTTAACATTTACAAATCCTTTACACAGATGTGAGATTTTGCTAATGGAGCTCAGGAATGTTATGTTATCCCTAAGGACACGGCACTGACAGGATTTGCTCTCGTACAAAAATAACCTGCGTAATGATGCATTCCCCCTCACCAGTTTGGGGACAGGAGTCATGCACAACTCTCAGTAGCAAAAGAATTTGCTGCCAGCACCTGAGTTAAGGCAGAAGCAGGGGCAATAGGCTACTCTCTGCCATGCAGACTGGGCAGAAAAGAGTTATTTTGTATTTAGCCAGCCTCCAAAATGTGGAAAGCTGAGTGCCGTGTAAAAAAATGATCTATACTCTTTGTCTCAATCAGATAAACGTACCCAGTGGTGTTTCTTGTATGTAACTATGGAAGACTTTAAAACAAAATGGGAGGTTTGTGCTCCAGTTTGGACAAATTTTCAGGGCCTTGTCCATCCTCCTGTGGCAAAGGTCCACCTGGCTAGGTTAAAATTACTTAGATATTTGTGATTTTCCTCCCCAGGCTGGCTTACTGACCCCCTGGGACTTCTGAAGGGCTAGAGCTCTTGCTGGGAACAGTCTTTGTACTTCAGATGGAGGAAACTCAAGTTCAGGGCACCTACCTGTGGGCCAGGTAGAGTAGGCCCATGTCCTATCATCTACTACCAAACAGGACATTTGGCACATGGCAAGTGGTGAGAGCTTGGGGCTTGCAGACCTTCCCCTGAAACTGGTCTCATCAGATTTTAAAGGAAAAACCCCACAGCTGAAAGGGGACAGAAACCTGCTAGATTCTAGTGGCAATACACTCTGCAGCTCCCTGTTTTTTCTTTTTTCTTCTTATCAGCCATAGGCAGGATATATGCCAGTTCTCTTACATGCAGAGACACTCAGATATTTTTCAAACCAGCTGAGCTGAATATGCCTGAGAAAAAAACCAAACTATGGTTCTATTTTAAAATCTATGAGATTCTGTTTTAAAACAAGGGGAGAGGCAGAAAGTTGAGGAAGAGAGAATCAAATATTTATGTATTTCAAAAGAAAAGCAATAAAATTTCAGTGACACTGTTGCTAAACGACTGTTCATCCCCCATCCTGACTGGCAGATAAAACAGGTTTGTGTCATTCTGAAGTGGCTCCTCATCCATGTAACATCTCTCTTGCAGTCACGGCTCTGTCAGCTCCCTTCAGAGGCCTCTGTGGGGAAGGAGTGAGGAAGATTACAGGGCCGCAAAAATATCAGCCATTAATTCAATTGTTTCCTTTGCTTGTTCTCCTGTTTTTGCTGATGGTATTTGTTATATATTCTGCTGCTGGAATGGCTATGTATGAGTTCTGCTAGCTCAGTTCAAAGAAACCCAAATTCTGGTTGCTTACAAACAGGGAGATGGTAGGGAGCCTTAAGAAGGTGGGAACATGGGCTTCATAATGTAAACATTAGTTTGTGATAGTCCTTTTCAAGTTGTCTGCTGCCCTGTAATCCTGGAAGCGCTCTCAGCAGTTGATTTACCTGGGTGCAAGGTAGCAGCCCCACGGGGACTCTGGGCCCCACGGGCTAATGCATCTGGGTCTGCATCCTGATCGTGGTGCTGTGCTGAAGGGAGATTGGGGATGGGGGGATGAAAGGTGGTCTTCTCCATGGGGTATCACCTGCAAGAGCTCACTATCAGTCTGGGAAGGCTGAAGAAACGTTTGCTGTTACTACCTGCTCATTTTCTGCATAAGCTGTCAGCTGAGGGGATGCGTTCATTTAAGGGTAATACACTTAAGGCTTTCCACAGAGGTGTTATTGGCCCCTCTGCCTACAGAAATGGATTGTGTTGGAGTGATCCCAGCAGTGACTGTGCATGTGCAGACCTAGGAGTGTCAAAAAAGAAAAAAAGGAGGAGAATAAATTAAGCTGAGGGGAGTAGCTAATTGTATTTGATAAATACTTGAAAATATAACTAAGTGGGGAGACCAGGACCTTATCCTGGGTATCTGGGAGGAAGGCAGCCTTTAACAGTGCCAAACAGTAGAAGTTTAAAAATTGTTCTGGCTATGTTAGGCATTATCTACCAGCTGGCAGAATCTAACCTGATGTCCCGAATGGCTCAGCCCCAACATTTTACTGACTTTCTTGTCAAATCTGACTGGGTAACACAGGGAGGGCTCTTTCCACCACATTATACATGATGTATCTAAGCCATACCTGGTGCAAGCAGCTTTGTCTCTTCTACTTCATTTGCCTGAAATATATTCACAATTTCCTTTCATTTCAGCTTGGCTACTGCAAGCTGCTCTTCTCTTCAGCATTATCAATCCTTCATTCTGTTTCCTCTGCTCTTCCTGGGAGGAGAGGGATGGCTGTGCCTGCAGCAGCGCCAGGGTTAATTAGTATGGCGTTAGTATGGGTAACGAGCAACCCAGAGAGCAGAGCAGCGTGGGCTCTAGAGCAAATGTGGCATCTCTCCTAGATTAAATCCAGGCTTGGTAAGCCTCCTTACATGCACCTGCATTCATTACCAACTCTGTTGATGTACCCCTGCAGTTTTCCTCTTTCCCTTGGGGCCAGGAGTGTGGCTCTGCTGCCTCATTCCCAGGCTGCCCCTCTTGAGACTGCACTTCCATGGGTAATGAGATTATGGTGGCCCTGCACGCAGAGCTGTGGCTGCAGTGGATGTGAGTGACCCACAGATTTTGCTGCAGTGATGTCAGAGCACAGGTGGACAGTGAGGAGGTCAGCAGCTCAGGCAGCTCTTGGGGAGATTTGCACAGCCATTCCTTGAGATCCTAGTTGCAATGTCCTCCTTCACTGCAGGGGAATACCCCAAATTAATGCTCCCGTGATTGTCTTCTAGTACTGCATCTATTGTTTGAATGTCTCAGCCAGTTCTGTGGCCCTCACTGTCCTATTTCCTTTCTCCTCAGTGTTCTCCTTTTTTTATTTTCCCATTGTGATGGGGTTTGCAGAACAGCTATTAACATTAGAGCTTTTAAGTGACAGCTCTGTTTTCTTTAGCTGCAGACTCCATCTCTGCATTGTTCTGCTAAACTGTTGGATGAATGTGCCAGAGCACTCTGTCACAGAAAGCTTTCCTACTTATTATGTCTCTTTTGGAAGGACTGCAGTGGAAACTCTGTAATGCTGTGAACAAGGGTAAATATATACACACTGAATGGAAGTGAACCTCTCAGTCCTTTGTGGAGCTTAGAGTTTGTGAGCATCTCTACATGCTCAGAATTGAGCATTAAGCATCTTTAGAGGCATATTTTCCTTCTTACCTCTCCAAGTCTGCTCAGCTCTTTGAAACTGTCTGGAGATACCTTTAAAGAAAAAAAAAATTGAGTCTTTTAAATCAGCAGTGGCATTTCTGGAGAGGAGGGTGATTAATACGTAGTAATAGAAAATGTTGGACTATTCATGGGATTGTCATTTCTATAGCTTTTCTTTCTACATAAATCACCAGGAAAAAAAAAATCATATCTTGAAACAACACTGATGGTAAACTGCCTCCTCTGGGATAGATGGGTGGATGGATGGCAGCATTTTACCAGAACAGAGCAAGCTGGATAGTGCTGTGAGAATGGAAGATGTTTGCGGCAGGATTTGCAAGATGCTGACCAAATCCTTCAGAGGCCATCATGCAGTAGGTGCCTGTTTCCACCCAAGACAGACACAAGCTCTGTCCTTTTCTAAGGTTAGCAGCACAGAGCATGTGGTGGATTTAAACCTCATGTTAAGGCTCTCTCAGCATACTCTGAATGTGTAGAATGAAATATCTCATCTTCAGAGAGAGGGAGAAAAGTATTACAGCCTTACAGTAGTAAAAATTCAACCCCACTAGTTTTCCATTCACCTTCACCTCTAAACTAGAGGTGATGATTTGAAAATATCAATAGAAAATTTTCCTGTCAGGGGACATTGTATAAGCAAAATCAATGATTTTTGAAGTCAAGTTGATGTTGAAAAAGTTCAGATTGAAACAGAATGGAAAATTGTGATATTTTCACAATAGAGGGGGGAGGGTCTTGCTTGTTTGTTTTCATCTGTGAAGATAGAATACTTAAACTAGCCCAAATAAGTTAGGGTTTTTTTTTTTTTCCTTTTATTTTATCATAGTGCCTTAGGGAAGATTTTTAAATACAGCATTGAAAAAAAACCAAAAAACAAAGCCTTTCCCTATTTGAATACACTTAGATTCCTGTGACAACTGGTTCATCCATAGGTGTTTTAGCTAAGCTGTTATCAGCTGAGTCTCTTTATTAGCCTTCTGCTCTGCTGTCTGCTTGGTTTTCAAGTGCTGGCACAGGCTCCTCTTTAACATATACTTGCTGAAAACTTGGCATGGATTTCTCTTGTCCCTTCCTTGTCAGTGGTCTTTTGGTCTTTTTCCCCATGACCATGGCATGGTGATTACTTACATAAAACTTACTGATCAGCTGCATTGTTTTATGAAGTGATTTTCTGCCTGAGGGTTGTTTTACACTTGGCAAACATCAATTAAATTAGTCCTCATGCAGTCGTTGACATAGGTGTTACAATCTCAGTTTCACAGCAGTGGATGTGGGAATGTGCTAAGAGGGGAAGAAGGAAGAACAAAATACCAAGAGGTGTGCAATCTGTCCTAGGTCATGCGGTGGCAGTCAGAAATTGCTTTAATTTTGTATTTTTCTCCATCTGCGCAGGCTTTTCCTTCTATTTTGGAAAGTACAGAGGACATGAGTTTTGAGGGGTCAGTCTTCCCACTTTTAAGATTTGGATCCAGCAAAGCAACTGAGGCCTAGCTTTATCTTGGAAGAGCACATAGCTCCATCTGGGATAGCTGCTCTTGGAGATGAATGTGTGATTGTATGGTGCTGGTCCAGCAGCAGTGGGAGTGAGAGGTTTCTCTTGTGCATCAGGCACAGAGCTGGGGATCTGCTTTAGGAGGACATTACTAAGAGAGAGGCTGGTGCTTGCTTCCCAAGAAAGGCAGTGTATTGATTGTTTGGACTCCTTGGTGAACCCCACAGGATGATCTCAAACTTAGTCATCCTGTTTGAAACATCCTGACTTCTCTCATTTCTTTGCTAGAGGGCCTCATTGCTGCAGTGCAAGGACTGTTCTTTTTTCTCTTCCCCAGTTGGTTTATGCATTCTCCTGGAAAACTGGTCAGAGCAGAGGGGAAGAGGCTGTATTGTAATGATTTCTATACCTGCCTGGCAGAGAGTGATTCAGGGAATGGCACAGGACGTAGGGCTCATGGTTAATGTGGCTTGAGGGAAGAAGAAAAGGTATGTGATGTGGTGGCTTTCCAATACCTGCTGCAAGATTTGCCAGCGCCTATTGGTTTGCCCTCGAGCAGGATAGCAGATCTTGCACTCCTCATAAAGCAGGAGAGGAGAATGAACTGTGCTTGTCCTCTTCCAAGCACTTTTCGATTTCATTAAGGACAGAGTGGAGAACTTTGCTAATCAATATCCTACTACCCTCCTTCTCCAATCCAGTTTCCAGGAAAAAAGAATTTTTTTTTCCCTATTCAACATGATTTCAAATGACTATTCCCTGTTTCTCTGTTGCAAGTGGCTCAGAAACAAATTCAGGGACCCCCCTGCTGCCACCCAGTGATTCTCTACTTCAGAGGTCAATCTCCTCTGTTTTGAAGGATGGTGTTGGCTCTGGAGTGGGCAGAAGTTCAGTGTCTGGCCTCCCTGTTGACACATTTAAAGATTTCACTCACACGTCTCTCCTCCTGAAACACTTTCAACAGGCCCTTTTGAAAAAGCCGAAGTCATGAAGCAGTGCCCCTGCTGCTCTCTGCTTCAGCTCGTTACCAAACCAACACGCTTTATTAGCACACAGTACCCTGTAACCTTGCAGTGTTCTTAAGGCTGGCACCTTTTTCCTCTGCACTTTGAAGATCTTTAATCTTTTCTAGCAAATAAGGAGACCTGATGATGGAAATAGATTTGTTAAAGTAATAAACCTGAGGTTGAAAAAAAGAAATAAAGAACCTACCTTATCCCAACTCCAAGAGGCACCACCCTCTGAGTTTGCTGATGGTTGCATCTATACAAAAGATACATTGTCTGAAGTTGACCAAAGATGGTTTTGTTCTTTTTGTTCTTGTCACTGTTCATGAATTTCTGTGGTTTTTAATTTGTTTTGTTTTCCAAAGAGTTACTAAAAAAAAAAAAAAAGGAATTTTTCTTTCCCCATAAATAAAATCTTTTATTCAGATTTTCCTTTTCAGCAAAAATAGAGACCTCCCTCTTTCCAAAATACTTCGTTTGGAAGTGAAGAATGGAAGTTACCTTGTACAGATGGTACAGTAGATTATGTAAGTTGGAGTATGATTGCATACTTTCAGGTGTTTAATTTTTTCAATTTAAATACCAATATTTTCTGTGGAATACATCTGATGAGTCAATCTCAACATTTCATTGAAAAATAGCTTTTACTAAAAAATGTTTTAAAGGGAAAAAAAAAGAGCTGTGTTTACTTTTTTTTGTCTACAACCCTCTAAAACCATAATTATTTCAATATAAGCAGTGGAAAAGGATGGCTTTGCAGCCATGAATGTAAATTTCAAATGGGAATGAATTTTTTTTGTCTTGAAAATTACCAGATGAGTTTGAGAACTTTGCTTCCTTTGACCCAGCTCAAAGCATGATGTCTTCTAAGTTAACAGGGACTTTGATGTCATGCCCAATAACAGACGTGGGGAGCTGCAGAGCATGGAAGGTGGAAAGAAGACAAAAATGCCTCAGATCTAAACCAAAACCTGGAAAAATTATTCATGTGTTGAAGAGAATACGGCTTTTAGCTTCTTTCTGCTTCAGTTTTCCTGTCTGTAAAATAGAGTTGATAACTGAAACCAGAAGAATAATTTGGGTTGTAGAATTAATTTAAAAACTGTAGCTTCTTTTGGTTGCAAAACACGTCCAGGAGGATTTTGTATTTTTCAAATGTATTTGCTACTTGCAGTTATTCAAGTCAAATGAATCAAACCAGGGCCATTTCTGCAAACAATTCTTGGGCTGTAAGTTCTGCTTTCTGAGTTTCCTGGACTTATGGAAGAGTAAAATTCAGGTAGATCTTGATACGACCCAGGCACAACCTCATGTCGCTCCTGCTGTTTGCTGTGGAGTTTTGAGTTTTGGAATTTCGATTGGGTTTTGCTTCTCCCTGCCCCTCCTGTTGGTTTTTTTTTTTTTTTTCCCCAAGATGTGTATTTTTCAGTTCCTTGGAGCAACATTTTTCTTCCATCTTGCTTTTCACATGGTTACGAGTCCGCTTTGTACATTTTTGCATGAAGACATTCTGAATTAAAATTAGGTGCTAAGGTATTTATTCCTGTCTCTATGACTGTTCCTGCCAGGAAATGAATTGTCTTGGACACCAAACAGAGAGCACTGCTTTGTGAGTTGTCAGCACCCTTTTGTCTGATCCGTGACTGTCAAGTCCATCCCTTACTCTGTGTGTCCTCGACACGCTGGTCAGCATGCCCACAGAAGGGGATTACTTACGTGCTGGAAAGCAAACTGGCTTACACCCTGAGAGTGGACCTATTTGCTAGAGGTTTCCCTGTTTCATTTAGCTGCTTAATTAAAATACGCAAATAGATTAAAAATGCATAAGTCAGGCTCATGCTGACAACACGTAGCTTAATATTTGGATTATTGCCCCAAACACAGAGAATTGCAGTCTTAGCTGCTGCTCTGGTTCTTTGCTGGGACCTGCTCATGTGCTTTTCATAAGCAAATTCTCTTGTGCACAACTTTGCAGTTCATTTCCTGCAAGCCCTTTGTGGCAGTAAAATTTGATTGCTTCAAACTCAGTGGGAAATGACAGCACAAGGGTGCCACTGAAATGAATCAATTCATACAGTCAGTCAGAGGAGTATTTGTGGAGAGTTTTCTGTGTCTTACTTGCTCACCTATCATGAAGGTATTTACTGCACCTATGTCCCAAGGGTGTGATGAAACTTAATTTAATAAAAGTCTGAGGAGTGCTTTGGAGAGGAGAAGAGGTAAGTGTTGTATGTTGTTATTTCATTTTAATGTGCCTTTGAGCTTCAGCGTTCTATCTAGGCTCTGGGATAGAAGAGCTTAGAAAGTTTGTCCTCTGCATTTCCAGATCTGAAGGAGTAGTTTATTTTCACTATAACAAACATTTCCAGGCTATTATCTAAGCATGGCCTACAGCTTCCTTTAACCAGCTCGATTTTGTTTAAAAATCTCCAACAAAAAAGCAGGAACGAAAGACCATCAAACCCTCCTGCAAACACTGAAGGAGGAGCTCCAAATCTAGTGAGTTTTCTCAACCAGCATCTTACAGGCATGGCTATGCTGCACAGTAGTCCAACATGATAAAAAGATGCCATTGTGCAGGGAAGGGTTTGCTCAGTCTCGGAAACCAGATAATGCTGTGATAGCAAGGTACTGTCCATGAGCGGATAAACTCTGCCTCTCAGCAGGGCTTGCTTGAGCCCAGGTCTGTGCTAACTCCATAATTCTACTCGCACATCACAGCTCAGGTGGTGCTGGGCATGCCCTTTGTACCGGTCACTGTGTTTGTGTCCTTGATGCTCTGCAAGGAGGAGAATTGTTCTGCCAGGTATCATGGTTTGACAACTGTTCCTTCTAGGTGTGCTACATCCCCTTTTCTGTGATAGCCCACCGTTATGTGGACACAATTTTTGCTGAGTTCTTCTCTGGTGTTGTTTATTTCTTGGCGCACACAATGCATGTAAACACAGTCCTGTTTCACAGAAAGAGAGAATCTGAGGCATAAATCTCTTCTTTATGTTCACAAGGAAGCTGGAAATGAGCAAAAGATTTTCTTGACTTCTAGAATGAGATTCAGCTCCAGATTAAAATGTCTAAATTTAGGAGTCTTCCTGTAAGTATCTAGATGTGAGTTGGTGTCTAAACACTCATTATAGCTGATAGAGATTCAGTGCAGTCAGTTGAGGCTAGGAACTTAATTCAGCTCATCCTAGAGCAGACACCTCCTGATCATCTGAATTAACCTTTTGACTTCACTGCCTGTAAGGACCAAGTCTTCATTAACTGTGGTGGGAAGTTAGACCATGCAGCATTTACCCGTGGGAGATTCAATCTCAGACTGAATTCAACCTCAGCCAGCATCCCCCTCCCAGGGTGGTTGTGTCTACAACTTTGCTAAATGCTCTGCAGGGGGAATTTAAGGAGCCAGGAGATATTTCCAAAGTGGAGCTTCAAGCCAGGGCATCAGACAGGCGACCAAGGAGTCTTGGAGGACCACCTTTTGTATGAGTTACAGACGACATACTGTCCTCTACGAAATAGGATTATGCATGTGTCTCATGCTGCAGCAAAGCAGGATAAACTCCAGATTTACATTTGACACCCACAAAGAAAAAAAAAATGGGAGGGAGGGAGGAAGGGAAGGAAATGAAAAAAGGAAGCGACTACACACATGCAGGCATTAGACAGAGGATTCGTGTTTGAGTCATAAAACAATTTGTCCCTTCTTTCTCGCCCACCCTTCTCTCTACCCTCTTCTGGCACTAACTGGAGAAATAACAGCTTGTTTAATGTTATTGACAGACTCTCGTCTTCTGCTTTGTAAACTTGTTTTCTATACTAATGTATGGGGGCTGTAGGGCACAGCAAGGAGGAGATTGAAGTATCATTACTATATCCCCATGAGCAAGCATTTGGAACAATGAGCTCACCCAGCTGTCTGGACACCTTCTGGGTGAGAATGCCAGGGCAAAAATTCTAGTGGCCAGCTCACTTGGAAAAAAAAGGGGAAAAGCAAGGAAAGTAGAGACGAGGGACAGGGCAAGGCAGAACCAGATATTTTTCATGTATTTATCTCCTGTGCTTGATCTAATTTTCACAATATAGAAAATGTCTTTAGAAGGTTACAGAATTGCAGAATCTTGTGTGCAATAGATACATGGTAAGATATGTTGCTTTTTAAACAGGTTTTGAAATGCTGTGCTAAAGCACTTGGCTTTCAAGCTGCATTTGTATTGCAGGGGTCTGTAGCTTGGTCTGTGATGGTCCTACATGGCTTTCCCAGTCCTTCTGTTGTGAAAGTGCCACGTGATCCCTTTGTCTCAGGAGGGGTTCCAAACCTCACCTGCCTACTGAACACTTTTCTCTTGGTTTCTCCAGAGTCATCGTAGCCTCTTCCTTTCTGCAACAATTTCTTAAGGACACTCATTATCTGGAGTTGTTTACAGTGACTTGAAGAGCTGTAAGCTCTAGCTAAGGAGATCTGGAATGGAAGATAGGGAAAAGAATTCCCAGCAGCTCTCATAAGCAGCACAGGCAATAGGCTTAGACATGAAAGCAGGAAAGGAGTTGGTGAAAGAGTTGGGATGGTAAGCAAGGAGCAGTAGAACAGAATGATTTGTCTCTAGGTACTGCTTCAGTCTCCCTTGAAAACTCAAGCACTGGTATGTCAAGTATGTCTGCTACACATTTTCTTTCTAAATGAAAGCAAAAAGCTGAAACAGTTCCATCAAAAATATATTAAAAAAAAATCTGAACACAATAAGCAAGCGAGTACCAAGCTCAATGCCTGCTTGTAACTTTCTCAGACAGTTCCCTCTGGGCTGACATTTTCCATGCTTGAAGTAAAGAAGCATGTATATAAAATACACATGCACAGTGCTGCTGTAAATGGGAAGTTTTGTCAGAATTTCAGCAATAGAGTTTTATGTAGTTTTGGTGGTGCTAGTTTTCCCTTGCTTGAACCAAGCAAATAGTTTTCAGTTGCTTCTGTTGTACTGAGATGACATGAAATTCTCATTTAATTGTCAGTGTGCTTCTGAACATATGCTCTCGCTGAGTCTTGCTTGGAGGGATTTGGGGTCTGTTTCTGGCTAACCAGGAATACAGACACTTTTAAAGAATACAGTTGGTGCCAGCATATGCAGAGCAGGGTTCCCTCGGCTCATGCGTCTGTTGCGCACTCACACAAACACGCGTCCTCTTAACTAGGGGCCTTTGGAAGCCAGGACAGTGTGCAGCTGCCTGGAAATGTGTTACTAGAAAAATCAAGGGCTTGAAAGCAAGCATTTGGAGCACCTCTACTACCTGAGTAGGAATCAGTGACTCTGCACAGTGACCTCTGAGCAATTTTGCAACCTTTGTGGAAATAAATGCATCCCAAGAGGAGGGGCACGGGGAGCAGGTCTCTTGAGCTCAAACGTTTTTATTGGTGGCAATCTTATAACTAGGGTAGAGATAAAGGGGCTGAGCATGCCATCTTCTCAGGGTCAGAAGGAATATGCAGTAATATAGCACCGTTTTCCTGCTGTCTCTGTCTTTTCTCCTAAGCACGACGCTTAAGGCTTTCATGCTACATGGCCCAGGCATTCCTATGGCTACCGAGATGACTGAGTTTCTGATTGTGCTTCCTTGCAATTTTAATATATTGTTTTATTCTTTAATCCCCTCTAAGACTCTTTAAGCTCTTTGAGCCATTGAAATAATCTTTCTTTCTGGCATTTCTCTTTCTCTCTTCCCTCCCCATTAGTCTTCCATGCTTTGAACTCCATTTGCCCAACCAGAAGTTGCAGTCCGATAGCCTTGTTTATTTTCCCTATATTGCAGCAAAGGATTTGATTGATTGCACTAACCTGGGTTTTGAAATGGATATTTCAACAACTCTGATGCTGGTTGTCACAACACTAAAGTACGAACGTGTGTACGTTGTACCTGTCTCCCAAGTGTAACTGGGAAAAGAAAATATATATTGAATAATGAAATCAAACAGAAATGCATTTAAAGTAATAACAAAACCAGAGTAAACATCCTCAGTGTGTCATTTTCCTTAAAGGAAGGCTTTTGCAATTTAACTACATGAACGTGTACATAAATAATAGTATGAGAAGAGACAGTGTTATTTTCTTTTGGTTAATGCACACTATCTGGTCTGCTGTTAGAAATCTGAATTCATTCACACCTCCACGGCCACTGTGATTCTGTGTATACCACCATGTTGTACACTTATATTTTAAGATTCCTTTGTCTGTTGCTGGCAACCTAGATTTTACAAAGTAAAAGCACTGTGTAAATCCCCAATATTTTCTCTGGTTAATGCTCTTGGTGGGAAGGTTTACAACATGCATTTTGCAGGGTGTGCACCATAAAGCAAGACACAGTGCTTCCACTTTTCACTCCCTTGAAGGAGAATTCAGGATAATCACACTTAAGCTTTATAGCTGGCCGTGCTGCGGTATGCTTCCTGTACCTCCCTCGCTGGGACCTCTGATGGTCTTGTCTTAATTCCAAGACTTGTCCTTTCCACTAGCAGGCTAAGTTTCCTGACAGTTTTGGCAATAGCAAGCCCTGTTTTCCCAGTCTGCTTGAGCGGGGGTCTTTGAAAGCTTTTTAAGGGAAAAAAAAATAAAGGCATATTCTAGACCTCCAAAGCAGATTTAAAAGAAAGAGATCAGCAGTTCCTAAACCACGCACAGAGAAGAGTGCTGGAAATGCCTGCCTCCCAGGAGCCAGTGCCAACAGGAGGGTAGATCCTCATTGTGCCTTCACCAGGAAGGTAGCCTGGGCTGGGAAAGGAGCCTTCCCTGGATTAGTCAGGTGCCTGAATCTCATTGCAGCTGCAGGTTTTGCAGATGCTGCACCAGGGCAGTGCTATGGCAGCTCACTGCTGGGGCTGAGTGCTGCAAAATGTCAAGAGTCCCTGACTTGTGTGTGCAGACTCCTTATCCCCATTTTTTTTCCCTGCTGCTATTTAGCTTTCCATCCTTTTCCTGTTTTGTTTATGTTCAGGCACACCTGTAGTTTCCATGCAAGCAGTAAGGGAACAGCTGGGACTGCTCTATTAGAGTTGCAAACACTGCAGAGAAATAATGGATTTCATACCACAACAATTCTTTTTCCATTGCAATAATAATAACAAAACAGAAATCCAGGGAATTTTTTAACCCTGATACATTCTTTGCCTTGTCTTCTTTAGTGTGAAGTTGACATAACAATGTTAGTTAAAGATTTAAAGCCTGTGACATCTCTGGTTTTGCTAGGGGACTTGGCCCTTATTTCAGAAGACAGGGCTGCACGGTAGCATGCTGTGCTTCCTGGCATTGACAAAGCCATGCAGAGCTCTGGAATTTTTTTTTGCTTTTCTTTGAAGCACCAGTCCCGTGGTACATCTATCTCTCTAGTTTTAGGTAGTCCTTCTTTCTGTAGACTACCTATCATGCTTAAATTTAAACAGTGCATGGTAAGGGTCTGAGGGAATTGCCAACTACAGCAGTTCAGAGCTGGAATCAGAAGGGGTCTGCCGCCACATTAGATGCATGTGTTCATATTTGGGTGATTTAGTAATTAGCATAGCTGCTGTAAATATAACTGGATACTTAAAATCATGAATTTGTTAGCATCCTCAATGTGCACTGCTACCCACTGTTATTCAGAGGGAGAGGGTTGCTTTGAAACTTCCTCTGCATCACCAGATTGTCAAAATCCAGCTTCCTTGTGAATTTTGAACTCTGTATAATTTCTTTTTCTGACCCTAATTTATTTCTTTACAAAGAGGAAAGAGGGTTCATCACTCATTTTTCTTTGTAATTTGATGCTGTTTGTTTATTGACTTATTTATAAAGCATGGATGGCACTTTACAGGCGAATAATATTGACAGGTCTTTGTTTACTGCAGGCTGAGCACTCCGTTGTGCCTATTTCATACTGGCCTGCAGTGCTGCAGCACTATTACGTACTGACCTAGCAGGGACACTGCCTCAGGGAGGCACAGTGGATTTGGGAACCTCTTGGCACAGGTGTATGAGCAGGCAGCCAGGGAAGATTGATCTGCTTCTACACCCTTAGGGGTCCACACTGAAAGGAACAGCAGAGCCCTTCAGCTTCTCAGATTTAGGAATGCTTCAGCCAGGTCTACCATTCAAATGACACTACTTTGAAGAGAAGCTGATGGCGTGGTTGTGGACTCCAGGTCCTCTACCTGTGCTGCTTTTGGAGAGTCTGGAAGCTGGTTATAGTATGGTGGGGACACAGCTGGGAGCAGATCCCCACTGCACGCTTAATGTATCCAGTTTACCTGCTCCTCCCGCCTGTTTGCTTGCCTTTCTCACAGGGTTACCTAGCACTTAACCTCACTGTTGTTCCTGTCATCCTCACCACTAAAAGTGAGCTCTCCTCAGGCCAAAGAAGTCGAATGTAAAGGTTTTGATGCCATGATGTTTCATTTTGTAGAATGTCTTTAGTTTTCCATTGATAACAGGCGAAGCCACCATCAGTGTATAACGGCGTTCAGCAAAGGAGATGGAAAGGAGAGCAAAAAAAATGCTGCCTTAATGGGGTTGGGAGCCACTGACAATCTCCGGAGTCTAATGTCTTAGATCCACACCTCATCACTTCCCAAAAAAATAGAGAAAGGAAGAAAAGGGCTGTGGAGCCAAGAAAAGTCTTTACTAGCTTGTCTTCACTTTCCTCCCTCCCTTTCCAATCTGCCTTCAATCTTTAATGGAGAAACTTACAGCTCCAGAACTAATACTTTCCCACATTGCATTAATCCTAATTGACTTGGATATAAGTTCCCCCTTCTACTATCTTCAGCATGGCATTACCATTTGCCCCTTGGGAACCACAGCCACCTCCGGTCACTGACTCTTGCTGGCAGCTTCTGCGCAGGAGAGCACAGTTTGCCAGTGGGATGCACGGAGTGGAGCTGCAAGGACACAGCCAGTGACCTTGCTGGAGAGCTCAGGACACAACCTATAAGTTGCTGTGTTAGAGTTTAGGTTAGATATGTGCTCTCGGAGGTTCTGGGATTGCAAATTGCTTGGGTCAGCATCCCCTTCCATCTGGGAATTGGTGATGATCACAAGGCACTACTGGGTTTTTTGCATTAATGGGTGTTAATCAGGGTTTAAAAGGGAGGGGGAATGTGCAGTACAGAAATGAGCTTGTATGTTGAGACTGAACCAGCCAGAGCCATGGCAAAAAAACTGGCAAGAATTGTTGTGGCTGATTTCCATCATGTCTTCACCATGACTTTAGTTAGTCCAGGCACCTTGCCTTCCTCCTGTCTGTCTAGTTGTTTTTTTCAGTCAATTTCTGACTTCTTTCTAATTCCCACTATCCCTCTTTTTGTCTATATCTGTGGATGTCTGCACTCCATTATTTTCCATCTCCTTTTCTATCATTAGTGCAGCTACTATTAATCTCTTCTTTTTGCAAATGGGGAAACTAAGGCAAAAATCAATTGATTCAGAATCACTGAGGAAGCTGGAACTCCTGAAACCCATGTCCTAAGCCCCGTGTCTGGCAGCAAACCTGATCAGTGCTGGTTTTCCACATCATTCCAGTGGCTAATCTCTGCAAGACAGTGATCTTACCTTTGTTACTTCTCCATTCCATCCAGTCTTTTGAAGTCACAATGGTACCTGACACACACACCCCCAGATCCTGTGAGGAGCAGAGAGAGCTTATGTGGAAGGAACAGGAAATTACATGAAAGGAGATGGATACGTGGAAAGGATCAAAGCTGGCAGTGTAATGAAACAGAAAAAGCAGTGCGGGTGGTGAGTGGGAGGAGGTGTGAGGTGGGGAGTGGGGTACCCAGCCTGGGGCAGCTGCAGCTCACAGTGGGGAAAAGGCACTGCAGCCACATACCTTGGTGCCATTTGTGCAGGAAGGGGGAGGATGTGGTGTGTGTGTGTTGAGGGGGATTGTATCTGCAGGGGGATTACGTGCAGCCTAAGTTAAGTTTCCTCAGATACTGGAGAAGCCAGCCCCTGTGTGCTCTTTTCTGTATCTGCGATCTGTGCTTNTGCCACTGTGCTGGGATTTGATCAGACAGAGAACACAGGGCAGAAGAGGGGGATTACTGCAAGAGCCTTCTGCGCCTCTGTATCTTCTTCTGCTCCAATTGTTTTTCATTCTCAGCACTGTATCTTTCCCACCAGCAGCTCTCGGTTCTTTCTCATTTGGCAGCCTCTTTCTTGGATCATCCTAGTCTGAGTACTTTTCTTTATAGAGCACCCTCCCAAAAAAGGTGTACCCCAGATAACAAATACCTGATTTTCATTCCCCATCTCCCCTCCCAAGTCAGTATGCTGGTTGTTAGCTTTGCTCCACTGTGAACTCAGCTGTCAGGAATGGACACTGGAAACATTTCAGGTCTTTTTGTATTCCTCAGACCACTGTGGTTACAGAAAAAAGACAGAGTTTTATTGGTTTTTGTAAGAAGTGTACTAGCCTCTAAAGATTCTTGACTTTCTCCCTTCTAGCCCCTCACAATATTTTTGTATGCCCGGCTTCTTTCTCAGGATTCCCCCTGCAGGAATGGCTGGCCTCAGCTGGAGGTCGACAGATGGAAGAGTGAAAATGTGATCAGTGCAAGGCCTGAGCTTCCAGAGGAGTTCTAAGAATTTAATTTTCGTCACAAAAGACACCCATGCAGCTTAGATACGGGTTAACTACCCTTATCTATTAGAAGTAGCTAGAGGCTCAATTTGTTTCATGCTCTTCATTGAGCAATACTAATAGCAGTGTAATTTATGTAGGAGGAAGCAGATGATGTGTAAGTCAAAGGACCTTGCAAAGATCCTTAACACATGTGGTTTGTTTTCTAAGAGCTAAACTATCATGGGAACTTTGAGGTTATCCCACAAATGTGGAAATGTCAGGTCTTAATCCTGTACTCTGATGCAAGGGATCATGATGCGCTATAAGGAGCTGTTAGCATTTTCTGAGCAGGACCATGCAAATCCTCTTCTGCCCCTCTGCTTTCTCCTCATCTATTGACTTCAGCTATTATGTCTGTTTTGTTATTTACACCCCAAAATCTGTCCCTCTGTTTTCAGGAATAGCATGAGAACTCAATGTTATCTGAAAATAGATAACAAAATGGGTTGTTTGTTGAGAAATTGTCTTGCCTTGGCGTGTTGTTGTTGGTGGTGTTTGGATTTTTTTATCTGCTGAAGTCTGGATTACACTAGAGGAAACATCTTTGCCTGGAGGCCCCTCACAGCGCTTTGGAGAGGCCACGGAGTGCAGCAGGGATGCTGTGGGTTGCAGACTAAGGCTGAGTCCAAAAGAGACCAATGTGTACCCTGTTTGTAGGACAACACCAGAAGCTTGCTAGCTGCTGAACTGACTTGACTAAACATTGAGAAAGCAGACAAATTACTGGCAGCAAGACCCCTTTATCAGGAGAATACGTGACAAAGTGTTCACCTGCAGAAGCCCTGCAGGGCAAACTGCATTGCCCAGGATGCCACGTTGGCAGAGGACCTTGGGAATAGGGAGTTGTGCTCCTATTCACCTTTACAAGCAATGCTCTCCTTCCAAACCTGGCTAGGAAAAAAAGAAATGTTTTTTACCAACACTTGCCTCCCCAGACTAGGGACAGGCCCAGCTTATTATGCTGTGTTTTAACTACTATACCACTCTGGCAAAATAAATGAAGAAGGAAATCTGATAGTCCCTAAGTAATCATTAGCTGGTTGTCATGTCCCTCTGAAGACTTTAAATGCTCTTTTCCTCTCTCCAGATTCTCTATCATGCCAGCACTGCAGTTTCTGAACTCTCTTATTGCTCCAGTAAATATTGATCACAGTGTACGAAAGCCAAAGTTGCCTCATTAGTGCTTTTAACCTCAGAAAGCCGCTCATGCCTGCCAGCTACCGGGTGGTAGAGAAGATGGGAGAAGAGCAGCAGAGCCTTCACACCCTGCTTCTTGTGGGTGGCATCATTGCGTGCAATCCCTCTGCACAAGTTTGCAAGGGGAAAAACCTGAGTTATTTATTTTTTATAAACATTGTACATTAATGAGTATAGGAGGATCAAGGGTGGAAGACTGGAGCAAGGTAGTACCTGTGTTGCCACAAATCAACAGGATATAAGTCTGTGGGAAGAAAGTCTGGAGAAACTGGCTGCTTTGTCAACTGGTTTGTCAGAGAACTAGAGTAGAGCCCCCCAGATGTCTTTGCCGTGACTGGAAAGTGAAGGAAAGAGAGAAAAGGAAAACAGGGTGTTGTGGGTGTTGAGAGTGGAGCCGTGGTTGCCTGCAGAGCTGAGCAGCGACGTGGGCCACATGACCTGGTGCTGCTGCCCCAAACGTAGCTCTGGTCATTGAGCTGAGTGCTTCCACTCTGGCATGCTCCCACCAGCCTGTTTTGGGAAGGCAACCCTGGCTGCTCCAGTGGCTACAGCTTGGATTGCTTCCCATGGGGTCGGGCTGCTATCGGAGTGTGAGAAATGTGAGCTTTTGGGGCACATTCAGAGGAGCAGCGGGGCTGCCCCTCTGCTGATGGAGAGGCTCTGCCTAGGCAGGTCTCCTCCAGGCATGCTGAGAAAGAGGGTATGAGGACCAGGACCAAATCCCAGGTAAATCTGTGAAAATGTTTCTGAATGACTAATGCTAAGGGACAGGGACCTAGTTGCTACTATTCAATTTTCTGAGTGTATTCACAGTTTGAACTGCATCCATCTGGTTGGTGGGGAGTGTGGGAGACACAGGGACATGCATAGCCCTGTTAAAAAACACTGAGCTTTTGGCACATTTTCATTACAAATGTGTTACTAAAGTGAGTCATCTGCCTTTTTTCCAGATAAATATAATTATCTGTAGTATGTAGCAGCCTTTCATATCAGAGGACCCAGATGCCCTTTGTATTTAGATCACAAGTGAATGATTTGAGTGTCTGCAACATCGTCCTGAGGGGACATTTATTCACATCACTAAACCATTACAGAACTAGGAACAATTAGGCATGACTGGTTGTCTTAATTGAGGAAAAGCTGAAGGGACTATAGTAACAGGTTGACAAAGCTCTCTGAGGTCCTTGGGACAAACAATGGGATAAAATTGAGAGGCAGGGGCAAAGCTGGTATGGAAGCCCCAAGATGTGTGGGGGCTGCAAGGCAAGAGCCAGTGACTAAACAGGGATTTATAATACTGTGTGAAGAATTAGCTGCCTTGGTGTGGCGTCAGAGGAATTGGAGGGTGGACTGATTTGCTTAGAGGGGAAATGGGCATGGATCTTGACTGCTGTATGTTTAACTCTCATTTTATGCTATAAACCCAACTAAAACCTGAGAAAGAATCCCATTGCCATATAATGTGTGCATATGTATATTTAATGAGCAAGTCTGAACTCTTCAATCTAAAGTGAAAGCCGTAGCAAATATACAGCCTGGATGACAGCAGACAAAGCCTCTCCTTGCCTTGGAAGCTTTCTGAAGGAAACAGCAAAGGTGTCCTTCGTGGGCCCAGTTAGTGCCACTCCCTGTGTTACAAGTTTTGCCGTGACCCTTGGTTGCATCGTCTTATGTTTTCCATGTAATGAGCACAAAACTGTCCAGCTTCTCTCTGGGTAATTTCTGCCCAAAATGGAAAAAGGACAAATATGAGCCTTTCAGAGTAAAAGGCAAATGTAAACTGCCAAGATATGTGGGTTTGGCATAAACCTCTGCAGTCATGCCCTCTGACCCTGCTCCACAAGCTGATTTAACTGAGCTTTGCCATGGCCAGTGATGTGGGTCGCACCTGTCCCAAGTGAAGCACTTACCCATTCCGGTTCTGCACGTGCTTTGCCCCATTAGGGCCAAGGGCAACCCATCAATATTTTATCAGGAGCTGGGGTGTCCATTTTTAAGCGGAAATGCAATTATGTGGGCATTAGTGGGAGGGCTTGTGCTCTTTGTTACAAGAACAAGTGTTTCGTAAACTCTTAAAAGTGAGTTCAGAATTGTGGAGTAGCTAATGTTCAAGTGAGCTTTCCCTGTGTTACTCCTCCAAAGGAAAAGGCTTTGCTTTTCCAGATGCCAGCTTTTTAAAGATGATGGTGCACAAGGTTAGGTTCAGCCCTGGCAGGTAAAGTGCATCCCCCATGGATTTTCCCAGGTGGTGTTTTTTCAAGCTTGCTGGTTGCAGTTTTCCCCTCTGTCCTGAACTCCCATTAATTTCCCTGGGATGTGTTAGGTACCGAAGGCTGCTGACATTTCAAACTCATCTTCAGGAAATGTCTGCTGCAGTGTTGTGGTCAGAGCTCAGGTGTCTCACAGGGGCACTGCAGGGAAAAGGACAGGGCTGCTGCTGGCCACTTGCCAATCTCAGCAGCACTGAAACAGGCAAATGCAGTCTAGTGTGAGGGCTGAGAAAATGCATAGGTGGAGGCGTGGGGCAAGGAGAAGGGTGGATTTGCATTCCTCTGGGATTGGGAATGTCTGTCTGTACATGGGGTGGTGTAAGTGCCGTGTAAGTGCCATGCAAGTGTTCTTGCAAGAGGTCTGTCTGCCTGGTGTTTTGCTTTGTTGCTCGTGATTCTGGTACCTGAGTGCTTTGTGAAAAAAGCAGGTTTCAGGCATTTGCTGTGTTTTGAGGCTGCTCTTATTTGTGTGGGCACAGTGCTTCCCTTGGCCACAAGCATGCATTTGCATGGGGAAGAAAACAAACAGAAATGTGTCCTGGGCACACACATGTCACGCAGTAATTTGGTACTCATGAGCGCTGGTCATATTTAGAAAGTAGGCGAGGAAGGGAGGAGAAATGATGGAGGTCAGCTTCCACCACCCATACCCGCATTAAGAATCAGCTTCTTTTAAAACACTTGCCGCTAATGGGACTGCACTGTATCAGCAAAGGTGACAGAAACAGGGTCAGCATTAATATGGAAGTGACCTCCTGAATTAATGTTTACAGTAAGGAGCTGCAGGGGAGTTGATCTTTATTTCATTTGGAGAAGAGCTCAGAGAAGGTGGGGAATGGCGAGGGCCACAGCAAAGATGCTCATTAAATAGGAGGCTTTCTAAGGCACTGGTTTCGTTTCCAGCTTATTTGTAGGATAAGGATTAGTTTTAATTGTGAGGTTTTGCAGAATGGAAGTGCTTAATAGGCAGAAGGGGCTTTGTATGAGTGTGTGACTGGGACCAGGGGGGAAGGGCAGCACAGTGTGCGAGGAAAGAGACTGCAGCACGCGGAGAGTGCTGGGGAGAGGGGGCAAGCAGGAGTGTGGTGCCAGGCATGCACAGAAGGCAGGGTCCTGGATCAGTATAGGAGGCAGGGAAATCATTGAGTCTGAGGACTGCAGAGGGGTAATCGGGGAATGAGACTGGCATGTGGGAACCAGCAGAGGGATTGCAGGGAATGGACGTGCTCTGTGAATTGAAGTGTATGAAACGTGGAAAATCTTTGATCACATATTTTCTACAGAGCAGTGGGTAAAGCAGATCGAATATACTGTTAGTGTTGCTCTTTTTTGGAAAGATCCCCTTTGGAAGAAATAAGCACACTTACAGGTATTCAGTAGATTTTTTTCCCCCTCTTGCACACGTGTGCATGCATGCTCATTCTGGGGATTTCTCCCAATCCCACTCCCCAGTTTTAGCTGAGAGCAGTGAAGTTATGACTTGTCACACAGCACATCACTGGCTGAGCAGGAAAGGGGATCCAGGTCTCCTAGCCTCTAATTCTCCCTGGAAGGTCTTGGGCAAAGCTGCTTTCTATGAGGACCTTATCACAGTCCTCCTCAAGAAGCCTGGCCCCAGTCTTCCCCATTTCTAAATTATGACCTCTGTCTACCTAAATTCTTCTTTTTCCTGCTGCACCAGCCCCTCACAGACAGCATCCTGGGGGGCAGGTCACAGCATCAGCAGTCACTGTCAGAATGAGGTGAGGGAGCCT
The DNA here is from genome assembly GCA_013397175.1 of Platysteira castanea. Classification (NCBI taxonomy): domain Eukaryota; kingdom Metazoa; phylum Chordata; class Aves; order Passeriformes; genus Platysteira; species Platysteira castanea. The sequence goes on from VYXC01006384.1 coordinate 2,354,212, forward strand.
GGGATTCTGCTGCCAGTCTGTCAGCGGAGGAAGAGAAATTCCCATGGCCAAGAACCTAAAATAGAAGCAGCCAAAATAGGCCAGGAGACTGCACTGCCCAGCCCTTGCAATCCTCTGTTCTGCACCTTTCCCATTACCTTTCACTCCTCTGCAAAAATACAGCTTACAAAGCAGGGAGAGCAGCAGCAGGAATAAGTGCTTTGGCTTTCTGTCTGACTTTACTGCACAGTACCAGTGCATGCTGTACACACACAGTCAACACACAGAGTAAATTGCGTTCCCATCTGCTGCAAATGACTGGGAGAAAAAGAAAATTACAGATGAACTGTACCTGTCTGTGTGTGCTGGAGTTTGGTCTGAAGAGAGACAGCTGGAGAGAGGCGTGTCCTATGCAAAGCTGATACAGTTGCTTATCACTACACTGCCTAACATATTTCATTACCCAAAGTAATTTTACGTTGCTTATCAGTTTGCCAAACTGCATCTGTTTGGTTTGAAGTAGTTTGTGCTGAGTATTAGTGAAGGACTGAATATTTGTGAAAATTTCAGCTAAAAAGTCCAGAGATTAGGAAAACATATGTTGTCTTGCTCATTAAAAACAAAAAGTTCACATTTCTGTTTTGAATGAAAATTCAGCATTTATGTGGTTTGGAGGTGAGATTGGAATTGGCAGGTAAAGTAACCTTGGTGTCAGGGATTTACTTTTTGCCACCTCAGTTCATATCTACCTAGATGCGGCCAAATTGCAAGCTTCTGAAAAATCTCAGTGCATACGTACTCAGCAGAGACTTGTTAGAGTTTGGCCACTAAATCTTCCATCTGTGTCAGTCGTGCTCCATCCAGTTTTGCCAACTGCTGAATTATTTGTAATTCTTGTAACATTTGGTGTTTTACTTAACTTTACGGTTTCTGGAGAAAAGAGAATTTTTTGTTCCTTTTGAAAATGAAATAATTTTGTGGTCCTCAAAGCTGCACAGGCAAGCAGGGAAGTAAATTCTCTCAAAAAGCATATCTTCTTCCCCACTCAGCATTTACTTCTCATTTCATAATACCTGTTGTGTTTTTAAGGCTAAATGTGTGCTGTTGGTGGTGTTGATGGAGAATATAGACACAGGCATGAGCTGACCTGATAATTCAAGACTTGGAAGTTTTGAATAGAGTGTACTTATTTGCAATAAAGGGGGTTTTGTGTAATGTGTTCTTTACAGTTTACTTCTATTTTAATATTCATGCCTGTATGGAGGGGCTGAAGTAAGGCTGGCCAATGGGCTGGGTGTGAAATTTTCTAGTCAGTGAAGATGGACTCTGGAAAAGCCGTGTCATTTGCTTCGTGGTACGTAGACAGATTTTCAAATTGATGTATTAGAGTGTGTCAGATCTAACTTAAGATAGTTGTGAGTGGGAAGTAACCCAGATAAGCCTCTTGCCATTTTTTCAGGGGGCATAAATACTTTAAAAACTTTTAATTGCTTGTTTAACGATCAGGGAGGAAAGACAAGTGGGTTTTGAAAATCATATCCCTAGGATGGCCTCAGTCTAAGGAGGTCTAGCACAAGGTTGGAAACAGATGGTCACACATCAGAAATGTAGAAAATTGTTAGACTTCATTTGGGGAACTGGAGAGTGGGACGTGGCAGAGTTAGCTCATCATTCTGTTAGCCAGACAGCACTGGGCCACAAAATCTTCCTGATTTCTGAGGAAATTTACTGGTCTGTGAGACAAGGGATGAGCAACTCCAGGCATACATCTTACACTGAATTGGTGTTGCTTTTCTTGTGCCTCACGTAATGCCTGTTATTACCCAAGACTTTGCCTCGCCACTCCCCAAGAGCTACTATCCCTGCCTCTCACGCCTAGAGTCCAAGCGAGCAGTTTAAGGCAGAGTACTGCTTGCAGGGCTGACAGCAAGGTTCACCTCTTGTGCACATGGTTACATTGCCCTTTGGTACTCCTGCTCACTGCTCAGCCAGCCACACCTGCCTCCTTTCTCCCCCCATTCAAAATGCTTATTCCTGGCCTCCTGTGCTAACAAGTAAGTGCCTAATGCAGCTTAGAATACCTGCCTGTGGACCAGGTTTAGGGCCCGTGATCAGCCCTCGCTGCTGTGTCACTAATACTGGGGTTAATGTTTGACTTGGCAGATAATGGTTTTATTTCAAGCTGTAGTTTATTTTTGGTTCAAATCAAATTTTTCTTCCTCTTGGGAACCTCTCCCAAAATAGTGAAGAATTTGCTGTGTTTCCCATGCCATGGAGCCTGCAGTGATTTACATATATTGAATTTGCTCTCTTAGAGAGATTGCACAGATGTGTGTGGGCCTCTCATGAAGAGCTGCTACTGCAAACCTGCTTTAGGAACAGTGTAGGTGAGCTGGTCTAGCAGAAGTAGTTGTTTACTACCTGGCTCGTATAATTCATGAGAAAGAAACAAGACAGTTGCTTTTCTCCAACTCAGCTTCAAAAAGCATGACCTCATGAGTGAAACAGGGCAGTCCAACACTTGGAAACTTGTTTACATCATTAGCTTTCCTGTAGGTTTTTTCAGGGATGTTGGGTGAGTCACAGCTGTCAGAGGTCACCTCTAATCTTAGCTTCCATACCTCTGTGCCTGTTTCTCCTCTCCCAAAGAACGAAAAGTACCTTGAGACTTCAAGGCATGCATTACAAAGGAAGTCAGCTATGGTTATAAAATAGGACTTTTGTGCCCCTTTCATATTTTGAAGGGGTTTGGGAGATACTGGGTGAGTTTGGGTTCCTACATGGGGTGGAAGTTTCAAGGGTGTAGCCCCACTGGGGCTGGAGCAGCAGGCTTGGGTGTCATTGCATCTTTGTTTTACAGGGGGCAAAAGTGGGATGTCAAACTAAATCTGGAGAATGACCCAGCCTCCTGACAGCAGTGCACAGAACTCGTTTAAAAACTTTACAAAGTATCTTTGTCCTCTGTGTGAGTCTCCAGGGTCATCTTGGTCACTGTGCTTCTCTGCAGCTTTTTAAGGGATGGTATCAAACATGACTATTTTGGAGGGAGAGACAGTTTTACATTGGCTCGAAAAGCCAGTTCTGTTTGTTTTGATGAAAAAAGAACCAACCCTGATTTTCTGTAGGGGTCCAGTGTTCACCCTTCAGCATTCTAGAGGCATTTGAGACAGATCAGCATTAGGGAGGCTGGAGCTATTTTGGTCTTTAACTTAAAAATGATAATGGCAGTTCATTCACTGCTGGAAGGACATCCACCATAAGAGAGTTGTGATGTTCATGGCCCTGAGCTGGTGTCCCAGCCAAAGCCTGCTCTCTTATTGCCTCATTTGGGTAGCCTGTGGAGGGAATCTGGTCCAGCCCTGTGCTGTTGTTGTTTTCAGTGTAATGTTCCTAAATTAATCTGGGCTCACTGTGATTCAGAACTCTGTCTTGATGAGACTCTTGTTCTTAAATGAACAATTATGTGTGCAGACTCCTGTGTTGCTGGTTCAGCCACACCACCACTGAGACTGATACCTCAGTTGATTTCCAAGAGACTCAAAGTGGTGGCTGTCACGGTTGGAAAAGCTTTCACACGCTGGCCAAATGAAAGTGAATTCAGGTTTCTTTAGGAAATGGTGAAGGATTGAGGTAAACATCTTTTTTAATTAGTACAAAATTTGACTACACATCATCAAACCTATCTTTTTCACTTTTTGTTCCCAACTATGGGATATTAGGAAAACAACAGTTAATATTCAGTTTCACAATGATCATTAAGATAATGGAGAGCTGTTGGAGAGAAATGAATTCTGAAATATTTATGCTGCCTTGTTTAAGTTTGATAGTTAGGAGTTGGGAGGGGAGAGAATAAAAAAAAGCTTTGTTTTCCTTGTCAGTATGCCTCTTTTTTAGTTCCAGGGAACTGGAGACAAAGCAAGGACTTTGTCCTTTGTACTTTTAGGGACTGCAGGATCTTAGAGAACCTTAGAAACCTTGGAAAAGCTGAAAATTTTCCTCATGACTAGATTATAAACCCCACAATTGTTATACCTGTGGCCTTCTCTGAGGAATTTCATACAGGGAACTTCTCTAGGATCTGTCAGCTGAGTGTAGCATGTCTATAATAGAATACATATAACTTTAAAAGCAAGGAAATTAAAAGTTAGAGCAGTCATAACACTCCATTCACTATTGTTTGTAATCCCTAGAAATCTTCCAAGCATCTGAGATAGTGCTTTTAACTCCTCTGGAGATAGACAGCCCTGCAACATTCTATTTCCCACAAGGAATAGAAACACGGCAGACCCATCTAGAACTGCTCATTTCAGGGAGTAGGGCAGCATGGTAACTAGGGAAAGGGGTGATGGTTAAGTCTGTCATGGGTTTTGGAAAAGAAGGGGGCATTTCATTTCATGCATTTTCTCTCTTTGGACTTGGCTGGGGGGGCTACAAACAGCTGTGGTATGCAGGATGTGTATGACTGAGCTGGTTCCTGAGATGCAGCGGTAGAAAATGATGGGATGGCTGTGAATCATCAAATTGTAGTAGATGCTGTTTACAGCTAAGGTGCTTCATCTCACTCAAACCTTCAGTGCAAGGGAATAAAGTTATCTTAGCTAAACTGCCTTTAGCAAACAAATCTCTATTGTATGGCCATAGGCCTGAGAAGGTAAGCAGCACTGAGCTGAGGTTTCTCTTCTTGGAGCCAGCAGATTAGGAGACAGCCTTTTGGTTCCTAAATATACTTATTTGCTGCACTGAGTGAAATACTTACCTTAGAAGATCTCTACACCTAAAACTGATTGAAATTTTTATTTAAAAATAGAATTTTTGTAGCTTTTCAATGATATATGCTCTTAGTGAGATGTTGACAAAAACAATTTCCATTTTAAAATTGAGACTTTGAAGATTTTATGTGCCAAGGAAAATATATCTTGCCTTAACAAAAAAAAAAGATTAGCAGGAAAAAAAGATTTTTATTTATGATTGCTCCATTATTTTCCTGTGCTCTATATTTAATTCATTCAGATACTGCTCTTTAACAACTTTCAAATAAGAGAGATTAAAGTAATGCTTTACTGATAATTTCCTGATTAGTTTCAGGAAAACTTCTGAAAACTTCTTCCTGATGGCTTTGAAACTGTCTGCATGATAGGAAGTATAGATGCCTTTGGGGACTGGTGATGTGTCATGGGATGCAAAGTATATACTTGATATAGTTTAAATTGCTACAAAATTCACTAAAAAAGTGAGCAAGTTGCCTCTATGGCTGAGTGCCTTGAGCAGCAAGGTGCTGGCTGAGTGTGCTGGCCTGTTGTGCCATGGAGGAGTTGGGTCAGAGTAATTAAAACCACTGTTAAGTCTGTAATTGAATTCTGTCCCAGAAAGTACCTCTTACTTCAGAGCTTTTGAGATCCTGCTGTTACTTTTGTTTATCAGGAAGGATTTAAGGGATCAGTTGGTACAAGGCTTTTTTCCGAATGCCACAGTTTCCTGCTGATCAGGACAAAAGAGTTCCTCTGACTATACTACAAACAAATGTGCTGAAGAGCCTGATGTAGAAGGGGCTAAGGGCAAGAGGCCAGTCCTGGTGGTATTTGAGTTCATGGGATTTTTGCCAGCGGCTTCCCCAGACCCTGCCCAGAGTTTATGTAGCTTGGTATTGCCTTGCACCAAGCCCAGCTCTTCTTATCTTCAGCCTCGATTGGGGCTGAGTCTAATCACCCTACAGGACTGGCCAACAAGGAGGCATTGCACCAGTTGCGCAGCCATCCCTGCCTGACCCTCTCAGTGAACTGCAGCTAAGTGGAGATCCTTAGGGAAATCTGCTGGAGGCAGCAACAGCTGTAGATGGGCATGACTTTGAGTGGTGCCTTGTTGTTTAATGGAACTCCCTTTGCCTTGGGATGTACTGCTTGCCCCCGAGGCAAAGATGCTCCCCCAGGGAGCAGAACTAGATCCTTTCCCTTCTCTCAGAGATAGTTTTCTGTAAGGAAATGTAAAGCTAATAGGACTTGTTTCCTTTGACCATCTGCAGAATGGCATTCCAGGTGGCAGTGAGAGGTTGTGCAGCAAGGGAGGGCAGTTGTCTGGTCACAGACAGCAAAGTGCCTTCACAGAGGAAGGAAACAGAATAGAAAGAACAAGCCAGTCATTGAGAGAAGGAAGGCAAAAGCATTCATACAGTGCCAGGAAGTTTTTCACCAACATTACCAAAGCCCATAAATACACAGGCAATTAAGACAGAGAGAAAAACAGAAGGTTCTTCTCTCTCCATTATGACACATCCACTGCCTGATGCACTCTAATTGCCAGAGATTTAAGAAAGGGCTGTTCATGAACAAAGATCTGCTCATATCCTTTCCAGTAGGAGAGCAAATGTGATGAATGGGAGCAGCCAAGGGATCAGCTAAGATCTACCTCTCATCCTGCATTCACCTTCCTCAGCTGCTGGCCTCCGGCTTAATGGTTAGCGTCAAAATCAGCTTGGTTAAGTCAGAGTGGTGGTCACTCTTTCTGTTGCATTACAGGTACAGGCAAACAGAATAACAATACCACAGGTCCACAGGGATAAAACTACACATGGATCATTTGTGCACATGGGTGGTTCGGCATTCATCCAGGCGTTAAGGCCCTAGATAGTATATGCAAGCCCCAGAAGGCTGCTCCATAGGCAGAAGTGTTTGTGAGTGCAGCTGAAAACATCTGTTCCACTGAGGGAGTTCGGTCTGGTTTAAATTTCCTTACTGGAATGGCTGTTGCCTCCGTTGTTGTGGCTGTGTGTTGCCCTGGTTTTTGCTAAGCCTTCTGTTTTTAACCTTGGAGTCAGATTCTTTCACATAGTTTCATGTAAATAATAGCCAGTGTTTACTTAACGGTATTTTCTGGTTTTCATTCCTTTTGTGATATGAGAGCTTGGATGAGCACCTTTCTTCTCCAGTGGGATTGAGAAGGAAGTGACATGCTCTCCAATCCCTTGTGGAGTTGGGACGTGTATAAGAATGAGATAATGTAAACAATAAAAGTCCATTATTCCTTCCTTTCTGCTGAACCTGGCAGGTGCGAGAGCATCTTTATTGTGTCTCCCCAGACACAGCTGTGCACATCTTTTAGGACATGCTGCACCAAAACCAGAGGGAATACACAAAGACACGCCTATTCCAAATGGTGGGGGAGTTGTGCACAACTCCAGTTCAACTGTTGTTTTCATTGTGATGGCAAGTTTAACCAGTGTTGACTGAAGTGAATAAACCCAGCTCATCTCGAGGCTGTATTAGAGGCAGGTAGGGTTTGCCCAGGGAAGGGACTGGTAATGGGTTTGAAGTCTTGAGTCGTTTCATAAGCATGATGATTGTAATTTGAGTTGGCAGCAGTGCCAGTTCCAGATGTAGTGACAATCAGCTAAACAATGCAGTGCAGGAATAGCTCAGGAAGATAAAGAGCTGCTTCCAAAATAGTAAATTGAGAGAAAACATATCTACCTCTGTCAAGATGTCAGATTAGCCTTCAGAGGCAGTACAAAAGATGAAGACCTAACGATTAATTGGGAAACAGGACACCTAGTTGCAAAGGAAAGGTGTATGTCTGTCACTGCAAATCTGTGACCACTCTACATCTCACAAACCAAGCACTGTTTTGGTGCCCATCTAAAAGAGATAAGGAGAGGTGTCCAAGGCAAGAGGCACTGGCACTGATAAGCATGGAGAGACTTCCCTGGGAAAAGACAGTGAGTTGCCTTTGGCTCTTGAGAGAATGTCTGCAAAATCACTACTGGAATGGAGAAGATGATCCCAGAGCAGCTGTTACCTGCTGCTTACAGTGTGAGAGCAGGTCATCAAAGGATATTTTCAGGCAGTGGGTTTAAAGTAGGAGGTATGCAATGTGTAGTTATTGCAGGGAATTCACTGCCACAGAACGGTGAGGTGATTAGAAATAAAAACTCTTTCAGCAAGTAATTTGACTGGCTCACAGAAGGACAAACCCTGGGGCTGTACACAGAAGGATGCAGGTGCAGTGCCTGCCAGAGGAGCTCCCAGAGCCACAAATTACTGCGGGCTGGGAGAGCAGGTTGGGCAAGGTCCTTTGGGTACAGGCTTCTTACTCTTTCCTCTCTGTCATCCATGGCATTCTGGAGGCAGGATGCCAAAACAGATGGCTCCTGAATCAATACAGCCATTCTTAAGGCCAGTTAGAAAATGCGGGTAATATGTCTACAAAAGTTTCAGACATGACCTGGGTGCATTCCACACAGCTTGACATTTGTTTTGAAGTGCCAGAAGTCTGGAAAAAATGCTTGTGTTTAAATACGATTTCAAATTTAAAGGTGTGTATGGGACAACTTAAGATAATTATAGTCCTGTCATTCTGATACTGTTTTGAGGTGAAATAATAGAAAAACTGATATGGGATTAGATTAATAAAAAATTAAAGAAGGGAAATATAATTAATGCCAATCAAAATGGATTTATGGGAAATAAATCCTGTCAAACAAATCTGATATCTTTTTGATGAGATTATAAAATTTGTTGCTGAAGGTAGTAGTGCAGATGTGCTTAGACTTTTGAAAGCATTTGTTGTTATACCTCATAGGATCTTGATCAAGAATAATATAAAATAAGTCTCTGTGTATTAGATTAAAAACTGGTTAAATGGCACTCTGAAAATATGGACACAAACAGGGAATTATTACCAGAAACATGTACTATCAGAATGCTGTGCACACTGCTCCTTGCTCCATGTCATATTTATTATTTTTATCAATACTGGGGAATAAGATGTAAAACCACCTGAAGGAAAGTTTATTGGTGACAAAAATGATAAAATTCTGCGGACAAACCATGAAAAATGACAAGGTCACAGATGCAAGGCAATTGCAAATTCCTTGTTAAACTTGGCTTAGGAAAGCAGTGTGTGTTCTAATATGGTCAATTATTAAGCACTATGTAAAGGCATGCAAAAACATATTAGTAATTAGCCATGCTTTTAACCTAAAGGATCATTTTCTGAGAAGCAGCAATTGTGAAAAAAAGTATGCTAGTAGTTAGATGGAAGTAAATCCTTGTTCAAAATTTTGCTGGAAGACATAATTTGGAGGCTTTAAAGAGTTAACTGTGGCATCTCAGGTGTGACCTAGGAAGCAATATTTGATGTCTGAACTTGAGAGGTTCAGCTTCTGTGAGTGGTGTCCCCAGTTAAAGAAAGTTACTGCTAAACTGAAGAGTCTCAGAAACCAGACATGCAAATGATGGTAATGTGAGGGGCCATGCTCCACAGGCTGAGGTTCCTGGCAAAGAGCCTCTTTAGTTTATCAGTGGGAAGCCTAAGGGGTTGCAGTTTGTAAATACCTACTTAGAGAACCAAACTTTAATAAGAGGGCACTTCAAGCTAGCAAACAACATACAAAAAGACCTAGTGGCTGGAACCTGAAGCCAGGCAATTTCACACTAGAAATGAGGCACAAGTTTTTTCAACAGTGAAAGTAATTAAACATTGGAACAATTTACCATGGGAATGTGGTGGATTCCCTATCACTGGCAATTTTAAAATCAATACTAGCTGTTTCTTCAGAACATATGTTCTATCCAAGCATGAATTAATTTAGGGTAGTCCTATAAGCTGCGTTATTCAAGAGGTTGGCAACGAAGTTCACTTTTCCTTCTGGCATTATAATCTCTATTTTCCCAGCTGTTGAGTTGTGTCTCCCTCCCCCTCCCCTCCACCACATTTTTTTTTCTTTAGATCTTTTAACTTTTCCATATAAATGACCAAAAGTATTTCTCATGCTGCTTCTGTTTTAAACAGAAGAATAGGATTTCATTTCCTCTTGGAAAATGTTATGTTTTCCCCTCCAAGTTTTGAATATGAGTTTATTCTCATTGATCTTGGGTTTGGCCACAGTTTACTGTGTGTTCTCATGTCACACTGATAACTGCAGTTCTCTAAAAGAGGTCTGCGTGGCTTCAATGGTGCTCTTAAGGAGAGCAGTCCAGGGAGGGTTTGCATGCCCTGCAGCCAGCTGGCACAGCACCACTTATATCCACAGGAGTAAATTCTCTTACCATTCAGAGCAGTGGCGCCACATACAAGCAGCCTGTGGGGAAGAGGAACTTTCAAAATTTTATCTTTCAGCTTGCTTTGAAATGAAAGTAATTAATTTGCAGAACTTCCTTTAAAGAAGGTGGCTTTTTTTGGAGGAAGTGGGGAATGTACTAGATCTCACACTCCCTTTGACCTCTCAAAACAAGTTTGTTCTACTTGCCTACAATCAAGATTGGAGTTCAGCTTCAGAGTGTAGACCACTAAATGCAGATATCTATGTTATCCAAGTATCTGTGCTCTCATAACCTACTTTTCTGCCGATGTGTTCAGTTGAGTCAGCTGCCAAGATAGATTAGACATCTGCATTTGGTTGGCAAAATTGCTCTCCAGACTGCTGAATCAGGGCAGTGATTCAGTTGCCTAAACGTAGGTTTTTGGAGCCAATTTAGTTGCCTCCATTTGTGAAGAGCTTCACAGATGACATGGATAACACGGTCACAGGATTTTTGAGATACCTGTGCTCTACTTTCTGCAGGTGATTCCCTCCTCTTATTAAGTGTAAAAAGAAATGTAAAAGCGTGTTCCACAAAATTTAATTAGCTTTGATACTTTTTGCTCTTTCAGCTCTCTCTCATCTGCCCTGACAGAACATGAGGCACCACTTGGTGGAATGAGAAGAGTTGCTTATTTATGCTACTGTCTTTTATTTTCAATGCTGTATTTTATCAGTGCTACATACTTAGGGACAGTCACAAAAATATTCTAAGCTGCTGCTAAATTCACAACAACACTGCTAGACTCAGAATCTGGAGGAAGGAAACACCTGTGTGCTGGTCCAGATCTCTCCTGGGGTAGATGATAAGTTCCCTGAAGAAGGACACCTGAGAGGATAAACTCCAAAGCTGCATATTTGAATGAGAACAGCAGTTAAGAAAATTCCAACCTGAATTTCTTGCTATTGAATGCAAAGTCACCCATCAACAGCTGTAAGACATTGATTTCTTCATACCCATTGTTCCATCAGCTGTACCCATTTTATCAGCTGTACCTACACCATTGTAGCAAGACCCTTAAATACACAGTTTTTAAGGAAATCTTAGTTTAAAGAAACATCTAATTTCCAAGGAAGGCAACCAGTCCCAGCTGGAATTGTGAACTTGGGAAAGGACAAATGCCAGCAATTTTGTACCTACATGTATAACAACAACCAAATGCGCTCTGGCATGTACCCTGGAACTGAGGCCAACTGTGATGGAATAGCCCACACTGAGTCTGTTAAAATCTCTTACTCTCCCAAGCAGATTGACTGTGTCTGATTTGCCTGTTGGGAATGGGTCTGTTGGGAGTCCTAACCCCGTAGATGTAACAGGGAACTGTTTGGCATAGTGTTGGTTGACACAGGCCAAAACTGTGTCAGGAGTCCCTCCAGCAGTTCAGAAATGCTGGTGGCTCCCGCACTGTGGAATGTTTCCAGATGCTGTTTAATTTCCTAGCAGGGCCAACTCAGAACTTTGTTATTGCTCTTGATGTTGTATGAAAAGGGTATCTCAGTGATGAGCAGCAACATAAAATGAATAGATGGGAAGGTATAGAAATAGGTCATGTTTTTGTATGGATTCAATTTCAGGTCCTCTGGTGCTATGTGGTGGTGCTTGTATTCTCTCGGTTGGCTGAACTGGCACCAGGACTGACTGCTGTTTTCTGTAGATCTATTGGCAAGGGAGATCAGGCCAGTTCTGTTCTGCAGCTGTTGTTGCTGAAGCTCATTGCATGTCTGCCATTTGTTTGCAAAACTTGAGATGAGGGGGTTTCCACGCTGGAGTTGTAATATAATTAGTCCACTCATCTGTCAAAGTTGGGCCCTAGCCTTTGCTTCCATATAGTTGGTCAAGAAAGATTACGCTAGCAAGTATTTGGGAGGATTTTCTTTTTGCAGGGTTGTGTTTACCTAGTGGATTTATTATGTCACGCTTTCATTTTTAGACTGAAGCTCAGTCATTCATTAATTATGAGGCCTCCCTATATATAATTTAAAGGATGTTCAGTATCTCTTCTCTGTAATAGGATTTTACTCTGTTTTGATAGTTTGGGTTTATTTTTTCCAAGTTTGATCATCAGTTTCTACATAGTGGACGATGAAAACCATCCTATCGTGACAGGAACATCAGGATACAGTGTCAGCACCTTTTTCTGAGTTGATTTTGTGAAACTTGGGGTTTGAAGAGTGTCCAAGAAGTCCAGTAGGTCACAAGTGTCCATGATGCTGAGTGTTGCACTGAGTCTACTGGAGTGTTTTACTCCCCATGCTTGTTTGCATAGATCTTACTTTAAGCCTTCATGTTTGAATTGTTGTATTAATTTAATGAGAGACTCTGTTTTTCGTTCTGTTTAATTCTGAGTGCCAACCTGAGTCAAAACCCTTTATTTAAGCCTGTGTCTCAGAAAAATACCTTTGCAGCTTTTGTCTGATACCAGCTTGTTAATGAGCATCTGCACAGTAATGTGGTTAGCACTTAGTTTCCTAGGGAAGAATCCCATTTGAATTTTCTGGATTATGTTATTGTTGGCTAGATATGGTAATGCGTCTTTCTTGAGGATGCTGCTGACTAGATGGCTTATAAAACACCTCTGTGGCACACAGGGCTAAGTGCATTTTGGCTTGTGTGCATTTGGGGCACTTAGTTCATCTGATGTGTGTGCTTCTGAAGGCAGCTGGGTGGTCACCGCGCCCGTCTCCCTGTGTTTATCTTAGAGGAAGCTTCAGATAAACATGTGAGAAAGGGAGGACTGCATGATATGGAAAGCCAGAAGGGCTGAGCTGAGCCAAAGCCCCAGCAAGTGCATGGAAAGGGGGAGTGATGTATTTAAACATTTAGCCACAGTTGCAGGGAGGAAATCGCAGACAGGCTAGAGCGGAACGCTTGTTAATTGCTGATTTTCTGGGCATTCTAGCATACAAGCACCCGCTCCTGTCTTGTTACTTTGTTGAAGAGGAAAAGGGGTTGAGAAGGAAAAGCCATTTATTTTTCTGTGTGTGTGTTTTAATTGTCCCTCTTGAGACAGGCTTTTGCATGGTGGTGTGTTCAATCTGTCGCTTGGAGTTTGTTTTCTGACAGCTGAGGCTCTTACCAGAGTGCACCACCTACCAAAAGGGTTAAGGTGAGGGGACCAGCACTGCCCAGCACAGGGTGGTCTTGGGGTGGATGGGCTCTGTCACACGCTCGGATCACCTGTTAGGTTATTGTTAGTCTCTGAGGCTGGAAGAGGAGACTCCAGTATCATTTTTGAAGTGTGACTCCCGTCCTGGTGGGTTTCCATGGTTTTATGTCCTGTCTCTCCCACAGACCAGCTCGTGGCAATTCTGGGTTTTCCTTGCAAAGGTCACACTGGTCAAAAATACTGTCTTGACAGTTTAGGAGATGACATTCTCTCCTCTCTCTTGGAGAGGAAAAATCCTAAGGCCTGTAGTACCAATCTGTTGCTGTTGACCTATCTCCTCTTGGTGATGGAGGACAGCTAGGTCTCCACTGTCCATTTGGTTTTTAGGTCCTCCTGACAGTCCTGCTTTCATTTTTAAACTTCCTGCCAGTGCTGTTGCCTCTGTGGTTACAAATGTGACCCCCTCAAAAGCTTTGGGATTACTTGTACTGATGTTTCTAGCAGTGATGGCCACAATGCGGAGATACCCAGGCTCTGTTTAAATTGCCTTGTTTGCATTTTGGTGGCTGCAGCAGCAAGAATGCGCTGGGAATTAAATCACTGTGTTCTTCCACTGCACTTCACAGGCCTTGCTGAGCTCTGTGCTGGGGTTAGACTTCCCTTAGACCAAAACGTGCAGAGTCTCTGCGAGGTTGGACCTGGCAGCAGGGCCCCGCTGTGGGCAGGTGGCAGCTGGCCATGTGTGTTACTCTGCTCAAAGCAGAGCTCAGGGAGGCAGCAGGGAAGGTTGGCAGCTGTTTTCATTTGCCCTCCCTGCAATGTCATGCACAAGCTTGAGCCACAGAGAGCAGGAGTGGAGCATGGGAAAGAGAAGGATAGATGAAACTTCCTCAGTCCCACAGGAGGAGAAGCGAGGGCTGAATGTCAGATGCCTTATAAGACCTGCTGCTGTGTGATGTACTTTCTGGAGAGCCTAGAAAGAGCCATTTCATTCCTTAGTCCTTGGGAGGGAGCTTGGTCAAAGAGATTAAAAAATTTAAGAACTCAAACTAAGCATAGTAATGAACAGGAAAGGTGCAGTCTCACCATCTTTGGGCTCAGTGTAGGATTTCTGGGGAAAAGGACGCTGAAAACAGTTTATCAGTTTACCATACCTACATACCTGCACATACTCACTGTTTTCTGCACTGTGCTTTTGTCATGATATCCTCTCTTCTCCTCGACATTCTCCTCTCCCTGTATGTAGCTCCAATCCACTTTTCCATAAGGTCTTTGCATTCCATTTCCTTGAGGTAAAATGGATACAGTTATACTGTCCCTCTTTCTGACGTGAAGCTGTTGTGTCTCCAAATAACTTTAGGACAGTGCTTTTGGATATCACACTACTAAGGTGTGACTCCCTGTTCTGCTGGGTGCTCAAAGCAGTGCAGTGGCACATTAAGGAGGAGTGTGCTTTGATGGAGCAGATTATACACATGTTTCCATGAGACGGATTCTTTGAAGTAGTCTTGTCAGTAATTGCCGCAACAGGAGGGAATGTCTGAACTACATTTATAGGCCTGTTTTCAGGAGTTTGTCAAAACAGAGTTTCATCCTACTTGGAAGTGTTAAGACTTACAAAGTTTATTTTTTTTCCTCCCGAAAAGCAGATGGAAAAAAAGATGAAATCCTTATATTTTTTTATGAGAGAAATATTTAGGCATATGGGGAGGTTTTCTTTTGACATCACAGAGATGTTTCATTTCTGAGATTCTGAAACACTACATTTCTTTATCATCTCAACTTCTAAATGACTCAAAATATTTCAGCTCTTAAAATGGAACACAAACTGGTACCTATTCTTACCTGACTAAAATTAAACATGAAAGTGATTAAGGGTAAATGTGACAATGAAAATTATTCAGTTTTTCTGCAAATTATTTTTACTGTTACATGGTAGTGGGTTTTTTTGTTTGGCTTGTTTTGTTTGTTGTTTTTTTAAAACAAAACAATTTACTTGAGGAACTTTTGACAAAAAGTTTGGAATGGAAAAAGTTAATAAAAAAATATTTCATCTGAAAGGCCTTCACCCCTTCCAAAAGTTTTCCCCTGCCAGACTGTTGAGAATATCAGACATTATGGTCTTTGGAAACAGAATAGGGAATTGGCTGGGAGGTATTTGTAATGAATTTCAAACAGTTAGCATTTAGACTAAAAAAACCAAAGTACTAGGAAGATGGCAGAGAAGCAAATTTTCAAATGTGATGTCAGGATGAGAAGGTGGCAGCCCTGATTTTGCCTTTATCTCATTTTTCCTCCTGGACAACCCACATATGCATTTTCACTCTTGGCCTCACTTGAAGGTTTTGGGGACATTCAGATGTATTGTCTGCACTCCCCTCAGCTAATTTACACAGTGCAAGCATATCATAGCACTCCAGAAGCCGTTCAGTGCACAGGCAGTAAGAATATCACTTATCTAACCAATTGCAATTAAGCAGTACCGTTTGAATTTGGAATAAAGAATGTGTGTTGAAGCCATTTGTGAAAAAAAGTGCAAACAATTTAACAAACATAATTGAGAAACAAAAATAAACAAAACCAAACTCAAAGCAGTGGCCCTCTGGTCATGGAAAGAAGCTGAATTTGTTGGCTGTCGTATCTGGCGTGTGTTAGTTGCTCAGCTGTACACACAGACACTGTCCACCAGGATTTGAATTGGGAGCCAGGAACTCATTGCTAGGCCTTCAGCTGGTAATGGTCTTCCATCATTAAAGATTTCCCTAATGGAAATTGCTAACATTTAGAGAGCTTTTATGGAATCTTGCTTAGTATTTAATAGAGAATTCGAGCCATCCTGGGAGAATCTCTTCCTTTTTCAGCCCTGTATTTCTAGAAAGCCATTGTGTGGATAACCTGTTAAATTTTTGTAGAGTCCCGTTGAGGTTTTCTCCATTGCAGTTTAAAGGGTTTTTCTGAAAGAGCTAGGCTGTAGCCTGTCTTCTGAGACAGACTCATCTTCCCTTCGGCCGGACGAGTCATTTTGTGTTCCTGGTAGATCAGATTCAAAGCTGGTGCTGGTCACCTAAGCTCCCGTGATTTCCAAGAGGCATCAGTGAGGCCATGCTGGTTTATAGGGGTGATAAATCCACCCCAGTGAGTTTGTTCCTGCGCTCTTTCTCCCATGCCATCCACCAGTATGGAAGCTAACTCCTGTTTGCCAGTCTCTGCATGGAAACAGACAAATGCAAATAGTGACAATGGGACTTCAACCTCTTTCTACTTTTGTCAACCATAAGCATTTATAGCTGTCCTGGATTTTGCAGCAGGAACCTCCAGTACTGGAAAAGGAGAACACTGGTTTTCTTCAAAGTGCTTGGCAGAATGTGGCCAAAGAGGGGAGCCAATATGTCAGGAAAGTAAGAGAAGCAGCAGTCAGGCAACGTGATGCAATTAGGGATTTCCGGATGCTTGCATGGGCCTGTTGGTGGTGCATATTACTGTCTTTTAGAACATCCAGTGGTTAATCAAAGCTAAATGCAAACCACCATCTCGCCTGTCTTGCGTGCTGTTTTTCCTTCCTCCTCCTTTTTTTTTTTTTCCCCCCTGAATTTAAAAGCTTGGATTGCTGCACTGGCTAGAAGAAGTGATTTAAAATTGATGCATGTGTTCTTAGCTAGATGCGGATCGGTCTAGATCACATGAAGCAGAAGCAGCAACAAAGAAGTCTCAACTTATTTGGGTTCTTGTAAACCACCTTTGTATGGCACTCACTGCACTCACTGCCCCCCCTTTGTACGACTCAAAGAACTGCATCCAAGGAAATGGACTGCACTTGAGTAGCAACTGGAAAGGAACCACAGCTGTCCCTTTAATAAGCAGCTGCTCATGTTGATCCCACCTAAGAATCGGCTGGGCTCAGCACTTCAGGGAACATTCCATGGCGTATCTGGGATGCTCTGGGGCAGGAGGTAACTAACAAGTCATTGGGCACAAACTCTCTGGGAGGTCATTCCAGGGTGGTAGACCTGAGAACAAGAAGCAGGATTGGCCACCAAGGGGCAACAATGCAAAGAACAAGAGAGAAGCAGGAGTTATATGTATAACACATGCCTGGCTTTAAGAAAACCTGATTGTGGTGTTCTTTATTCCTACTGAGCTCAGCTCTGTGACCCAGCTTGCCTGTCCCAGCAGCTAATGTATGGCACCTGGGAATTGCTTGCATCAGTCAAGTACTGAATATTTTAGACTCCTGATTATTGCAGGAACAAGGTTTTCCTCAAGATTTTCAACTGCAATGAAATGTCCTCCTGATGTACTGGGAACTGGGAGCACCATTTAAAATCAGGGGAGGACCCAATTTGTTCCTGAGGTATGTCTGTGTACTCTAAAATATTTATAACCTGTCGGTGCTTGGACAATTTTGCCAAAATTATGCACTTTTGCTAAGTGTTGAACAAGAACTACTTTAAGAAGCAATCAAAAATTGTAAAAGCATTTTTATGTAGTATGTGCTTATGAAGGTGTGTGACTACAAGCAGCATCCCCTGAACATGTCTGCAGGAGCTCTCTGCCTGGTTCCCTCACCCGCCAGCTGCAGCACCCAGGCTCTACCAGCCCTGAGCTCCCCAACCCAGCTCTTCCAGTGCAGCTTCCGTTTCTCCCCCATATATTTGTTGCCAGTGGATCCCATTCTTAGCTTATATAAGTCTGTTATTGTCACCCCGATCATCCCTTGTGAGAGGTGTTTGTCCCTTGTGGGGTTCAACAGGGACAGGTAAAAGCCAGCACACACTGTTTGCACCAGTGTCATTAGCTAGGTTGTTAATGCTGGGATTTGAGAAGCATTGATGAGGATGTTGCTACAACCAAAGCATGAGCCACCCAATGTCCCTTTTTTTTTCCCCTTGCAGATGGAGAAAAAACTTTCTGACTTGACAGCATAAAAAGAGGGCTTTTTTTTTT
>VYXC01006384.1:2372337-2414808 GCA_013397175.1 Platysteira castanea
GGGGGGAAAAATTATATAGAATTATGTCACATCAAGAAAAACACAATGATTAAAATAACTTGCTATGAATATTCATTCTCAGCTTGGCAGATGGATGAAGTGGGCTGAGCATTTGCAGAATATTGCTAACTGAGCTCTCTTCCAGAGAATAACATTTCAAAAGAATTTCCGATTAGGTCTGTTGGCCAAAACTAGAAAGGATTTTTCTCTTCCTTTTTTCTTTCTTTGGCATTCTGAGCTTCCACCTTCCTGCCGAAATGAATTTCTTTCTAATCACAGTTTTGGATACTTCTGAAGCCTCACACTGAGGCCTTCCAGATGGGTTCATTGCAGTGGGAAGAGAAATACTCATTATTGTTATTATTATGATTACCATTATAATTCTTAACTCTTACGTTACATTGTCATGTTTGTCCTGATAAATCTCATATTGTTTTACAAACAAGTTTAGTTTCCTTCAGTCACTAAAACATAGTAACATCTGAAGAAGCAGCCATCATTTGTTGAGTATTTTTGTGCTAAAGAAGCAGGGGGGGAGAGAGGGGAGTGATGCATGGTATACATTTTAAAGTTTAAGAGGTATGTTACTAGCAAGAGTGAAATAACCCAAACTGGACTTTAGCTGTATTTGCACCCAAGGAATTGTGAAAGATTCCATGGATGCAGGAATAGGCAGTGGGAAGCAGAGCTGTCCCTCCTCCGAATGTCACAGTGCCCCCTAGTAGCAGCTTTGATTATTGATCCGAACGGTCTTAAAAGGAGCACTGCTTCTTTTCAAAACACCTGTACTGTTGCAAGTTCTGTCTTTAACAAGCCAGGTTAAAAATTTTTTTAATATCTTTGCCAAGAAGAACTTTGAAGAAATGGCTGTTGTGCTGATTTGTTTTCTTTTTCTGGTTTAAAACCAGAAAAAGGGAAAAAACACCTTTTTTAAAAACTGAAATATTTTGGGTTTGTTCGTTTTTCTTAAAAACAAAAGCTCTCCCACTTTTTCACATCACTTGGAGATGTGCAGCCTCAGAAGGCTGGAGACTGGCCCAGCCCGTAGCTGCATCACTCCAGTCAGGTACCTTATGATAGGAGTCAGGCAGAAAGATGGCTTAATTTGCTGTGACAGACATAGCCAGTCCCTGCCTTCCTTGCAGGCTACCGGAATCCCCCCCAGGTGATTTGCCTGGCATACGATGCATGCTTTGAGGTCGTGCAAGCCGGTCACAGCATAGCTAACGTTCCAGCAGCTTGCATCCCGCACGGTGCTTTCCTGGGATTTTTTTGTTCATGTGAGTGCTGCAGTTTGCAGTGCTTCTGAGCTGAGTAGGCCAGCAGCTCCCCAGGGAAGGGCAGGATTTAGGTGTCACAGTGTAGTGCTATTTCACTCTGCTGTATGAGATTGCAGGAGGCCTTTCCTAAGTTTGCTTTCCCGAGCTGTCAATACAAGTAGGTGGCAGGTGTGAATAAAACCTAGAGGCATGTTCTGCTTTGGATAGACAGGAGATTTAGTGAAAACATGACCATTCAGGAAAAGGGCAGAGAAATGCACATGAATAAGGGGAAGAGGCATGCAGCAAGCAGAACTCTGCTGCAGAGTGATTTGTTACCATCTCAGCAATAGCTCTTGCCTCAACTGAGCATGATCTCTCCTGAGAAGAGGAGGAATCTAATCACGATGATTGATAATACCTTCACAGGTTCCCCAGTAGGTATCAGACTTACAGAGCAGAAAACCACTCTCTTCTGGGAGAGTGGATAGGAGCAAAATGCCTAGCATGCTGCTCGGAGGGTCTCAGCTCACTTTGGGTTCAGCCTTTGGACCAGGATGTTTCATTGCTTTGGAGAGTAGAAACAATTGTTTGAGGGCCATCCAAAGATGGCCTCTGGCAGGTTGATGTGTGGAAGCCAGAACTCTGGCTCTGTTTAATAAACTCAGTACCACTTGTACACCTCCCTGGCAAATGGATAGTGACACACAGTGACCACGCTTTGCCAGCAGTGTTGCCCGAGGCTTTAATTGCTTTGCACATAAAGTTATTTATCTCCACATCAAGAGGGTTGAGACCACATTTAGGGAGTAATTACAAAGCTGCCAGAGGGACTGGTGTTTGCCACACCAGCCAGGCTGTGATTTATCGGTTCTGCTTGTATTTAGAAAGTGAGCTTTCCTCTCACCTCTTCCCTTCATTCAGTGCATCATGGCTAAAGGCATCTGCATCCCTCAATTCCCTCCGATACTATCTGTGTGGAATGTGTTGGGCAGCTGTAAAGAACCAAATACTCTGAGTTTAGTTCTGAACATTGCTTTTGCTGTTTCATTGCTGAGGGTTTGGATTTTTTTATTATTATTCCTGTCTTTTTTACTTCTTATTTTATAAAGAAAATGTAACTAGGATTTTCAGTGAGATTTCATGATGATATTTAGGGAGCAAATAGCTACAAATTCTTACCTTCTTAGGAAGGGTTTGATATGGCTTTGCTTTACCCATGCTGTCCATAGGATTTTTATGTGTTGTTTCCTCATGTAAGGAAATGCAGTGTGTTTGGCCTGAAGTCTTACCTCTCAAGGTCTGCTGTCCCAGAACTGGACTCCCTGTATACAAGTGCAAATGCCCTTCAGTCTTGGTCTCCATTTAATCTAATTCTTCATCTGTTTAATTTATTATTATTATTATTATTATTATTATTGCCTTTTTTTCCCCATAACACCAGCTTTCAAATCTCTCTTTGCATAATCTGAATCTTGGTGACATCAAAAATGCTTTGATTACTGTACATAATGTATGTCCTTTGCTAACCCAATGGATTTTTAGAGGCTCTAGCATATTCATTTCAGTGGAATGTAAACCTTGCCCCAGCAGAAGTGTGATTTAAATAATAGATCACTTCTTCAGCCTGTCCATTTAAATGTACTGTTGTGTTTTAAGGGCTTCCTTACTTCATTTCCTAGATTAATGTTTATCTTTCTTATTTGGAAATACCTTTATGACTCCTGGGTGGATGATTTTTTTCCTGTTGTCTTTAGGATAGAGATTTAATCCTTACCATTTTTGATGTTACCTCTCTTTTAATGAGCTTCCTAAGTAGTTTTACAAATCCCTTTCAAAAAATTTAGTACCTCATATGTGTTGCTTGGGGTTTTTTATTATTTTATTTTGGTGTGTGCATGTAATCCCTGAAGGACACTGAGCCTGTTTGTGGTCATTGTTTTTCAGTGCATCAACAACAGTTGCTTTGCAAACAGGCTTTTGTCTTTCATGTCAAATTGCACTGAAAAGAGTCTGCTGTCTCTGTGAGCTCTGGAGTCAGCTGTTCTAAGTGATAATTTATTTAACGCATCAAGAAATTATTTTTCTAAACTGTCACCCAACATGACACCTGACTCATTTCTGTAAGCAGATAACCAAAGTCATCCACTTTTTTCTGCTTTATTAGAATGATTACTGCTTTGATGTTCATCAAGTTTATGCATTTTGTATTTTTTTTTTGTTCTCTTGATCAAGAGGATGATAATGTAACCTTGCTAGTATAAAGAATATTTTTATATTAAGGGCTTTTGGGTTTATATATTGGAGTTTATATATTGGGTTTATATATCCTTGCATATGAACTCAAAATATTCCCTCTCCGGATTCTGTGAGCATGATCACCTCTAAAGCCTAGTATGTCCTTCGTGCACAGTTTGAAACCAAAGATCATGTTCTTCCATTGATCTTTGTCATTTCATTAGTCTTTATTATGGCAAGGTTTTCTTCCATTATCCAGTGTACTCCTTTACTCATTATTGCTCAGAAGCCTATGCAATGATGTGTATACACATGATGATTTTTAGTCTTGGCCCAGAGCCTAATTTTATTGAAATTCTGTTTCAGAAGCCCTGTTATATTTCAGAATTTATTTCTGCATTTGTGATGTGCCTTAGCTTTGCTCTAGCTGAAGTTTCTTGTCCTATCATCTGCTCCCAGATAACAGATATCTCTCTGTTGCTGACATCCCTAGCAGATGTCTTTGTCTGACTTGAGCGCTCCTCAGCACCTGTCAGCTTTCCTTAGCTCTGAATTTAAGAAAATCTCCTCCAAACTATATTAATTTTCAGTAGCACAGTCGGGGTCTGCTGTAGTTAAGATGGAACCCATCCTGAGCCCATCCTCTCTGCACACACTGATTGTTTACCTGAAATCCCTGCAATCCCAATAGCATTTATACCCTTCCTCTCTATTTGAACTTTTCCTCTTTACAGAGTCCCTGTAATTCCAACTATGCAAGCTAATATGGTGCCTTTGAAATATTTCAAAGAAACATGTTGTAGAGAATTTAAGTGCATTTTCAGTATAATTTTTAGGGTCTCTCTTACGTGACCAGCTGTTCTCTGTTACAAGTGTGTGTCATGCCTGAGGACCTCTCATCTGTTCTTCTATAGTGGTCTGTGTGCTTGCAGAGTATTACAGCTCCTGCTCCTTCTAAGTAAGGTCCTTGTAGGTTCCTTTAGTCATCAGCTGGAGCTGATTCAGATTCTTCTGGCACTGTAGCCTCTCTACATCTTTCAGCTGGAAAGTTCCTGGAGTAATGTTCTTTTTCAAATGGAAGAAGATTCCGTGACTGAAAGCATCAATTTAACAGATTTTCTTACTGCATTTTAGTCTGATGCAGTCCTGCTCTGAGTCCAGGTTTTCTCCAGGGGTGGGAGTCTGCTCTTTGTCCTCTCATCCATAGCTCATCCCTGTAGTGGCCCTTTGCTTTTGAAGGCTGTGAGGTACTGAAAGTCATGGAGGTAGTCAGAAATTTGGAGATCACTTTAAGAAACTGACCATCTAACTTGTTCCCTTTCCTGTGGGTTTTGTGGGCTTTTTGTTTGTTTGTTTGTTTCCTATGGGTGGGGTGCAGGTGTGTCTACCTCCAGTTATAGGGAATTGGTGTCAGTACATGATGGTTTGTTTGCTGCTCCCTTCTCAGACTACTGTATTCCCTCTGCAGTTTCTCACTCTTTTCCCTCCCCCTCTCCAGCTTTTTCCTACCTTTTCTTACACAGGCTTTCCCCGGGGTGCTGCCAGCTTGTTTGAGGGACTCACCTGTGTCCTGCACCCCATGCAAGTATTATGAAAAAAATAATAATTTCATTTTCACTAGCTGTCAGATGAAACCATTACCTCGTGTTTTGTGCTCTTAATGTAGAAGGCAATCCCACCTCTAAGGATTTTCTGCCCACACAGGTCCATACCTTAGTCTGCTGCCCCAGCTGCAGGCCATGCTGCTTGGTTTCTGCTCTGCCTTTAAATGAGGAGCCGAAGGGATTTTTGTGTATATCTTTTTTACTTTATTTAGTATTGAAGCTTTATTTTAGGGGAAGCAGCAGAGCACCCTCTTCAATTCCACCTCTAACTCCTTGTTTTGCCCAAGATGTTTTTTGCTCTTTCTGTAGTGGTTCTCAGCTGGAAATTTCCTGTGAGGCACCATGGTCCTTTCCACGTACAGTAGGTTCAGGAACCAAAAAGGATTGCTGCATCAGGATGGGAAAGCCCGAGGGAAACAGATATGACGGATGAGTTGGTGGATAGGCATGGTACACTTAGTTAAAATTGACCACAAATGTGTCAAGGTCAGAAGAGCTGCTCTGCTGAAAAATGAAAAGTTATATCTATGCTGTTGTTTGCAAGTGCTGTAGTTTATTAAGATGATGGCTCTAAATGAAGTCTGATCTGCTAGTCCAGATACTTCTGAGATGTAAAAAAAAAAATCAAGGCAGTGATTATAATGAGGAATATGAACCAAAATACAAGAGAAAAATGCATCTGTATTTTGAGGTGCTGAAATTGGGGGGTTGAGCACTAAATCATTTCCATTCTCTCATTTTTCTCTGCATTTGTCAAGCATTATGAGTATAAAGTTTGCCAGTGTAGCTTAGGCAAGCCTGGCACCAGTGAACTTGATGCCAATACCAAACACCACTCTTATCCAGTGTATGGGGAAACTCAGCAATGTTGAGCATTATCTCCCTTTTTTTGGGCACTCCACATCAGGGATAGGGTGGGAAAGGCCAGTTCCTCCAGCCGTTAGAGAATGGTCTGCATTCTCTGCTCTGCCACTGACATCTGAAAGTGGCTTTGGAAATTTTATACCCTCCCTATGGATTTCTGTTTCCTCTGCATAAGGAAGCAGTTGCTCTTACCAGCCTTTGACTCCATTTTGGAAATTCTTGAAAGAAAAGGGTTTGAAAGTGAAGCATTTTGAAATGTAAAGCGCAGTTTTTGCTATCATCTTAAAACTGGACCTCTCAGTTCTCACAGGTACATCAGTCTCATTTTTCTCTGATTTTTGCCCCGTTGACTTGTTACGCCCTTTCTCTTTTGGCTCCTACAACTTTGCATGGCCATGAGATGTATTATTCAAATCCCCTCACACTCCTCTTATTGCTAATTATATATTAAAGAGGTTCTGACTTCATTTTTGCTCACTACAGAATCTTAGTGCAGCTGTGACACTGACAGGGCTGCTGGAGCTTGGTGAGAACTTGTGCAAATGGCACTTCTCTTTTCAGACTGTCAGTCTTAATGGAATATATGATGAGCCAGTAATAACCCCAGCACTCCTTGTGTGCAAAACTGGGAGAGAGCAAGGAGTCCTGTATCAGCTCCCTTTTAGTAATATACATTGGCAAAAAGAACATTTTTTATAGAATGTTTTTCTGTGAATAATGGCACTTTCCATCGGATTGGTCCAGGTTAATCCTGCCAGGCAAGCTGTATGAAAGCTCCCTGCTGGCTAGTTTGTGCAGGTTTCCTAGGGATCACAGCAAAAACAGTTTACAGGGATCCCAAAAGCTCTTCCACTTCATCCTGTGCCTCAATGGGCAGAAGTGCTTGGAGTGTTCTGCTGCCCAGGTGTGGGTATCGTAGGACGTGTCTGTAGATTGATACAGTTAGAAACACGCAGGGTGACTTTGCTTGAAGTATGCTCTACTTTTTTGTAAATTCACGGATTCTTGGGTTTAAAGTCCAGAAAAGGCCGTTGTACCTTTCAGACCCACCACCAAGAGGTTGAGAGACCAGAGAATTCTACTGGGTCTGAACCCAGTGCTTTGTCTTAGATTTGTAGTTATGTATAGGTGCATTTTGTAAGTTATTGTGGACATTCAGCATGGGGCTCACTGGGCCTTTCCCAATCATATTTGGTCTTTCAGCGTGAAGGATCATGCTATATACTCTCTGCCAAAGTGTGGAATTAAGAACCCAGTTTTGGCCACCATTTCCTGCAATCTTGGCTGCTCATTGATTTTTGTTTCTGATGAACATTACCAGCTGCTGCAATACTGTAGTGGTGGATGTGGTATAAGGACCTGAACACAATATAAAAATTACTTCATCCAGTGACGTACTGAACCACAGGTAAGTCTTTGGTCTGTCACCTGCTTTTGGAAAATCTGCCCAAATGTGAATTACATTGTGTCTTGCATGTCAGGGAATTGGGACACCACAGGCAAATGTCTCTGATACCATGGAATGCCAGAGGCTATAGCAAATCCTCTTCCTTTATAGGAAGGTATAGCTAAATTATATCTTCCTTTCTTTCGCTAAGCTTTATTTCCTTCCCCAGTTGGCCTGGCACAGATTATGCAATGGCCTGAAAAGCTTATAATGACTAGAATGCCAGGGCAGTTATACTGTGGATGCTAGAATTTTAGCCTGTCTCAATTAATTGAGATGAATTCAGAATTTAGAGCTGAATTTTCTCCCCATGAAGAATTCATTTTTTTATTTAAACTCTCACTACTTTCCTTTGATTTATTTTTTCCTCTTTCATTGTATTAGACTAATAAGTAAATAATAATTCACACAAATCTGATCAAGAGCAATAGATTAAATAAAATATTAACATGACATTTAAAAAATCCAAAAAAAATGGATCTAAACAAAATGTTCTGAGATTATCGCAATGAAACTCTTGAATGTTTAACCATCAAACATTTAATTGAAGTTGACAATTTCCATAGAGAGATCTGATTTTGATAAAAAATTAAATCAAAACTGTTCTGGCAGGTCTTTTTCCTTTCTCTCCAACAGTTTAGATGATTGATCTGCTAAATTTCATCATGACCTTTATCGATAAGGAGGGTCAGCTCACTGACCTGAAAGCTGGCATCCTTTTCAGGCATACAAAGAGCCAGGGTCTCCTAATCTCTTAACACAACTTCTGATGCTGACTTCCTTGTTCATATCATGAACATTTTCTTCTCATGCCTTTCTGGTTCTGGAGGAGGAATAGTCTTTGTGGCTTTTTTTTGTCTTCACAAAAAAAAGGTAGTGAATATCTATTTGCTTACATATGTCTTGTGTGTAAAGGAATATATTGCTGATGTATTTATATATAAATAGTAGACCTCAAAAACAAGCTGCTCTCTTTCTTCTATCAAAGGTTGTGTCAGGGCAGTGTTTGCAGAGGAAGTCCTCAAGGAGCAGGAGAGCAGGTGCATGATGTTTTAGCAGGATACAGTTTGTGACTGCTCTTCTCATTTGATAAATATTAAATCAAACACTAGAGGGGCTGTCGGTGGTTCTGTGTCACCAGTGGTGTGAATAGATGTAAAATGGATAAAAAATTCACATGAGGTTGCGGTGGTGCTGGTAGGAAAATGCTCAACATGTACATCCGAAAATTTTCTCTTCTCTCTCCCTACTTGCAACAGGAAAAAGTTGTATTTGTTTATGCTGGTAGGTGGTAGGCCCTAAACTGAAGTAAAGGAACTGTGGGCTGTGTTACTTTGTGTTTTCTCAGTCAGGTTTACTTACTTACTATCATGGACTCAGTTTGCAAGTTATCTGTCTGAGTAGGATTCTAAGAGGTGTTGCTGCCACACTTGGTATGTTCCTTGGGATGGTCTTGAATGGGATGAGCCTCAAGGAACTCCTTGCAGCTTTAGGGCCCTCAGTAGACTCAAATCTCCTGAGTGACTTGCAGATTTATCACTGTAACTTTCATCTGCCTCACTAATTTTTCCAGATCATTTATTTCTTTGTTGCTTTTTGTGTTCTCAACTTTCTTCCTGCCACTAAGAGTTCATCCATTCAAATGGGCAGCTGGAAGAGCTGAAATATGTTTCATCAGTCCCTGTTCATACTATCTAGGCATTCTTCCCACAGCATCAGTTTCTTGCCATCACTATTCCCTTCCATATTATGGCTGCAGTAGTGATCATTTTTTGTTCTCACTGATTTCAGTTCTACCTTAAGGATTTCCAGCATGCCTGCCACAATAGCACCTGAGTTCTTGTGAATACCTTCTGAAGTCATTGTCTTTAAATTGTTCATACAGGGCTTGTTATAGTACTTGGAGGTGTCAGTTTGAATGTCTAAGCCAAATGGAAATGTGGCTGTCTGCCTTTTTAGCTTCTCCATCTATATGAGCTGGTGTCTTCACCCCGACCTAAAAGCATTTTGTTCTTGATAGAAATGTTTTCCCTGCAGCAAAATGCTTTGCAGCCTTTTGGGATGAAGTATTCTTATGATTATAATAATGGTAGTAAACAGAGGTGATTTCATTTGTTCAGTACTTGTAAGGATGTTGCCCAGGCAAACAAGGGTCATTTGGAACTGAAAACGAAACAGTGCAGACGATGGTTGGGCCGTACTGTTTCCTCTGATAACTCAGCTGTGTAAAACTCAGCTGCCTGTTGACTTCAAGTTTCGTTATGCTGAAATCATCCCACTCTCTCACATGAAGTTCCACTAGATTTATGCTGGTGAGAGCATATTTTGGCCCCTCAGATGAAACTCAAGACAATTACATCTCCATTAAGAAATTAATTCAGAATTAATGCAGTTATTGTGCAGTGATTAAATTCCAAACTGCTGTTAGAAAAACTAAATTATCAAGGTTTGCCATTTAAGCTGTAGCTTGTGGGGACATAATGAACTGGCCTTTTATATTGAACGATAAACCTCATGTTCTTAATAATCACTTGGAATTGACTTCATGTAAATAACTAGTACAGCTGAAGCACTCATCTCCTGAGATGGTGCTGCTGTCTTGCCAGGATTTTTCTGGTTGCTGCATTCTTTTTCACTGCAGAGTTACTACAAAACCAACCTGCATGGTCTTCTAGCAGCTCAATTAATACCTTGCATAGCTTCTAAAGACCTCCTTATAGTTATAACAGGTTGCTTATTGTAGGTCAAAAACATACCAATTGAAATTGAATGTTGCCGTTATTATTGTTGATGGAGTTTTTCCAGCTCTGTGAGGAGAGATGTATAAATTACATGGTGTTTAAAGCTCAATAAATATGCTTTAGCAGTAGAGCAGTTTGTATTTAATCTTCCGTATGAGGGCTGGTCCAGTAATCCAGTGAGTGATAGGGCAAAGGTGTTTTCATGCGTGGAGCTCTGTGCATGCAATTTTAAAGGTGGCTGAGGGACTTAGGGCCACATGGCTTTTGGCCATCTAATTCCCTTGGCTACTTTAGCCAGTGTAGTAATCTCAGAAATAAGACCTGGCTTTCAGTGCATTTCACTCCGGCTGAATCTGATATTGGGTGGGTTCATTTTTCCGGGAAGAGTACTAATTTCTTAGTTCCCCGGCAACAAGGCACAGAGATGACATATTACTTGATTATTGGTGGAAAGGCTGTAAGATCACCTCCATTCCTGCCCTATGACATTGTTTTTACCTCCCTGCTTGGATTAGAGAGTTTAAGATCTGGATGTCAGACAGTAAAATCAGTGGAAGTGCTATAAATTCAGATCTTTTTCAACTGCAAGCCTTTAATCTAGGAGCTTCAATATGAACTTGAAAATCTCTTCAATGATCTAATTTTTTTTTAAATTTCAGCCTTGTGACTTATATTCAGATGTTTGAAAGTGAGCATGATGACTCACCTATGTAAGAAAGAAACTACCTTTAGGAGAATGTCTGTGCTTTTCTCTAGCAGGTAGTAGCATCAGACATACTGGGAAAAACCAGCATCGCCTCTTTCTAAGTTTTTTCATCTCCTCCTTTTATGTTCATTGACACCAATACCACCAGATGCAGTCTAGACCTACCTTAGCTGTTTTAGCAGAACAGGATTGCTCATTAATTTTCTGTGTCCTGTTCTGTTTTCTAAGTCTGGACTCTGGCAAGGGCAGCTGACTCTTGGCCTAGATCCAAGAGGTTAAACATGAGAAAACTAATCCCCTCTTCAAATCTCTCTACAACCAGTGGTTTCTACTCAGTCAAATGACTCGGGTGCTCAAGTGCTTTCTGGAGTTTCACAGGTGCAGCTGTCTGGGTACCTATTTGTCTACGGTGTGCTTATAATTATTATTTCCTTTGCAGATCAACTAACTGCATTTCTAACCCCTTCTCAATCATCTCCTGCTTCTCTTTTCTCTTACTGGGGTGAAAATTCCCTGAGATGCTGTTCAGCAAAAATTTACAGAACAAGAAACAAATTGTTTCTGGAGAGTGCTATTTACCTTTTTTATTTTCTGCTTTGTTAGCGACGCAGAGGTTTCATTAGCAGGGAACAAAATGAATTCCAGGGACAGCGAGTAATATGCACACAAATTATATGAAAAAAAACCCAAACCAACAAAGCACTAACAACCTTCAAACATAAAAATAACCAAACCCCCAGAAAGAATACAACTGAAGCATCCACTAATAAGAAGGCAAATGGCGTTCTGGATTATAATGCAAGATGGAATTGCCCTGTTAAAGCCTCGGTAACCAGCAGTATTGTAGCCAAACCCACGGGGTCACTGAGTCTTCCCCTTGTTAAGTTGTCAGAAATGTAGAGGGAGCCCCAAACTCAGGGTTAGCAGGGAGTGCTGCGGGGCAGAAGAGCGTGGCCCTGGCAGAGCATGGTCAGATGGAGGTTCTAGGGAAAAAATACCAGGCGATACTAAATCATGATTCAGTAGCCTTACCAAAGCACGTATTGCAGTTTCTTGCAGCTACTTCTGCTCTTCCTTTGCTACCCCATGTTCCAAGCTCAGTGTTCCCAGCTGTGGGGCAGGTGTTGCCTTCCTGTGCCCGGTGACAGGCGGTAGAACTGCAGTGCTTGCTGGGGACGAGCCTCTGAGTGTGTTATCTGAAACACAGCACCTTGGGAACCGGCTGGCTCCTTTTGTACACACAGCATAACACCCACGAGTTGTTGGGGTAACCCCACCGCCCTCCAAGAGGTGCTACCAGAAAAGCTCTGAATCTGTACTTAGGGTACAAAAAAAGAAAGAAAACCAGCCACCTTCAAGCCTGAGGGAATGGAGCTTGCTAGAGCAGATAACTAGGATACTTCTATGAAATGGATCAAGCCCCCTCACCCCAGGGGAGGAAGTGTGGGGTGTTGATAAGGTTGTACCACACAGACGCACTTGGTAATTAGCGCTATCTCTAATGTAATCACTCACTAAGAGGTTTAGCTGGGATGTGACTTACCCAGGAGAGGCACTAGAGGAAAGGGGAAGAAAGGACAGGTGAGAAGAGCAAGATGTAAGTAGTCTTTGCCCTTCTTGAATATCATCTATCCGTGGATCTCAGAGTCTACCCTACTTTTAGCAACAAGGGTTGCTAAAACAACAAGTAGCTCTGTGACATACACACTATAAACCTCTTTTTGCGTGGGCAAGAATAAGGAACAGTAATGTTAATGACTATGGCTAGGCTATCTGATTTGTAAGAAACTATGCTGGCAATAGATCATGGGTGCCAAGAGCAAGCACTCTCCTTGGTGCCCGGTGGAACTGAGATGTGCCCAAACCTGGGAGGTGTATGAATGAGACAACCTGTGTTTATACTTCAGAACAAGTCTTGCCTTAAGAAGCTGGTGTTTACTTAAAGCAGCACATCAATCTCATTAGAAACAGTAAATAACATGCTAGTTAGTCTTTTTTCCTGGAGGGTCCTTCTTGCATGTGGCTGTTGAGGAATAATTTTGGTGCAGGCAGCTCTGGGCACAGCTGCAGTGGGAGCTGCAGGTTGAGCTTTGGGTGGCAGGAGCCAAAGACAAGAGGCTGTGAACTGCCCACCCTTTCCATAAGAAAGGGCACAAAGACTGGTAGACAGGCCAGGTAGATGGGCACTGGGAGGCACTGCAAGGGCTGAAGACTCAGGAGGGAAGAGCAAGAGTTTTGTGAGCTTGGACTGTGAGGGGATAAAAGCCAACGGGGTCCTTTGTGGTGGGTTTCTCCTCAGAGGCACCAGCTTGGGCTGTTTCCATGTTACTGCACCGTGAATCAATTGCTTTATGGAATGAGACATCTGAGACTCTGCTAGGGGAAACTGGGGGTCGAGCTGCTATGGAAATCTGGTCTGATTGTGTGAGCTGGGTATGTAGAGAGTCAAGCGAGGCAGGTGTTGGCTTACTGGAATCACCTGCTGCAAAGGGCCTTCAGTCCCAGAAGATAAAGTCCGTGGCCTTGGGAGTGTGACTGCTGGAGAGTCTTGTGAATGGTCAGATTGGGAAGTTTCCTTAATATGGCCGTATGCCAATTAACAAGATTCACTGGGGTAGTTTAATGATTTTCTCATCAAGTGAGCTGATTGTCTCCAAATAAACACCTCCTGTGAGATTCAACACTTCCATCACTCTGGGGGCTTTGTTGCATAAGTGCCGCACACAATGGCCACTGCTAACACCCTGATGAATTTGGTCTCCAAACTTACAGACACTTTTTAAATCTGATTTTGTCAGAAAGACAGTGACACTGAGTTGGAAGGAATTATGACTAGAATCTTCAGACATTTTTAGAAGTTTTTCCTCGTTTATGGATTTCATCTGATCCTACAAATTCCCAGTGGTGAGGTGGTGCTTTTTTATTTTTCTAACTCTGAAACTGAAATCTATTCTTCTGCCTGAGGGGAGGCCTTCATGCTGCAGTCCTGATTCTTAGCTGGATGTAATATTCTTTCATTCAATACTTCTAGTAGTCTTTCTGTGCACAAAACTGGCTCCTATATTTGCACTTGATTCCTGCAGGGGCAGTTGAAGTAGTTGGTTTCTCCTCTCCCTCTTTCTCTAGTCCAGTTCCCTGAGGCATCACCTTCCTCTCCAGACAAATAAATGCCTTGAGGCAAGCAGACGTCACTGGTGTAGTCTCGTTTGCATGGGGAGTTGTCAGGCCTGATCTGACCTGCCTTTCCATCAGGATTATAAAGGTGACGGATAGTCAATTTCAGGGATTCATGATCCATTTTAGCACAGCGCTTCACCTTGCAGCTAAGTAATACAGCTGTGATAAAATCAGCCATAATCACTGCATCTTACTCAGCACTGCTTTGGCTGTAAATATTGCCTTCATATATTAAAAGAAGGAAAAAAATCCTCAAATGGGAGGAGAGGAAAAAAGAGATCTAAAGAGAAAAGGTCTGTTGACCAGGACTGACCAGAGTGGTAGTTCCTTATATAACATAGACTTTCTGAAAGAGGGGAACAGGGCTTGGAGCTGGCAGGCCCCTTGCAGTTCTAAGGAAACAATGCAGGACATACAAACCTGAAGCATTCGCAGTTACCCTGGAAGGTTCACTAGCAAAGCTGGGCATTGGGACACTTCTTGAGAAGTTAATGAACTTTAGGGATGCCTCCATCTTTTTTACAAGTGCTCCAAATTCTGAGCTGTTATCAAAATAATTTACTTGCTTTCCTCTAAATTCAGTCTTTGATTGAGCTGCCGTGGGCTGCACCACGGCCTGCAGAGGAATCTCGGCTCTGGCACCAGGAGCACCTCCTTGCCCTCCTTCTCCATAGACCTCGGGGTCTGCAGGGCTCTTCCTCTCACATATTGTCACTCTGCTCTTCTCTGGCTGAAATTACCTTCTTTTTTTTACTCTTCTTCTTGAATATGTCCTGCTCTTATACCAAAAAACCATCATCACCATAACAGATGTGAAGTATTTCACAGACTCAATAAGGTTTCTGTCTAATGAGTCGAAGTTTACTGCCTCTTAGTTTACTCTGGTAAGATCTGGTGCTGGAAGAAGCATGATGAAACTCTAGCATTGAGGGGTTTGTGCATGTCTCTAATGGGAAACAGAAAAACAGGAGGACTTCCAGGAGCTGTCCCCAAAAGGAAAATTGATAGAGGCTCAGATGAAGGTATAAAATGGTTACAGCACAGTGATTTGTGCGGAATAGAGGTAAATTACGATGATATACTGTGGTTCCCTGTACAACTGAGGAGCAGTTGGTGGGTAAAAGTGGATCCTGTCCTTCTGTGGCTTTGTTATACCTTCTCCTTCTGCCATGTTCTGCTCTGCTTGTTTGGATTTTTCTTCACCGTTAATTTTGTGATAGTCCTTGTTTTGTTCATTTTATGAAATAGAAAGTGGGGAGAAGGACAAGAAAAAGGGGAATGT
Source organism: Platysteira castanea (assembly GCA_013397175.1). Lineage (NCBI taxonomy): Eukaryota > Metazoa > Chordata > Aves > Passeriformes > Platysteira > Platysteira castanea. The sequence goes on from VYXC01006384.1 coordinate 2,387,656, forward strand.
TGTCCTGACTTTAATCTGGAAAGGACAAAAGGTACAACATAGCAGACAAGTAACTTTGAGTTTACATTAACTGAGGGAATAGCCTGTACGCTGAACTCCAGAGCTGCCTTTTTGGCAATCTCCTGACTAAGTGTGTTACACTGTGGTCTTTTAGATTTGCTTAGTTAGTCTCCTGCATGGAAGTGCCTCTGTGCTGAACTTTGGTTGAACTTCATTGATCATCAGTGTTCATTCTCTCTGGTCTGGAAATTCGAGGGGAGAGAAGAGAAGAAGTCTAGCTTGAAGTAAGATTGTCTCAATAAGAATTTAATTTAGATATTGCACAGTTATACCGTGTTGGTCAAATCACAGGCCATTATGAGAAAGAAAAAAAATTACTCAAGTTTCCTGTTCCACAACCTCTGGATAAAGCCAAACTGCCTGATCAATGGCTGTGTTTCCACTCTTCCTTACTTCTAAGGGCAAAATAGGCCAGTATTTCTACTGATGATTCTGTGGGATGCCTGTATCCACTATGGGGTGTCTGTCCAGATGATAAGCATAAAATAGATTTCATTTGGTATCTCGTGCTGTCTTGCTGGGCTGGATCTCTTGCCTTGCCCCTTCTAGTTTGTGTTGTCAGGAAACCAGCTTCAGCAGCTGGCTGAGAAGTTGTCTTCCCCAGGGGATCCTTCAAGTAGCATAAAAACATCCACACAAACCTACTTCTACAGGAGTAGAAGAGGAGATAGAAGTAAATGTGGCAGGTCTGCCTTGAGCTCCTTGAAATCAGGCCTCCCTGCCTCACCATCTTCTGGTAAGAAATCGGGGAATGTGTGCAAACCTGAAGCTCTGAAGTGTGGTGGGGTAAGTCACACAGTGGCGAATGACATGTGCAAGGAAAAAAGTGCTTGAAGCCAACATTGCTGTGACAATCTGTTTATGCTAGGCTGGGTATTATGTTGGTTAAAGCATCAACATCTCAGTGACATCTCTGATTTTTGTGAGCAGTGGTGCTCTAAGGACACCAAACCCTACACTCCCCCCCACCAAATGATGCTTTTCACCAATTCTGGAGTTTAGTTAGGCAAGTGAAAGGACTCTTGCTAAGCTTTTGTCCACATTGCTATTACCATTTCCACCTGTCTCAAAAAATTTTGGTTTCTGCTGCTGATTTAATACCATCGTTTGGTGTGAAGACCAGCAGACACAAATTGAACAGAAACACATTGCTGCAGTGATTGTACCAGAAGCAATTCCTTCAAATGAGAGATGAAGCAGGGTTTAGGGTCAATTTCTGGGAGCAGTTTTCTATTGTGACTATTCACTGTCTTTAAGGAGGAATTCAATCCTCAAGTTAATGGAGTCAAAATTCAGCCTACACTGCAGTCACTTTTTGAAATTTAGAAAGCCTTCACAGTTTTAGAAGCAAAAATTTCTTTTCTTCTTCTCTCACAATGTTTACTTTTCTCCAGGAAAGACTAAATATAATTGAGTGGGCAAATTAAATGCATGCTTACAGATGCTGTAGGATTGCAATATTTTACTCTTATTTTCTGACAAACTTTAACTACCACTTTCCTTTCCTGCTGGTTACAAATATCCTCATGCCAATTAACCTGCTTTTTCTAGCCAGCTCTGGTTGTCTCTTCTACTTTCTAAATATCTCATCCCTTTTTCCCTAGAGGAGAGTTGAAAGAAGGTACTGTGGGGTTCGTGAGAACATGCATATTGCAGCAGCTTTTGGTAGAAACTGCTTCTAATGAGTGAAACATTTCCACTTCCCTGCCATCTGAAATCAGAATTTCTAGCTGAAGGGATGGATCCCTGCATGACTGGTTCTGTCTTTAAAAACACTGGCTATAGGTAATAGCACCACATTCCTGTGTTGCCAGACTAGGAGAAAGACCCTGAGACCAAAGAATGTTGATTTCAGTACAGCAGACAGTGCATCTCTTGTTTTCACTGGGATGTTGCCCAGCATATAAAAGCCTAGATGAATATTGACAAAGTTCATTCTTCCTGTCATAAAAGAGGATGTGATGACCCTGGAGGATTAAAAGGAACATGTTGTGGGGCGGTTGTTTGCTTTGGGATCTAAGGTGCGTGGAAACGGTTCTCCAGTATTCCCTGCATGTTGTTAGTGGTAATGTAGAGGTTGAACACTGTTTCCACTTTCGGAAAAGCTACACTTTAGAGGAGATGTTTAGAAGAAAGATACCATGTCAAACCTTTGAGTCACTAGTGAACTTTTTGGAAGCATCCTGTCCAGCCAGCAGAGCACTTGGCAAAGGAAATGTGCATCTGGGTTCTTACCTTTGGCTGTTCCTGAAATGAACTGACTCGTATCTGTTTCCACCTTCCTTGCTTTTTTAAAGTGGGTCATGTTGCAAACTATTTGTGCTCAGATGGCTTTGTTAAAGTAGATGCAATAATTTGGTTCATTGAATATTGTCTTTTGTGCCACGTTCTTTTAAGAGAGACTTCTCCTAAGGGTGTACTGAAAAGCAGCTTTGTTAATGCACTGACTCTGTTTTGCCCGGACCTCTTTCATCCTCCCTCTCCCCTTCTTTGATATCCAGATCAAACTTCTTCTAGGGAACTCCCTCTGTCACAAGGATGTTTCTCTGTGTTCCTGCCTATTCATCACCTGACCTTCCAGCAAGTGGGAAATCAGCATGTTGTTGCTTTTAGTTTAGTAACACAATCATCTTTATCATCCAGAGACCTTCCAGATCAAATGCACACCTGAGAAGGAACTGCTGTCTTGGCAAGGGGCCAGATACAGGGTATGAATTCAGTTCTCAGTCATTAGCTCAAATCCCCTGAAGTTAGTTATGGCTGTAGAAGTCTTTTTTCTTTCTGATGCCGCTTGGTGCTTCATGCATGTTGAATGAATGGATCTTCCTTCTCCTTCTTCTGGTAAATTAATGCTAGTGCTTTGGAGCATGTGTGGTGTGTCCCAGCAGCAGCAGCATGAGCTTTCTGAAAAAGGCCTGAGTCTTTTGGTTAGCTGATTTCTTGGTCCTGGGTCTGCTGTGTGCAGTGGGCTGGGAAAATGCACCCTGAGAGTACAACACTGTACTACTGATCTCAGTAAGATGAACATGGCATTGTTAATGGCTTTGCTATTATCAGAGAGATGTCTATGTAATAACCTTCAGAAGTCTGGCATTTTTTCTCTACTGCTGGAGATGTAGATAATGATAGAAGAATAGTGATCCAGCTACTAGGTACTCAAATAAACGTAGTACAGGTACTCTGAGCTGTTAGCAGACCTTGGCAATAATGTTTTCCATCTTTTGCAAGTTTCCTCGTACATTGCCATGGAAGGTCTTTGTGTGTGTTCTGCTGTTGTGGTGGTGCCCGACCTTCCAGGACACAACTTCTAATGATGCCAGAGACCTTTCCTAGGCAGCACCTCTAAACTGGATGGGCCTTGCCCTTTCTTGCTTGTTTTTCAAATGTGGCAACCTTTTTAACTACATCTGATTTCTGCTGCCTGTACTAGTGTTTAAAATGCAGTAACCTAGGGGAAATCACTGGCAGGACATGGATATGTTAAAGGAGCAAGTCTTTTTTTGCTTTCATTTCAGAAAGCATATATGTGTGTATGTCTAGGCACAAAAATTCAGGGGAAGTGTTTTGCTAGCAGTCTTAGCAATCTATAATAAGGCTTCTCGGCGGATTTTGTAGCCCTTTTTTATTATTAGGTGAGCTTAGCAATGCAAAGCTCTGCAAATCACATCGAAAGGACACAGTGTGCAATTACAGATGCAGAAATGTACGGCAGAAGTGTGACTGCTGAAGTCTGAACATATAACTACAACAATCTAAGCTGTACTGTTTTTCCAGAGATGTTATTTAGCTGCCTTGCCACCAATCTTCAGTTTTCACTTGCATAAAAATAAAGCCACAGTCGAGGAGGGTTCTGTCACTGTGGGAGTGTAGTTAATCACCTGAGCAGCCACGGCGCGTGCAATCCTGTGGCTGTATCTCATAACAGTGACCTAAGGCCAGGCGTACCAGAGGAAGATAAGCTATGAAATAGGAGCCAAAGGTAGGGATAGAGGTATATCATACAACTTTGTTAGATTTCCTGTACTGACTATGGCCAGAACACTCCAGTAAGTAAAAATTTCTGGGTGGAAAAGTGGCTGTTGTGTGAATGACATCACAGATTTGCAAGGCAGGATTTTCCTCCTAAGTGCTAGAACTGGTGCTCCAGTTTGGGTGTCTGACATGAAATATGACACCTGTTTAAATGGATGTACTTTGGCTTTTCATCTAACGTGGAAAAGATAAATGTGCTGGAGACTACTGAGTTTGTGGTGCTTTGTTGTTTTAGTTACAGTCTGAACAAATGCATTCAGAACATCAAAGAGTACTTAACCCTGGGTTTTTGAGAGAGATTGATCATCTGAGCATCTGTCATTCCTACAGTCCACTGAGTTGGAGGGGACAGAAAAAGGGTTTTGGTTTTGAGGATTTTCTGTTTGTTTCCTGGAAAGCTGTTGAGTTGATGGCTTCCCATTCATCTCAGTTCTGTGTGGTTCAAAACAAAACCAGCTCAGTGTTCTTACAGATCCCTCCTGCTCACTTTTTTAAAAGCAGATCCTCAGGTGTTCTACAGAGTCAGAATTATGATAACCTGATGCTATCTGTAGATGTGCCCCAATCTCTCCTGGTATGCAGTAGTTTTCTGAATTTTCCATCACAGGCTGTCTAGAGTAAAAAGAATATAAATTTAAAATGTTGAATAGAAGCAGGAAAAGAATCCCTTAGGGCTTATTTTACACAGGGAAATGAACTGGTAGAACTATAGTGGAATAATTATAATTATACCACTGTGGCCTAGCCATAAATGAGATGGAGTAATTGTATCAGAGTCATCTTACTTTTATTCTCAAATACAGTGCTCACATAGGGAGTTATTCTGCTAGTGCTACAGCAGATGATTATTATTATCATTATTGTTGTTATTTATTAACCAGCATTTAATTTAGCACTTTTTTCCCCCAACGTATTTCAAAGTGCTTGAAAATTAAATCTGTATCATCATTCCTGTTTGAAGTACCACTGTTGTCCTTCGGGCCAGTTTATATGAACTCTTAAAAAAAATCTTAACACTTTCTTTATTCATCATAAAATTGAAAAGAAAAAAAATAAGCAGTCATGGAAGTTTTTTCCCTCGCAGATCACCTTAAATATATGTAACTAAGAGCCAAAAAAGATAGGTTTTATTCCTGACTCTGCTACTGACTCCCTGTATATGACCTTGGCCAAGTTATTTTACTTTTACAAATGAGAATAATAGTGCTGACCTTGCAGAGGTATTATGAGGCTTTATTTCTAAAGCTTGCAAAACCTTTTGAGATCTTAAAGTGGAAGGAGATAGCAAAGTTCAAAGTACAACTATTATTAAACACATTTATCATATGGGTTGGATACAAATGTTTCGGCCATCTGATCTCAGTCGTTTTCATTTTTAAACTTCAAAGCCTAATTGAGATTTAGTTTGTATTAGTTTCACTGATGGCTTCATTTCCAGTGTGTGGGTGACACTGTACATTCTCTTTTCCTTCCCATAACCCTGCAGAACACAGCTGAGGCCAGCCTCTCTCCATTGCTTTTGCCTCCTGGCCCTTCACCAATAGATGGAAGCTGGTGTGGCAGAGCTGACAAGATCAAGTGTTGTTAGGTCACTGATCTCTGCACTGAAGATCTTACTTAGACTTATCTTCTTGAGCCCTCAATGGCCCAATTGTTGTTGGGGCTCTTGAATCTTTGTGAGAGACGAATCTTTGTGAGAGACCAAGTTGCAATCTTTGCAGGACAATGCTTATCTTATCTTTGCTCCTAAAAAAGAAAAAAAAAAAATCCCTTTTGTTTTGTTTCTGAACACTGTGAAGGGATTCCATAATGGCACCTCGGTACCATCTATAGATTTGCCTGCTGGTTTCCATCTTTAATGGCCTCTGTGGCTGGATGCCTTCCCCGTGCCTTCCAAAGTGAATTCCACACAGTATTCTAGCAGAACTTTCTGTTTCAAGTGTCAAGCATATCTTATACATCAGGAGGTGCTGGGGGGAAAGAAGGCTGTACATCTTTTACTTGAGGCAGTGTATTTTACATGTTTCCTTAGCAAAGTAATGTTCACATGAGCAGTGCCTGGTAACCCAGAAACACAGCCCCTCTGCATAGACCCAGGGGCGATTCCTACAAAATAACCAAAATGTAACTACCAGTCATAAAATCCTGACGTGGCGTAGGTTGGAAGGGACATTTAAAGGCATCTAGTCCAACCCTGCAAAGAGCAGGGACACTTTCCACTAGGCCAGGTTGCTCAGAGGCCTGTCCAACCTGCTCCTGAGTGTTTCCATGGATGGTAGCATTCTTTGTGCCCACCAAATTGTCTGGTGGAGACAATTTGCTCCCTTTGCTTACTTCAGGATAAAAGAAGCTTGTGGAGTTCTGTTTAAATGAAGCTTTCTTTGTGCTGATTTATCTTCCAGCCAAAGTCCAATAGTGCTTGTACCTGAACAAACAGAAAGGCAATTATTAAAAGCTGAAGGTCTCGGATTTTGGCTGCGCTGTTTGCTCTGCTGCATCATGAAGACACTAGCTTTATTTGAGAGAAGAGGGAAAAGTAGGGAATGATTGTTGGCATTATGGTGTTGAATAAGGTTTATAATAGCGATGATCCTCCATGAAAACAGTTGTTATCATAGTTAATGTCCGCTTTGTCAGTGTGTTAACCTTCCTTGGCTTTGCCTCGGGCCATTAAATGACCAACCATTCGTTAAACACCCGGGAGCAACCTATTTCAGGGGGAATATTATGGAGTTCATTTGCTAAGTGAAGCACTTGAAATAGCATGTATGTGTCAGTTGCTACCACTTACGCATGTGGACCTGTCCCAGCTCTCACACACATGAACTTGGCCACAGACACAGTTCTCCGTTCTCACGTGTCCTCATTTATGCTCTGACATCCACTAATTCACGTCTTCTCATGGTAAACCTGAATCCAGGTCATGCAAATGGGATTCTAAGAGGAAGAGGGAAGATTTGTGTTTATGATTTGGTCTGAAAAACTGGAAGAGTCATACACACAGGGTTTTTTCTCAGCTTTTTGTAGTTTCTGCTTTTTCTGCATTTCAGTTTCCTGTGTTATTTTTCCTAAATAGTTGTGTTTTCACTTAACTTTCAGCAGAACAGTCACTTGGATGCAGTCTAAATGATCCCCAAAGAACTACTTTAGTACTGTCACTCCTCCTACTTTGACTTGCTCTTTTCCCCAGAGATTGACTCATTTCTAATATTTTTTACCCTGTGGTGCTAACTTTCCTTGTTATCTTTCATGACAACTGAACATAAGTCTTAGTCTTCTGCCTTTGAGCTTGACAGTTACTTTTACCACCTCTTCTATTGTCTTCCACTGTTCCTTTGCTTTACTCAAGCAGCTGAAGTTAAGTCTGTCACTTTTCAAAGTGAATAAATGATCTATGGGAGGGATCTAAATGCTTCTTCCCCACTGAGGAATTTGCTGTCATATAGCATTGGGAGCTGTAGCACCACCACAACACTCACACTCTCTATCCCATATTCCTATAGGGACAGCACATCTGGATTGGTTTTCTCCAGGCCAAGAATTCCACTACATACCAGAAGAGTTGTTCATACATTGTGGGAAATGCAGACCCTTCCGTATGCCCCTTTGCATCTTTATTTTTGCTTGTAAAATTTTACATAAAAATATTCAACTTTATGCCCTTTATCACTGTATGTTGGGAGTGTAAATCTCTTGCATCAATTTCAGAAAGATTTACAGTTGTGTGTAAAAAATTCCTGTGTGAATTCTTCTGCGAATAACCCCTGGTAGCATTTTAGTCTTTAAAAGTTCCCTAAGGCAGGGATCATGTCTTTCCAAGTGTCTGGAAAGCAGCTAGGACGTAACAGTGCTTCTTTGTGCAAACATTAAAAAAAGAAAAAAAAACACCTTCTGCCTTAGCATTAGGATTGCAAAGGTTATAGTGGAAGCTCTCCCTGCTGAATATTGAAATCTATTTGAAAATATAATGCAAGACAGCATGCTATGGCAGGAGCAGCAAGAGGGCACACCAGAGTCCCTGGCACCCCTTTTCTCTTAGAGGAAATGGTACCTCGTGCTTCAAATATGTAGATGCAGGTGGTTTTTATGCTTCCTTAGCAATTCAGAAATTAAAATGGAGAAAAAGGTTCTCCTTTAGTGACAGCCACTCTTAATTGCACCTCTCTATCTCAGTATGGATTTCGTTCCATTTTAAGGGCTCCCCTGCTTTCCTTGCCTTCTTTCTGGCATGGTAAAGGGCTCTCACACGCTGCTTGGACACTCCCAAGTGCTGCTCGCTGCAGGTGTCAGTCTGACAGTTTATGAGAGCACTTCATAATCCCATAAAGAGAGAGGAGAGCACTTGGCGATGCACAGCCAGAGATGCTGCTTAGCTTCGTGTGCTCTTCACATGCAAATGAGGGCGGCTGCTTTCACTACACAGGCCCTTCAAGGCACACAGAAGTGCAAACATTTTCAGAGTCTGTATCTGGTAAGCAAACATCCTTAACTTTCCACAAGTGCATCTCCCTTGTCTTCCTATCAAATAAAAAAGCAAGGAAACTAAGTAACTAAATAAATAGTTATTAGGAATAGTTATGTTGACAAAACTAAATTAACTAAATAGCTAAATAACAAGATTTCCATCTTGTCCTTCTGTGAGATCCCAACCACAGCAAGAAAGATCCAGAAAAGAAGAGCATGCATGAGCAGAAGTTCAGTCGAAAAGCTGGGCATCCAAGGAAGTAGAGCATAATGAGCTTTGAAAGCACATGGTTTTAATACACAGTGAGCCTAAGCCTTATCTACTTGATTCATAGGACATTGGGCTGCACTGGTCCATGTTGTCTTCACTTTTAAAAAATTGAAAAAATTACCTCTTTTTTCTTTAAAAACATGGCCAGAGACAAAAAAAAATGCCAAACAGGCTAAGGGTGTGGTTCTCAGCTTTAGAAATCAGTGAGTTAGAAGTAGGAAAGGCATTGCTTATTAGAAGACTTGGTATGATGACTGTCTTTAGGACACTTATTTATAGCACAAATAGCAAGGGGATGAAATATTCAATCACAATCCCTTCTTGCCTCTTTTCTATGTTTAATTTACTTCTAATATAATTATTCATTACTCAATATAGCCAAACATTATTTACCTAAGTGTCTGTGGTATAAAATGCGTTTATCCAAAGTGAGGTCATAACACTCAGTTGTTTCTGACACATTAAACAGTACTCTGTTCTGCAGAACCTTTTACTAAAATGCCTTATTGTGACCTCCCATTCCTGTCAGATAAATAAAGGAATGCAAGAGCATGTTTTTAGATGCTGCCCTGCCTATCGCTAGATTTATAAAGCACTGCTGCTGAAATTTCGGGCAATGCAATGAGCTGCTTGCTCACTAGCCGTGCTCACATTCTCTCGTCCAAACATGGAAGGTATTTTTCACAAGCAAGAAGAGACAGTGAGAGAGGGGTTAAAAAGTCAGGGGGCTCACTTTCTCTTCCTACTGATGTTAAGTGCAGGATGCAAGCATGTCCTTTTGGAGCCTGTGGAGTTAGAGCAGTGTTTTAGCAGCAAAGGATGGGTATCAGCCCCATGATGGGCTCAAGTTTTATAATTCTGAGATGTGTCCAGTTGTGGTGACTAGATTTCTTTGGGTGATGCAAGTTCCCACAGTTCTTGCCCCTAATTAGCATCATATGGAAATGAAGCCGTTATAATTTGTACTTTTAAAACATGCAAGTGGCATATTAGGAACCGATAATGCAGGTATCAGCCAACTTTCCCACAGCTCGTTCAGTGCGGGGCATTAGGAATTAAAATAGAAGCCGGGAAGCTGGATGGTTTAAGGGATTGGTAATGCAAGTATTACCAGTAATACTTCTGTGTCACAGATGCGAATGCAGCCTAGGAAATGTTGTTAGCTGCTTCATCGTGGTGTCTCAGGAGAATATGTAGGCTTTGCATCAGTTCCTTGTTCTTGAATCAAGGAACGTTGAGACAAACACAAATCCTTCCACTGATTTTATTGACTTTGTGGCTTTGGCTAACCTCATAGGCATCTGCGCAAACTGCATATCCCCAGATTGTAAACCCTCTCTAGAAGAGAGTCCTGACAGAAGGACCAAGCCTGAGGTCCAATCTCTGGCTTGGAGACGGTCCCCCTCTATCAATATTTGGATATGTCTGTGGAATAAGGTATAGAAAGCAAATGTTGTTCATTGTCTTGTGGATTAATAGAGAATTTCCTGGGAGTGATAATACAGCACATTAAAGCCAATAAACACTCCAAATCAAAACCACCACAGATCAGTGTAAGTAGTGCATATCGGAATTAACAGTTAGTTTGTTGCACCAGCCTATGTGTAATGTTCCTGTGTGTCATTCCTTTCCCTGCTGATTCTTAGCACCTTTTTATCCAAGGCTCTCAAAGTCACAGTGAAGCAGTAATGAATTAAGCTGCACAGTACCCCTGCTAGTTAGGTAAATGCCATTTCTGTTTCCACAGATGGGGGTGAAATGAGGCACAAAGAGGTTAAGTGCTTCACCTAAGGTCATGCTCTAATGCATCATTGTCCTTTTTCTGCACGGTGAGGGCTTGGGTCCCCCTGCCGGAAAAACTGCTCAGAACTGGTTTCTGACTCTGAGCACATCTGATTAATCCCATTCATACAGACAAAAAAATGAGAACTGGAATTATACTCTTGTCCTTCAGCCACCTAAAGCAGACTTCTTAAATTGAATCATAGGATGTTTTATTAGCTATCTGTAGTAGTGGTAATTAATTAAAGACATATTAATACCTCTCTATGGGTCTATCCTGTATAGAGAAACATAATCGTTGTGTAGTACATCTCGGTAGCAGTAGTTAAGTACAGGTTAAAACTGTCTAACAGCTGCTGGTTCTAGGACACAGAAAAGGCCTCATGGTGGCTAGAAGCTCCTTGCTGCCTGTCTCTGGATGGTTTAGGGAGATGAGCAGCATTCCTGAACATAGCAGCACTTCGTTTCTGTTCTGATTAAACTTTTGCATACGCAGCCATCTTCCAAAATTTGTCATTCCCCTCCTTTCTCTTAGCCCCATGTTTTCGGGAAATGGCTGTCATCACTATCTTGATGATGAGGGCAAATGGCTGAAGTGACAGAAACGTCATTCTGTTTGCAAACAAGATAAAAGGAAGCCAGAAACTCAAAAGCACTTTCAACCATCAAGTGGAGAAAACTGTCACCAGATCAAGACTTGATGGTAAAAGATTCCATTCCTGTTCTTATTTTATATGCAGGCAGAGGCAGGAAACGATGACTAGAAAAAGTAAGTTTCTGGATCCAACACCCACAGTTCCCTAGAAGCTGGTAGTTTTTTGGGTTTTTTTTAACATATCTATTTTTTTCTTCTTCTTTTGCATGAGAGTATGCAAGATGTGTGCATAATCATACTGTCTTCTACTCCCAAGTGGCTTCAAGCCTGTTCTTCCGCTCATGATCACAGACTCTGTATGAAAGCACTGGGCCTCTTAATATGAGAGCTCTAGGGGACAAATCTGAGCTGATGAGACAAAATTTTCTCAGCCAGGTATCTTGTAAAGACTTGGTTTTTGGTGGAAAGGTAAGACTGCCTACAGAAATACTTGCCAAGAGCTTTGTTTTTGCTGCCTTGTTTTCCACCTCGTTGTGTCTCTGGCTGGTCAGTGCTGAGCGACTGCTGAGCAGTTGCCTTCTCCCACCTCTGTGCACAGCGTACCCGTGGCTCCCTCCTCTCTGCTTTGGGGCTCTAAGGTGCAGCAGGTTGCTGTGCCAGTCCTGGCATATGGACAAAGTGCTTCACTGGTATTTGGGGCTGGGTGAAACTAACTGGAAGAAGATCACTTGTTCCTCACCAAACCAGAACGAAGGGAAGGAAGGAAAGGATGGTACTCATCCTCTTGCTCTGCCTGTCAGAATATTTTATTCTGTCTCGTGCATGTAAAGTATGCACATGGTGGCATTAGTAATCTGCTTCTGACATTGCAGCTTCTGAAACTTGCTGGGGTGGTATGATTTGCTCTTTTCCCTTTAGGTATCTGTTTCGCTCAAACTGTGTCCTTCTAACTTGCTCTAGAAAACAGAATTCTGGAGTAATGCTTAGAGGCTGGAAGAAGGAGGGTACAAGAGCTTCTCCAACAGGGCGTGTTTTCACATTTTTGCAGAGTTGGGAGGAACAGCTGTGTGTTGTTCCTGCACTGGTGTTCCTACTTTTTCGTATAAACCTCCCTCTGTCAGGGCCAGTTGGAGAAGCAGGGACAGAAGAAGTCACGTACCCTTTTTACATCTGCAGGTCACATATCATCAATTACTTTTTGACAAGGTCAGGCAAGAATCCTGAGAAGAGTCAAACTCCATAATTAAATGCCTTCCCCCAGGTAGCTGATGTGTACTGAAGGACGCTGAAAATTACTGCTACAAACAAGCTTTCTCTTTCTGGCCCTCCAAGCAACAGTTTTCTTGTACAAATGAAGTAGCTTCATCAAAAATCCCCAGGAATTCTCAAAATAGAAGATGAAGTGAAATAGGTGCAAGTCTTTAAATTACTTATACTGGAGATTAACCCTTATGCTTTGCGTAACATCTTTCTCATTGCAGATAATAGTTCTTTTTGGCTGTTGAATGTCAGACTTTTAAAATAAAAACAGTCACTGTGAAGCATCTCAAGTTTTCCTTTCTTGCTGATACAAATGTGTGCTTGTTTTCAGGTACATGGATCTGTCCTTGCTTGTATGTATGTTCTGTTTTCTTATTAACACACAAATATAGGCAAAGATCCGTTCCCCCTCTTCCTAATTTTTTGGGATAGTGATTATTGTGAAAACACAGGAGGCTGTGATTTTTGCTTCTAGACACTGGACTCTGGTCTCTAGAGACTAGAGTAATAAAGGCAGCAACGTTGTGACAGAGTTTGTGAAGCCGAAGATTGTAAAATGTCCACCTGTCGTCTGAGAAGGCCTTTATCCCAGGAGCTCAACACTAACTGGTGCCTTCATCTTTCAGGTTAAGTGCAAGCATAGGGTTACAGGGATGAAGCTGCTTCCCATCCTCTAAAATTATGGTTTTGCTTTACATTCCTTAAGTACCACTTCATTAGAAGTGGCTGGAGGAATGAAGAAAGTTTCTGCAAACGTATATGCGCTCAGTTAATAGGATTTTTCTGAGCTAAAGTACTGAGAACGAAGTCCTTCACAAGTGTATCCAAAGGACAACATGTGTAGACCCTGGAGCCTGAGGTTAGATACATAGCCCTTAAAGTAAATCGAGAGATAATGTGTCCTCATTGAAGTTGATGGAAAATAGATAGCTAGGTTCTTTTGAACACTTGAACCTTAAGCAGTTGCAGCAAGGTGAGATCCTGGAGTGTGGGAAAACAGAGAAACTGGATGGTATGTTTTTATTACTTAGGGAAGGCATGACAAGGAGATGTACAATAAGAGTTTAAGTTCTTTTCTCCAGTAAACAGGAGCAAAAGGTAAAGGCTCAGTAACATTAATTTTTTTTTTTTTTTTACTAAAAAGATCATTTGCTTCTGCAGGCAGGGAAACTGAGGCAGTGCTGAAGTCACACATAAAACTCCTGACAGAATAAGAAACAGAATCCAAATTTACTTAGTACAGTGCTAGAAATGTATCTTCCACAGGAGTGCACAGACAGATTTTGGTATAGGGATGAGAATGGGAGGAATAAAGCATGTGCTTCCCTTACACTGGTTTTTCAGGTGCTGCTGACAAGCCCAGTAAATATTTTAAAGTTTTCTCCTCTTATGTAGACAATCTTGGAAAATCACCTGCTTACATAAATCTCTTGGGCTAGAAACCTAAATTAACAACTGTGTTGGCTACTGGTGGAGGAAGATAAACAACAATGATTAATCAAGCTCAGGAAAATCCAAATTGTGTGGTTCCGTGAGTCTCAGAGAAGTTGCGGAGTTTGTTTTGAGCCCTGGAAAGTGGTTCCAGCCCTCTCTGTACTTACCCAGACAGAATGTGTTTACTGACACCAGTCAAAGGCACGGAGCTGAAGGGACTTGCCCCTCACCGCAAATGATTGTCTTGGCGAGTTGAGCCAGGGTCACCCCTGCCTTCCTCATTTTCCCCACAGATGGTGCAAGCCTGATCCTGTGGGGATCTCTTCCCCTTCCTGGGACAGGAATGGTAAGGTCTCTGTTGCCACCCACTGGATAGCAACCTTCAGTTCCCCTTATGCTGTTGAGGAACTGGGAGCTAATTATTCTGTTAGCTGGGGATGATCTGGGTTCCTGGGATACTGTGTAGGCTGTGCCAAGGTATTTGGTTTGGCCTTCACTGAATCATCACCTCTCTTGAGAAGCTATCGATGAGTAGGGCTGTTAGTCTAGAAGGATTTAGTTTTCAAGACGTTGTTAAACCTGTTCTTGAGCATTTATGAAGTCGTTCCGGCTGAGCTGTTGCTACATAACCGTAGAGTTGCCTATCATCAATTTTTGCATTGTGGAATGAGAAATTCTGTGTGATTCCTTGTACATATGGTGACCTCACCATGTCTCCAGCATCATAAACTCTTGTGTAATCTCTACATTTTTGTCCACATTTGAAGTCTTACCTATCCAGAATCCCTCCCTACTGATAGTTACTCATTCCTAAATTGCCAGAGAAGGACAGGACACAGATCAGGACAAAGTAAGCGAAGGGTGAAGAGCCCTCACTTGCTTGTTCTAGCCTCCATTCAACATCAGTGTGTAGAATGTGAGAGAAAAACCCTGAAAGATTATCAGTTTTGGTGGGACCATGTGGAGGGTTTTCACCCCCACAGAGTTCATAATGTTTTTTTTACAGCTGTTTCTTGATCTTAGAAAGTCCCATGCCAGAGCCAGTAAAGACGAGAGACGCCTGTGGGTTCGTGTTCAGGTTGTTTATTTTCTCTTATCTCATAGTGTCTGGAGCTGGCCGCCGCAGCGACCTGCTGCTCCGAGAATCACCGCAGGAGTGACACCCAGAAGGGACGTCTTCACCTTTTTATCTCCTTTAGGAAAACCAACCAAGTTCTACAACGTATTATTATTTATCAATTTTTACCAATTAATTTTTACCTATTCTTGACATGACATTGCTACCTAAGTGCTCCTTTTACCAATTGCCGTCACCATCGTCACAGCAGAAGATGGAGGAGAGAAAAGAAGAAGGAGAGGGGGCACCACCCTATACCCTCCATCTTTTACCTCCTCTCATACCTCCATAAATCTAAAATCTACATTTATACCTCGTGATAAGCTAAGCTAATTATACATTTTCTTCTGGCTTTGCATTTCTTCTCATAATGTGGGCAGCTTCCTCCATGGACACGGCTCAAAGACAGAGTTCTGAGCTTTTTGCCTGAGTTCCGAATCTGCCTGGTGGGGTTCCAAACCCCCCTGGACAGTCAGAGGGATACTCTGGGCTGCCACATCACCATTCCTTTCTACAGAGCTTCAAAGTGCAAATGAACGATAATGAGAAAAAATTTGCATCACTGACTCTTTTGCTGCTGGAAAACGTAGGATTGTGGATTGACCTAAAACACTCTGTATAAAACAATGGCCCACTGAAAATTTAAAAAACAGAATTTGGGTGGTATTCCTGAAATTTCTAAGGAGGCCTAGTTGTGTTGCTGTTTTAGCAGGAAGGATGATACTACATTCAGGGAGAAGTGTGAAAGTGGGTCTATCACCCGAGTGATCTCCTTTTGGTGGTGCATCAAGGGACATCCCCACCCGAGGTACCCCTCCTTGGCACATCACTTGGCATGTCTCGGGTCCCAGCCAAGGAGGTTCCAGGGAAATAACCCTTCCTTGGTGTTTCAGCAATCCATACATCTGAAATGGCCACAGCTTCACTTCAGATGCAGGTGTAGATTTTGCTTTTTAGATATTCAGCTCTGATTCAAGCCTTGTTTAAGCCCTTCAAGGGATTAATATCAGAAATAATGAAAAAAATGCTGCAAGCAGCAGACACCTTATCCTTTATTATTTTATTTTCATTTCCTTGTTAGCAGTGCTAGCCTTGGATTTAAATTTTGGGGTTTGCTTGTTTAGGAGGCTTTTAGGAGGGAAGTGTTATTTTTATAGTGCCTGACCAAGTGCCATCACACATGGAGGAAAATCTACACGTTTACTGAAAACAGCTCAAGTATTGTCAACAGAACATGAATAATTAATTCATAGCAACATTCAGAATGGTCATAAAAAACTTCCTTTAAAATTTCTTCCATTAGAAAATATTTTTTTTCTGTAAAATTTATTTAGAAGGATAATTGAGAATTCCCTTTAGATATCTTTGAAAACAGTTTTAATGATTGTTCTTGTTTAGAATGACTTTTTTCTTGAGAACTTTATTGAATGAGTTAATCTTGGAGGGAAAATGAAGACTGACCTAAAGTGGATTTTTAGAATGTTTGCTTAGGAAGAAATTTTAAGCATCGATTTTCTGTTTTCAATTATTAACTCACATACCTGCCCAAAGATCTGGAAAAAAGAAATCTTTATACTAAGATATCTAATACCTGTTAGAGCTCTGCTCATTGTATTCACTCTTCTGTCCTACTCAAGGCCGTGTATAAGCTCATGACAGTCAAGGCTTGCTCGTAAGTGATTTTCAGAGCAGCACCTTTCCACCAGTGAACCATGACAATGACAGTAGATGATGGCATTCTGGGTGTGTGCTCTTCCTCTCAGTGATCCAATGACATTAACCCTGTTGCAGATGGTCTGTGTCCTGAATGGGCACTGCATCCCAAACCAGGTCATTTGTGTCCCTGTGCCTTTGGGCTTGGGCAGGAGAGTTGAACACTCTCTCCGTAAACATCTCTGGTAAAGTGGGTCATTAATTTTTTAAGATGTTTTGCTGTCAAAATAGCAATATTAAGGGACGTTAGTTTTCTTTTAGCGACTTCCTCCAGCTTACAGAAAATCTTTCTTTGGTTTTCAGCTTCTAAAGTTTTCTGGATAGATATACTTGCCATTTTAGGCAACAGAAAAAGTTGGAAGAAGAATTCTGCTTTCACTTCTGTAACATCATTGCTGTAAATTCTCTCTTTGCTGACATTAGGGCAGTATTTTCATGCTGAGTGGGTGTGAACTGGTAGGGAAGGAGGGAATGTGGGAATTTGAATAAAGGTAGATGTTTTCAGAGGCATAAATGGAAAAAAAAGACACCAGTTACTGCTGAAAGGCCATGCCTGGGATTGGTATTTAATTGCTACTTCAGCTTTTTCATTCCTTTTTTTAAACATCTCTGATGATGATTATGTGCAAATAATGATAGCTCCAGCACACTCTGTTATACCTCTTCTGATGCTTCAGGGATGATCAAAAGGAAAAGCAGTGACAACTTTGGTCAGAAGAGACAATAAATTTGATTAAATTTTATTGAAGGACAGGTCCACAATAGAAAAAGGACCATATTTTACACTTCTTCTTTTTTTCTTTTTCTTTTTCTCTTTTTTCCCCCCAGGATCTTTAACAGTTTTTCAAATATTAATTTCCAGCTAACTCTAATTGGGACATCTACCTCTGCCAGCAAGATTATTTTAGGGGTATTAATCATTTTCTCTGCGGTCAGTAGGAGAAGGTGCAGAGCTGAGATCTCTGCTGCCTGCCCAAGGTTTAAGATAACCTATCAAGTCTTTTGTCATGATGCAAGCAAGCATTTTTAATGCTCTTAATGTTGCTGGAATTTCCACTCTCATTTGTACTGATCCTTACACAGCTCTTTCTCATTTGTTTGTGTACCCATTTTTCTGTGTCTGTCTCTCTCTGTCTCAGTCTTTATCTCATTCTCCCATGCATTCTTTTTGGGTTTTGTCCTCCTTGTGCTTCATCTTTGTCTGAACTTAGTCTCTATTCTTTCTCTCTTGTTTTTCCCTTTGTCAATATATTTGTCTTTAGTCTTTTTTTTTTTCTTTTTTTTTCTTGTGCATGCATCTGTCTCTTCCTCTGTGCTTTCCCTTCTCTACTCATCCTTTATCTCTTTCCCACTCTTTCTCTTTTTTCCAATTCCATTAGCGAAAGTAGATAATAACTTGTGAATTCAAGTGGAACTTCATTTCTGAAACCGTACACTCGTGCTGGAACCCATTAAGCTCGATAGCGAGAAATGAGAGAAATCATAATTATCAGGCCAGTAAAATACATGAAACATAAAATTTGTCAGGGAAAGTAATTGAAATTATTGGAGCAGTTGGGTCCTGGTGCTGTGCAGACCCTCAGTGATAATGGAAAGGTTACGGGCAATGTTTAGCAATGCTGATGAGGCCCAAGGTGACTCAACACCACCACAGTCAGCAACTTTATGCTCTGCTTACATTAATTTGCTAATCCATCTTTGGAAATGGCCAGGCTGAGCAGCGCATCGGGGTTCACAGAACCCCTGCCAAAGAGCTGGTGCAGCCACTGTTGCAAAACTTTTGCTTTCGTTTTCCCATTACTTCACCTCCCTCTCATCTGCTCCTTTTCACATCTTTGTTTCTTTTCTCTTCTTTAGTCTTGCCATCCATTTCCCAGCGGAGCCATTTTAGAGTCTGTCTGTGCAGTCACAATATGCCCATTATTTAAGGCTTGTACCGAGGCAGTCCCATCCGTTTCCCTAGCGTTCCCCTCTGAGGAGCTGTACGTGCTTGCAAACTACCAGGGAAGTCCAGGAGCTGCTGCTGATGTTTCCATTCTCTCTTTGTGCGTGGGGAAGCTAAATCAAAGAAAACTGAAGTTGTCAGGATCCTAGCTGGACGTAATATATTTACATCTTTGGTTACACTCCCCCTCATCTCTCAGCCCTTATTCATTCCTTGACTAAGGAGATTGCAAGGGCTCTGGCAGAGACAGTGCAGCTTTCAGTGCAACCAGCCAGGGGATTTGTACCTATGCTAATTCAGTGTATGCTGAGTATCCCTTTGGATTCTGTGTTGTATAATAAAATGTTATTGCATCTGCTTCAGCAAGGCAGCCTTGAAAAATTGGCACGAATGCTGATCAGACAAGGTACAAAATCTATTCGCCCACTCTCATAAAGGCAAACACTAATGAACTATTTGTTCTGCGTGGAAAGAATGATTTTGCAGGGCTCCTTGTTTTTGAAAGGGAAGGAGATGAGCAAGGAGAGAGAGGAAATAGCATCTGCTTCTCTTTAGAGCCTGAAACACATTGTGAGAGTTACTGAATCATCTAGCTCCCTCTTTCTTTCTTTCTGAAGGGTTAATGTTATTTGGAGAGGATGACACAGTGGTCTGTGTTTTCTCCTTAGAATCACTTTTGGGGGGTGACATGTGTAAGCCCCCATCAGAACAGCCTGGTCTCCTCCTTTCTTTCTGTACCTGTCATCTACCCTCTTCCTACCTGTCTTCTGCCCAGTGGGTCTGTCCAGGGGCATATTCACTCTTCTGGAATTTCACTCCAGCCATGTGCAGTTCACAGACTATTCATGGGCCATTTTCAGGGAGACAAAAATGTTCTCTGCAGGGCATCTGCTTCAGTCCCATCTAGCACAGGTATCATCGCCCTGTTCCAGCTGCCTGCTGTCAGGCTCCTACAGTACAGGTTGAGGCTGTTCATTCTGAAAAGACCTGAAAGCCATCTACACAGCATGGGCAGAGAAATAATCACACTATTGGAATCCACGCGGCAAGAGTGGTAGATTCTGTTACATTGCCTGTAGCTTCCTTTTTCTCTCTTCAGCCAAACTGCTCTGTGCTTTCCCTCCTAACTGCTTGCAGCTGTGGAAGCAACTGCATTTCAGCAGCACTGTGTGATAAGTAGTTTTGTGGGCTGCTCTGACAGGAGGGGACTGCCTTATCCAAGTAGATGCACTATTAAAAATGATAATCTGATAAAACAAAAACCCCCACAAATTCTAATGGAATGAAATCCTTTCTCCAACAATCTTTCCCCAGATGTGCTGCTGAGCCTGCCATTTTCACAGCAAATATACTTAGTGCTGCTAGATTTCCAGCCGCAGAAAAAATGGTGTTTAATGAACTGTCCGAACAACCTCTTAGCAGCACCAGTAGGAGTAGTATAGCTTATTAAGGTTGATGCCTTGGCTCAAAGCAGAGCTCCTTATTATAGGGAATATGTTACATACAGCTTGTCCAAGAGGGCCAATTGTAGATATCACTTCTATTACTATTACCATTAATACTTTACTGATGGCAATTTTAAAACCACTGGGTAGGACTTAGGAGATGCAATTTAAGAATAATCTATGGCCTTTTTTATGTCAGTCTCCCCTGAAACTCTTGTCAGGCGCTGGATTTAAAAAGTCCCTGGACAGTCCCATCAGAGAAAACAAGAAATCAACAGCCAGTAGATAATAGAGAAGTTATGTGGCATTGGAAGAAAATGAGGCATCATTACAAATGGCCTGGGAACAAGAATTATCACCAACTCTTGAAATGGCTGGACTGGAATGCTCTTTCTCCCCCTGACACTTGGGAAGATGGTCTTTACATTTAAGGGACTGAGGATTATATTGGTATTTCTGTCCCTGGGAGCCTGGTTTCACTAAGTGGAGAAGTTGTGAGGAAGCCTGGGGGAAGATGGAAGAGAGGGGATCATTTTCTGCCTTGCTGAATTGTTTTTTGCTTCTGGCAAAATCTGGTCCTGCTGTTCCCTGGCAGTGTAACCGCTGCTCCTTCTGCATTGGCTCTGACCTAGAGGGTGAAAAATAGCTTAACAAGAAAAATATGTAGTGTCCAGATTCCTATATTTGCACCACCCCCTTAGAGACAGTTTTCTACCCTAAGGGATGTCTGGGAAGCACCTCCAGTGGTGTCAGATACGGTTCCCCATTTTCCTGGGAAGTGGTGTCTGTCAAGCAGCATGCTGTCTCTTGGCATCGTGCTGTCAACCCAAGAATTTATGATGAGCCTTGTGAGCATCCTTCTGCCTTGAAAGACCCCAACAGCTGAAATGTATTTGTTAGAACTTCTGGTTTGGTTTTTTTTGTTTGTTTTTTGAGTTTTTTGGGTTTTTTTTGTTTTTTTGTTTTTGTTTTTTTTTTTAAATATGCAAAATAGGAAACAGTTTTATGCTCTTCTGGTTGCAGAAAAAATCTAGAAATATTATGCACTTACAGCTTCAACATAGATTTAAAAATGAAGAGAGAAAATTAGGAAAAAATGTTAAAATTATTAATACTGATTATTTTTAGGGAATGGGGTTTTTTGATTGATTTTGTTATGGTTTTTGTTGGGGTTTTTTGTATTGACAATAATTTGTCACATGAATGGAGATTCAAAAGAGTTGCTTCAAAACATAAATCCCAGATTATGGTACTTAGTCGTCTGAGATCATTATGGGAAATGAAATCTTATGTTTTTTCTAAACTTGTTCTGTCAGTACAGTTTTTGTTGAGGTACTCAAATAGGGTAGGAGAAGTGGTTTAATTTGTTTCACTGTAGCAAGCTATTTTTTCTCTTGTTATGAAACTTCATGCAGTAGCACAACTGAGAACTGTGTAGGTTGAAAATTCTACAAAGTAATGTTCAAATCCAAGAAAAGATCATTATTTCTGTGATGAAGAGATTAGAGGGGAAATAATTCTGAAGCCATCTCCTTTCATAAGAGAATAAAAAGCATTTTTGGTGGCAGTAGTGAAGTTTCCTGGCTTTAAAACTTTTTTTGTTAGTTTTGAAAATTAAAATCAAAGCTGCAGAAAAAGAAGACTCAAGTGGCTTAATCTGCATATTTTCCCATTAAAAAAGAAAAACATTTAGTGGATTTTCGTGCAATAATATGAATAGTCCAGATTTTTTATAATGGACTTTAATTTTTAATGAGACTGATCCTGCAGCCTGGTTATTTATAACTTCCACGGCTTAATGAAGTCCAGGGAGAAGGACTGAATAAATGGAAACATCTCAACCTGAGCTAGCAAATAACAATCAGAAAATGTAAGTAATAGGATAAGAGGATGCTTTAAATGTTCCCTTGTCCCTTTAAATCCAGGAGCTGCGAGAAGATGGAAATAAGGCACTCCAAGCAGGACTCCTGCTTCTGATGCTCTGTTAAAATGTCAATTTTAAGAAAAATAATGTCTCTAGGTCAGTCTTTTGAGGTCTTCAAGTGTTTCTTCTTGTGTGGGTGCTGCTGGCAAGCTGTTCATAGACACTAGTGCATCAAAGTGTCTAAACAATGGGACATTGCTGGAAGCAAGCAGGAAAATGAATTGCAAAGAGAGCGGCTGCTTAGTGCATATTAAAACAATTCACAGGCAAACACAGGCAGAGAGAAAAGGTCCCAGTTATGTTCCACCTCAGCTTTCACTCCTACATGTGGAACAAGGGGGTGTGCAGTAGAGAAGTATGCTTTGTCTATCTGAAGAAAAGTGATCCAAGCCAAAAAGCATCCAGGCTCCAAGTATGCTGAGCGGGGCTAAGTGGCAGGTGGGTGTGGAGTTGCTGCCATCCCTGCTCTTTCTGTTTCATGGGTCTTTTAGGGGCCTTGGTGGCATTGTCCCAGACTTCAGCAGTGTATGGTGGTTGAAGAACCAAAGGACTGTAACGCTGAGAGACCTGGACTGTGCATCAGTTTCTCCATTTGTCAAGCTGCTTTTCACGGTCTGCCTAAGCTCTCCGATGGATAGCTGAAGATATTGGTGAAACTGTAGTTCTTTGTGACTCGATCCTCAGCTTACTACAAATTCCCATTGGAACACTGTGATGATTGCCAGTGCAAGTGCATACTGCAGAATTAATGCTGACTCTTTCCACAGAAAATGGGTATTTTACCGCAAGGCAAAAGAAAGATACAATAACATGTAGGCATTTGTAGTAAACCCAATTGTTCTTGTATGGTAGAAGTAGATGCAGCCAGTAGAGCAGAAAAAAACCAAATTGCATGGATTAGTAATTTTGGGAGTACCTGTATCTTTCTGCCTTAGTGCGTTCCATTCTTCTGGTGTTGCTGCATAGGTAACTGTGGAGAAGCTTAAGGTCTCAGAGTGAAAAGGCCATAAGGGGCTCCTAAATACAAAATTTAGGAAGAAGAGTTTTACTCAGACGTTGCTGTCTGGGTCACACTAGATCTTCTATCTCTCATCTCTGAAGACAAGCACAACTGACACTGGAACATCAGTGAAATGGGAGGCAGCTGATGGCAGGAATGCTTTAGTAGCTGTGATGTTTTCTGAAGGCTGCTAAGAGTTTGCCTTGGGTAATTGCCTTGAGTATGTGAGCTTGGGCAGTCTTCCTAACCAAAGGTACAATATGTTTGCTTTCTTGTAGAAACCCTCTGGGGCCCTGGCACAGCTCTGTCCATGTGTCTTAAGAGCAGCGCAGGCAGGTCCCAGAAGGTGGATGAAGGGTATTACAAAGTTATCAGCAGCAAACAGTTCACAGGAGTGGGATGAAGTTGTTCTCTTGTTGATTATTTTCTCCTTTCCACTTGGAGAATGTGGCAGTACAAGGCATGAAAAAGCCCCTGCTACTCTTTCAGGAGTTATTCCTTGGATTATTATGCTCCTCCTTCTACCACTACACCATGCTATTACATTTAAATCAGTTTAAGCAGTGGTTCAGCTAAAGCTGATGATTCAGACACATGCCAAAGAAAATACCTCTCTGTTGTAGATTCCTGACAGTTTGAAAGTTAATCAGTAGCTGTGTTTTAAGCCTATTCAAGCTGAGGCATCCTGATAGCTTTCAGTGAACCTTCTATATGCTCCTAAATATGATTTTGTTGTTATTACTTCATTTCAGAAGGCTGGGAAGGCTTGTGGGTATCTGCCTTTTAGAAAGAGATGACTGGTTGTATGATGACCTCTCTGTGTCAGTCATTGTTTCCTGTTCCATTTTGTGAACCACTGGGAGAAGAGAATTGATTTGACAAGTTTAAGATTTCCTCAGAATTGGTTGTCATTCAGAGTTACTTGCTGGCTAACATCCATAAAGACATTTCTGGGTTTTGAATAATATTTAACTAATAGAGTGTTTTCAATCAGTTCCCTAAGTGTCTGATTACACCTGCTAGCTGTGTTTGCAGTCCTAGGTTGGCATGTGACCCTGTTCTTTGCAAGAGATATTGCTTGGTTTATAATGAATTATAAACTTCCTATATATATATATGTATATATGAAGACTGGGCAGGAAATTCACTAGTGCTAGAAGTGAATAGACAAATTAAGTCATCCTATACAGAATGCACACTTTGGTGGAAATATATTTTTGCTGTAATGACTTAAATGTATTAGTTTCCTTGCAAGTTATGTCAGTTCTGCATGTCTGAAGCATCTATGGAATATAGTGTAATTACATAGGTTTGTGTGTGTACAGAAGCTGCTGAGCTGAGCATCCAAGCTGTGTAGCATTACGAGTTACTAGAGCTTATAGTTCAGTACAAGTGCAGAGGCATATGTTTCCAAAGAAATAAAACCTGCCTTCCATCGCTGCAGATGTGTCAGACTTTTGAGAGGCAAAAATAAGCATCAGTAAATTAGCAATCATGTTGTGTGATGAAAACAAGATATCCTCATTCTTCTGGAAGCATTGAAGCATCAAAATGAAGTAACTCTCACATATCCACTGAAGGCCTCATTTCACCTTAGGAGTTGTTTGTGTCTTCAGGTAATAAATGTATCTGTGTAGAATAGGTCAGTACGTACAGCACTGTGAGCTTTGTGTTTTGTATATACCTGCCACTCACTGTTATACCATAACACCAGTTCTCTGATGGATTTTAAGTTGCTTGCATAGCATTTTTTATGTCCCAATGTCAACTTGGAGTTGTTCATTCCTTAACTTGCACTAGCATGTACTCATCACCTCTAGCAACCCAGAAAGTTAATGTTCTCAGTGGTGCTCAGGTGTCCCAACTCGATGTAGCTGAGAGAGCCACACTGGGAGAGGGAAACCAACATAAGGGAAATAGAAGAGTTTTCAGTGCACAGGGGGATCGGCACATCTTGATGAGAAAGTACCAAGCAAATTCTCTGAGGCCAAGTGTCCAGGCAAGTTAGATAGAAGTCAGTTTACAAGAATCTCAGGGAAGCTGAGCTGTAGGATTCTTTCCTGCAGACAGGATTCAGGACTAGACATTATCTGTAGAAAAACACAGCTTCAATTGTCAGAGATTAAGGTGATCTGCCTGCACACAGAACACTTCTATGGGTTCTGGTGAGGAAGAAGTGGAAAATTCCCATTATCAGGTGGGAGAAAGGGAGGACATGTATGGAGTATTAGGGCACAAAAACCAAAAAAGTCATTGTGACATTCCAATTTCCCAATAGTATTTGTTAGATAAAAACATCCAGTGAAATACCATGAGAGTGCAGCCTACTCCCACATGAGATCTCCTACCAATGTGTGGGTTGCGAGCACCTGCTTGCACCTTATGCTGCTCCATACTGAGAACACAAAATTCCATTTGGAACAGAAGCAGCTGAAATGTATCAAAAGCACTGCTATCCTGCAGCTCCCTCTGCTCTCCCAGGTTTGGACTGTCCTGGAAACCAGAAGTATTCCATACTTTTTTGAGCCAGGATGATATTTGGAAAGTGTGAATGCCTTTTGTGAGACAACGTGAGCTGTTTTTTTATGTAACTTCTCTGAGCTGTTGCTATTACATCTGTTTAACATTCCTGACTTGTTTCAGATCCCAAAGTTTTAGATATTTAATGCAAAACAATAAAGGGGAGAGGGGACAGAACCCTCTCACCAGTCATTTGTCTTCATCACAAGAGGTGCTCATCCCTCATTTCCATGGTGATCATGCAATTCTGTGTTTTGTTGAAGCTACACCTTCCTCTCAGTTACAAAGGGAGAGATGCTAAAGGAGAGGCCAATGTAATTACTAACCTTTGAGCTATCCAGCAGCCCTAGGGCTTATCTGTTTTCATCAAGAGAGCATTGTGCCTAAAGTAAGAGGACCTGACAGTTAAGGGAGCTGTGCTTCATGGAAAGGTGAGGAAGGCAGCGCTGCAGGAGAGGTTTGCTTACCTCTAGAAGACACCAAACATGAGACCCGAGTGGAACATTTTGTACAGCGTTAACTGCAGTTGGAAAGGCCTAAGAGCTGATCCTGCATGTATATTCTGTCTCTCACACGTGCACTCATACAGGTACTCTCACAGACAGTCTGGAATAGCTCCACTTAAATAAGTGAAATTACACTTCTGTAAAGCAGGGTGAGGTGGTAGTGAAATTGGTTCTTTTTGACGTTAGCTTGCAACAATACTACATTTTCATTTTCCTTCATATGAGGGTGCTTCTAGAGCAAGCAAATGAGAATTTAGAGAACTAAGAAAGCATCTAACCCCTGTGAGCCCTAGCACTATCTTATCTCAAAATGGAAATGTGATGGGTGACTCTACCTTAAGCATACAAGGACTGAATCTATAAATCAGCATGAATTTCAGGTACCTGTTTAAAATGCAAGGGGCCAGACATGTTCTGTGAGTGACAGAACCTTCCCTTTGCGTGTAAACAGCACAGTGAGACATTTAGTATTAGTATGATCACTGATGGGTATGCAAAATAAGCAGCAATGCGTAGACTGGGGACCACAGTCAGCTATGGAAGAAGTGATCACAGCTCTTGAGAAAATTCTTGATTCCTTTTCATTCCTCAGAGGGTATGAATGATGTTGCATAATAATAGAAGAAAAGTAATTGGAAAGAGAGATTATTTATTCTAGTTTACTTGCAGTTTCTTCTTATCCTTTTCCTTCCTGCTATGTGTAAAATAGATAGAAATAAATTAGAGCAAAAGGAGTTCAATAAATCCTATTTCTACTGGGTTCAGGATGGGTCAGCAAGTCTTACACTGGGGTTGACACCAGGGGCATGCTCAGCACAGTCCTAGTCCAGCCACTGAGGTTCCCTGTGTGTTACTTGCACGTCCCACTTCATCACCTATAAAGTATTATTTTTTCCCCTAAACTCTCAGCTTGAGGCCATTTGAAGATTTTTGGAATGTGGCTGGCAGGAACATTCCGGTGAATTCTGAGTTGGCTACAGACTACCTGTCAAATGTGCTTAGAAGCAGAAGTGCCTTACTTGTCAAGTATTAATATCACTGAAACTTTCCCAAGATCTTACATATAAATCATTATCTCCTTCCTC
>VYXC01006384.1:2415611-2467654 GCA_013397175.1 Platysteira castanea
TATGATGCAGGAAATCTTCAGGGAACATCCTTTGAAAGGCAAAGCAATGACACATCTTTGCTTGCTTTTAAAATATGAGCAAGAACTAGAGAAATAGGTGGTTGTAAGAAGGAATTATATTTTATATATATTAGGTATAATATATATAAAATAGATATATATTTTATATATCACATATAAAATATATCTATCTTATGTGTGAAATATATATAGGATTACAGCATAGCATAGAATTCCAGACCTGGAAACTTCCTCTTTTGTTCAATATAAAGTGCTTTATTTTACCTTAACAAACCCTGTGGACTTAGAGCTGTCATCCCCACATGCATAAATAACAACTAAGAAGAGGTTGAGATAAGAGCAAAATGAAGAAAAGTTGCAAACATGAGTAAATCCTCATGGGTTATATTGTCTAGAATACAAAAAAAAAGTTGACTATGTTTTGGAGGAACAGAGGATATTCAGAATGCAAGACAGGTAGACAAAGTGCTTCTCTTCATGGGTCTGCAGGTGGGTTCAGAAATAGCAGAGCATGGGAGGGGCAAAACCTGAAAGCTTGCAGCTCTGGAAGGTCTTCTAAACTTGAGAGCATTGGGTTAGCCAGACTTGCAAAAGGGAAAAATATTTNTCCCACTTCATCACCTATAAAGTATTATTTCTTCCCTAAACCCTCAGCTTGAGGCTGTTTGAAGATTTTTGGAATGTGGCTGGTAGGAACATTCCGGTGAATTCTGAGTTGGCTACAGACTACCTGTCAAATGTGCTTAGAAGCAGAAGTGCCTTACTTGTCAAGTATTAATATCACTGAAACTTTCCCAAGATCTTACATATAAATCATTATCTCCTTCCTCCTCTCTCTCCCCCACACGCCAGCTTGTCTGTGGACTTGGGCAGTAACACAGCCACAGGGAAGGACTGCTTCTGGCTTTTGGTTCTGCAACACAATTAATTAGTTATGAAAGTTATTTTAGGAATGTTATTTCCTTCCAGTTTCCTGTAACATCACAGTAGTGTACCAGATTGCTAGAAAATCATGCAAATTTTATCAGCCATTCCATAACTATTGTGTCATTGACCCTTTTCACCCAAAAGTCATTGCACCAGTCATCAAGTGATCACATCATTGAAGTGCTTATGCATTGTCCACAGCAATTTTCGTCAAAGTACTGTAGAACCCACAATTATTGCAGGGAGAATAACGTTTTACCCATTAGACCTGGAAACACTCTGAAGGATGGTCTATAGCACTGTCAACTTTTACAAGAAAATTGCCACTAGTTCAATTTAACTTGATATTGATGCAGGTGGGAGACAGAGAAGACAAGGTCGTGGTATCCAGGCTTGGATTTTACAATGATTTCATACAGTACAGTACAGTATTGGTTTCAACAAATATAAGTAAAAATGTCAGGGTGAAATCCTTGGCCCTATTAAGAGTAGGACCCTTGATTCTGATGTGTAGTCAGCTGCTTTGTATCTGAGTGACTGGGAATGGTAGAGTTGGTCTAATGAGGTTTTCGCTTATATGATAAATAAAAACTAACTGACTTGAACTCGGTCTGAAAATTAAAAACTGAAGTTGAAAGCCTGAGGAACAGTAATTGGATTTGTGGGGGTGATCTATCTCTTCAGCCTTATTTTTTCCCACTGGCCTCCTATGGATTTTTTTGATTGATACACATGAACTGGAAGTGGGGTGATAGAGGGTGCAACAGGGGAGGCAGAGAAAAAAAAGTGCTTTATTTCTGTGAGTGCCTACTTCCAATTTTACAGAAACAGCATCTGACTTAAGGAGAAACAAGGCAGGGGCTCTCATCAGTGGGAATTCAGCAAGAGCAACTGTTTCACATGGAGGCAGAACACCCCTGACCCAAGGCAAAACTGAGTTGATCAGAAGTATAGTGCTCATCTGCAAGTCCTCACAGGCTGGGAGATCCCGCTCATAACATTCTTTGTAAATCCGGACCTCGCGTATGATGCAGGAAATCTTCAGGGAACATCCTTTGAAAGGCAAAGCAATGACACATCTTTGCTTGCTTTTAAAATATGAGCAAGAACTAGAGAAATAGGTGGTTGTAAGAAGGAATTATATTTTATATATATTAGGTATAATATATATAAAATAGATATATATTTTATATATCACATATAAAATATATCTATCTTATGTGTGAAATATATATAGGATTACAGCATAGCATAGAATTCCAGACCTGGAAACTTCCTCTTTTGTTCAATATAAAGTGCTTTATTTTACCTTAACAAACCCTGTGGACTTAGAGCTGTCATCCCCACATGCATAAATAACAACTAAGAAGAGGTTGAGATAAGAGCAAAATGAAGAAAAGTTGCAAACATGAGTAAATCCTCATGGGTTATATTGTCTAGAATACAAAAAAAAAGTTGACTATGTTTTGGAGGAACAGAGGATATTCAGAATGCAAGACAGGTAGACAAAGTGCTTCTCTTCATGGGTCTGCAGGTGGGTTCAGAAATAGCAGAGCATGGGAGGGGCAAAACCTGAAAGCTTGCAGCTCTGGAAGGTCTTCTAAACTTGAGAGCATTGGGTTAGCCAGACTTGCAAAAGGGAAAAATATTTAAAAGCAGCGTTGTGATTGTTAGAAGAGCAGCATATGATGCTACCTTGGCAAACTGAGATGCTCTGTGTTCAATGAGAGGTAAGGAAGGTTTTTAAAAGTCTGGAGAAAAATCTTGACGAGAACCAGTGTGTTGAGGAGCAGTCCCCTGCAGGCAGGCATGGAAAGACTCTGAATGGTAGCTACAGATGCCTGGAGTCCCTTCTGTGTGTCGGCAGCTAAATCTGTGCAAAAGAATTTGCACAGGTACATGTGCAATATACGTGAAGGATTTGCAATCCTTCATTCTCTGAAGTTTAATCTTATTTCTTCCTGGGATCTACACTACTTCTGTTCATTGATTTGGTGAGGAAGGAGTAGGAATAGGTGCTTCTAAAAAAGATCCTTTTATTTCCAGTCATGCAAAATTTACATTTAAAGCATCCTATTGCTCAATCTAATTCATCTTCAAATTCTGTGTCAGGTAGGTTTTTAGGTATCAAGGTGACCCTTTGCATTACATCTGAAAACTGTACTCTCACAGTAACACAAAGCAGACAGAAGTGGTTTGGAGAGGGGGACTAAAACACTGTGGTTTGGGTTTTAACACCACCAACCTGTCTTACCACACTATGGAGCCCTCCTTGTGCTTATGGGGAGGTGTAGTTTTGGGTACTTTAGGGGGTCTCCTGTAAGGCAGGTCGAGGTTTTCATGAGCCCAGAGCTTTAAGAGATCATGAGAATATTTGGATCTTGAAAAGCTCCCTAGTCCGTCCTGCAGCTCAGGGGACGATCAAGTTGCTTGTGCCATTCTGACAGACCTTTGTCAAACGTGTTCTTCCAAGAAAACCCGTCTGATAGAGAGATTCCATAACTGTCTGAGGTAGTGAACTTCTAGTTCTTGCTCTTACAGATAGAAATTTCTTTTGAACATCTAATCTTATTCTGTTCAGTTGCAAATTAAATTAATTATGTCCTGTTCTATCCTCAGCAGACATGGAGAACAATTGATCACAGTTGTCTTCACTGCGTTTTTGCATAATGAGAAACTGTTATCGTGTCATACCTCAGGTTTTCCTAGACTAAACAACTAATTTTTGTGTTCTTTTTTCTTTTTTTTCTTCTCTCCCCCCCCCCNCCCCCCACCTTTTTTCTTTCTTTTTTTTTTTTCCCCCTGTATTCCAATGTCTTATTTCTTGAACTTTGTACTTTTCTCAGTGCTGTGTTCATGAGTTTTGTTCAGTCAAGTCTTCAGGTGCAGATGCCAGTACTGGACAGGTGACACTCAGGGAACTGGATACAGTTGTGGTGAGATGCTAGGGGTGATATGTTTGCAATGAAATAACATGACAATAAACATTAAATGACAGATTTTGTCACCCTTAATTTATTTGGTATAGCATTATTGACAAACAGTAGAGGACTTAGAATCACATCTTAATACATAGTCTGCCTCCCTATATTACCTGGCGAGATTATTTTTCATTTATTTATAGATAAAAAGCAAACCACAATATCACTGTGCCATTCAGGACGAATAGCAGCCAAGTTTCTTTTCAGCAGTTAATGCTTACTAATGGTGAGTGTGGCAACTGAATATTTTTTTGCCCTTGTGGAAGGACAAGTAACACGGGGGCAGAAGATTGGGAAGTAAGCAAGTAGAATAACCTTTCCAGTCTCTGTTAAACTAGTTGCTAAAGCCAAACATCAGCAGAACAGACTCTGCATCACTGAGGAGTTGCTTGGTGTCACAGACTGTTTGCACAGATAGCAGTGCCATTAATTCTACCTGATGTCCTTCCTAGATCCTCATTCATCTAGTTGCAAATGGAGCATCCAAAAACCAGTGCCTCCTCCTGAAATGTGGCCATTCAAACGTTCATGTTTCAGAAGGAATGATGAGAGGCTGAGTTATTCACCAGAGTGTTTTGAGCAGCCCTAGTGGAAGAATCCATGGCGAACTTATAAAACAATCTTCACCCTTCTTTCTCTCTGGGAACTGTCTATGAACAATGTGAGATCTTCTTGAATTATTCAGTATTGACAATCATTTGTCAAATAATTTCTATGAATAATTTTTTTATGTTGCAGCTTGTCCATGATCTGCTTATTGAGAATATTTGAAATCAGAGCTGACTGATTAGCTGTGATGGCACATATTGGTTACCTAGGGCAGTGCTAGTCCCTGATGGGATGAGCCTAGGCCTTTGAAGCACGTTTACACAGTGAATGCTTATGATGAAGAATTTCTTCATAAATAATCTCTAATGGCCACTAAAATTTGCTGTTTCTGTGAACACTTCTGCCAGTAAACTCATTAGCTGGAATAATTGCACAAGAAGAACACAAAAGGGGGAGCAAAGCAAGGCAGACCAATTTGTTTTCAAATCAGAATTAATATTGCTGAAATATTCTACCCTTCCCCAGTCCTTTGAGACTTTGCCATGTAAGAATATTTTGTGATCTTGATAGGCCTTTTTACTCCTGAAGCTTTAACAACTCCTCTTTCTGGCAGGAAGAATCTTACGGATGCAGTGTTGTCATGTCCATGATCCCTCGCTGATCTGACCTATGTTAAGCAGATAGGAAGAAAGAAATTGTGAAGTTCAACATACTACTCAAACAGTTTCTTTTTTTCTGAATAACCAGAAAAAAAGTAGAGGGCTAAACATGGAATAAATAGATATAGATAGCCTAGATTATTTATGCCTGATTATTCCACAGTGCTTTGACACTCTTTGGTAAAATAGAGCAGATACTTGCATTCCATTCAAAACCTATGGGTTTTGATTTTACTGCTCTTGGTTTCTTTTATGTGTCTGCACAGGGAGAGAGGGTGAGCCTCATTTTTAACTCCCTTCAGAGGCAGAAGCCTGTTTTGGTGTTGGGTGATTAGCTTTGGAAATCATGCTTAAGCAGATGTTTAGCTGTAAATTTGCCATTGTTCTGTCAGCTTTAGTTCCCTTTGGTTCAGTCTCTTTCCTTCTTTTTCTCTTTTCCCCACTCACTCAGGACATAAACTTTAATGATGAGATTTCATGCTCAGTCAAGTTTTTGAAAGCCACTTATGTGAAGCATCAATCAGATTATATACCTGCCCTGGCTGGGTGGCTGCTTTTCCCTCCCTACAAGGGGCTGATGGTCAAAAATACATAATGAACTACTATTGACAGCTTATCACATTATCACCTCTCCCTCCCCTTCTGCCTCAAAAAAAACTCTGCAAGTGATGGCTTAGTCTGTCACCATGGAAATTGTTATTGCCTGGCATTACTCTAGAAAGTATAATTGTGCTTCCTTTGCTTCTTAACACATCCAGTGACACATTAGCTACCTTACCAGTCTTTACTGCAAATGCCCTGTAAATTGGTAAATATCTTCTTTTTTTTCTGTGCTTCTGTCACTGACCTAGCACTGGATCTCATGTTTCTCTGTATGTTTGTACCACTCTTCAGGTCAAGAGTCTAATTTCTGTTAATCTTACTGCATGGCCTCTGCTGCTCTGGAGAAATGTAGGAGAATATTCCTACAAACAATAAAATCAATTCAGTCACGCCAGCAATATTGCTGATAAAGTAGAGAGTCTAGCAACTTCTAGTTCATGTTAGGCAAATATAGTTCCTAAAGTGTATTAAAAAATGTTTGGAAGCTGCTGAAGATTTGCCTCTGCAAGGACAAAGCATCGTGATTTTTACTGTCCTAGCAACACGACCAGCAGAAAATGTCTCCATTCTTTCCACACCTTTTCTTCCTGTACTGGACTTCAGTGCTAATGCATCCTGTTTTCAACTGACAGGAAGAAAAAGACTGTGTTTGTGCTTGTCAGATGCCTGGGAATAAGCCCTAGCTGGAGCTTACGTCATTTATACAGCACGGTGTATTGCCCGTCCCTGATAAAGGGGTCTCACCCCACGAGCACATCTGGCCTGCAGTGTGAAATTTCACAGCTACTCAAATTTGCCAGTGGCTGCTGAAGAGCAGTGGCAGTGTGGCACTCACCCCTTCCCCCAGGTGCTTGTTGCCAGAAGAGAGGAAGGATGGACAATGGGAGGCCACCTGTGACTACATTTGATGAAGTTCATCTTTATAATCTTCATGCCCCAGGAACAGCATCTCCTAACTATAATCAGCTCTGGATCTCTGAGGTCAGCCTTACCCACTGCACTGTGCTGCTTCACTCATTAGAGTGTTCTGAATATTGAATATTTTTCTGTCCACCCCACTTCCAGTGCAGCATTATTATTTGTCAATTGCCGTCTACCCAACTGCTGTTTCAATGACGTTTCTAAGTATAGAAAGAATAACACATAAATATCTTCCACTAAATAAGAATGTACAGATATTAGATAAAAGAAGTTTCATTACGTAGCTCTGAAGTAGAACATGGCAACTGTCTCATAACACATCTTGGTTTCACCTGACAATATAGAACAGGAAATAAAGAAAAAAGATTGTTGCCAGTTCAAATCTTGAAGAGATTTCACAGAGAGAAAAACCTAATTATTGATATTTAAGTCTGGTAAGGATATTATGGCAAACAACCACAACTCTTGCAAAAATGTCTCAAAACTTATTAGTTCTGTAGCTGACATAAACCTTTATAAACATCAGATTTTCTATTGGAACAACATTTGATGATTTTGAAGATGAATTTTGTTCCACCAAATAATGAACACTTTCTTTAAGGAACGAATTTGGATTTTTCTTTATTTTATTTTGGTCTTCGAGGCAAGTAAAGCTTATTTATTTGTAATCTGTTATATCCTTGAAGTGTCACTAATCTGTTAGGTCTGCTTTAAATGAATTGCTGCTAACTTAAATTGTCTGGGCCTCTGCTTTGCCGCTTTAACGAGTTGCACAGCAGAATTAAGCTCATTAAGGCTTCCCACTCCAGAGACAGGGTATGAAAAAGAAGCAGTATGATGAAGGCCTGGTTTTGCATTGTTTGCCACCTGAAGCTTTATTGCATGGGTGACTGAGAAATGGGGCATGAGCCCCCCTCTACATGTCTGCTGAGATTGTCTGAATT
Organism: Platysteira castanea; assembly: GCA_013397175.1. Taxonomy (NCBI): domain Eukaryota; kingdom Metazoa; phylum Chordata; class Aves; order Passeriformes; genus Platysteira; species Platysteira castanea. The sequence continues at coordinate 2,423,217 of VYXC01006384.1, forward strand.
GTGCAGCACTGTTTGTTTCCAGGATTAAATGGTAGCCCTCACTCTCTGAGCACGGTATCGCACCCGTAATTTATTTTCAGATTTTTTGTTAGCACCATCAGGACAGTCACCTGTTCTTCCCACGCTGTTCTGTGCAAGCCTGTATTCTCTAACACCTCCTAGCTGGGCAAATACAGTCCCTCTGACAAACAGCTTGTGTTTTACATGACATAGAATAAAATGAAACTTCCAGCCCGTTTAATACACAACTTGTGCCTTGAACATTTCTGTGCAGGTTTGTCCGTGCTTCAGGTCCTGAAATCACAAACTGTCTTATTCAGTCTTATTCTCAGCTAATCCCATATCCTCCCCGCCAACTCTGCTTTGCCTTTTACAGCTCTCTGTGTAATGGGCCTCTATTTAATGAGTTGAGGAGCTGTTTTCAGAGATCAAATAATGTTTTCAGTACACATGTACCTTCATCTACTAAAACAAATTCCACTGGCTTTGAGAAAAGAAGAGTTGACAGTGTAAGAAAAAAAAAAGACTGATGAAGGGAAAGGTGGTGTGATTGCTGAGCATTCAGATTTGGGAGGCAAGGAGGGCTAGTATTTTATTCCTTCAGTGTTCTGTGTATCCATCACTCAGACAGAATCCCTGTTAGTGGAAATCTAATTCTTCAGTCACTGGCCAAAGTTAATTAATTTGTAAATATATTTCATCTTCTAAGTGACAGCCCTTTCTGACAGAGGAGCTGATAGAAAGAGCAAAGGGGTTAAGGTGTCATGTAACACCACGTTCATCCCAGGAGACTGAGGTGACATCAGCTAGTTCCATCTCCTCCACAAGCTACCCTTCATGGCATGGAAATTCTGTGATTAAAGTGAGCAGGGAAGCATTGCTCTTAATGCTCTGTTCCTGATTGCTTCACCTTTTATAAGGAGAGTCCATCTAGAGCTGTCTTTGTCTAACCTTGCCATTTTTTTTTTTGTCAGTGATTCCTTCTCCAATGGTCTCATCTGTCTTCCACCTTGTACTGCTCTACTGTTTGGCTTCCTAATGACCAAGAATGGATTTTCTAGTTTTGACTGGAAGGTATTGCCTTGAAGGACAGTGGTCACATGACTGTGTGTTTTTGAGGTGTCAGAAGTTCCCTTGAGAGACCCTGAGAAACTTGAAAACTGGGCTTACACTGATGCCACGAAGTTCAGCAAGGAAAATTCTTCATCTGTGGTAGAATAATCCATAGTAAGTGCAGGTCAGGAACTGTCTCTTAGAGTAGCAGCCCATCAGGGAAGGACCTGGGAGTTAAGGTACTAAACACAGAGCTGAGTATGAGCCAGTAGAATAAGACAATAACCTTCCTGCAGCCCAGGATGAGAAGTGTCACTAACAGACTAAGGGATGCTCTTATTTTGCCCTGTGCAGTCATGCTGAGCCTGCATGTGGATATTATATCCAGTTTAGACTTCCTAGTTCTACAGGAACATGGAGAAACCAGGGAGGTCCACTGGAGGGCCACTAAGATGTTCAGGAACCAAGAAGGCATAGATGATGAGGAAAAGCTGAGGGAATTCTGTTAATTTAGTCTGGTAGGAAGAGGCAATAGAGTGAGGAAATAGTAGCCACTAATTGCTTGCTGAGTGGCAAAAATGAAAGAGCCAGGCTGTTCCCAGGAATGGGAAGTGACAAAGTAAGGATACCCTGGTTTTGGCTGGGATAGGGTTTTCTTCCTAGTAGCTGGTACAGTGCTGTGCTTTGGATTTAGTATGAGAATAATGTCAATAACACTCTGATGTTTTAGTTATTGCTGACTATTGCTTCCTCAAAATCAGGGAGTTGTCAGCTTTCCATGCTCTTGCCAGTGAGCACATGTGTAACAAACTGAAAGGGGACACAGCCAGCACGGGTGACCCAAACTGGCCGAAGGGATATTTCATACCAGAGAACGTTGATGCTCAGTATAAGAACCTGGGGGATTTGTCTGGGAGGGAACAGGCTGGACATTGGTCAGTGGGCGGTGCGCTGTTGGATTGCCTTTCACTTGTTTTGCTTGAGGTTAATATTTCTCTCTTTCTCTTTTTCTCTCACCCTCAATCCCCCGCTCACCCCCCTGCTTATTTTCTTTACATTTTTTATTATTAGTTTTAATATTTTATTTTGTTGTGTTTCAATTATTAAATGGTTCTTATCCTAACTCATGAGGTTTCTCTCTTCTTTCTGATTCTCCTCGCCACTGCAAGGAGGAAGTGACAAGGAGCTGTGTGGTACTTGGTTGCTAGTGGGGTTAAACCACAACAAAGGCACCGTGGATAAAAGATGCAGCATTAAAGTGAAATGTTAAGAAAAACTTTTTCCCTGGGAGAGAAATAGGCCATAATAAAAAGTACACAGATTGTGGCAACATCTCCATACTTGGAGATTTTTAAGACTGGCTGGACAAATCCACAGCTGACTTGATCTAGTTTTGAGTGGGAGATGAGGCTCAGTGATCTCCAGGGTTCCCTTCCAACAATAATTTGTCATTCTGTCTGTTGAATTTGTTCACTTTGATATAAAGAAAAACAAAATCAAAACCCTTTTAAGCTGAAGTTGCCAACATATAAAGTGGCCATCAAACCAAAGGCCTGCTATTCTGGCAAAATGAGCCTTCCAAAGCAGAAATAACAGTATCTCTGTACAGCAATTGCAGGTTGTCTAGGACTCAGTCCTGGTCCATTCGTGCTGCAAAAATCTGATTTGATAGGAAGGAAACTATGCTTCAGCTTCATTTAAATAGAATTTTAATGAACTAGATATAAAATTAATGTATTATGGGCAGCACCTTTCCTAATGTTGTTTATTTTGCTGTGCAATTTCCGAACTGATTATCTGGGAGTACAAAGAAGCTGACACCACTAAAGTAACCCAACAGTGAAATAGGTGGTAAAGGGGGCATTTAAATCATCATACTTAACTTTGGTAGTTACTATAACTTTCAGATTAGAGATGTTTGTTATTTTTGGAAATAGAAAAACAGATGGTCAGAAGAACTTTACTGGATTGGCCTGCATTTTGTTCACTTTTTCTTTTAAAAAATAGAAATGTTAGAAATACACTTGCTAGAAATTAAAGTGCAGGTTGCAGGTCTTAAGACTCATGAGCTGCAGGAAAAACTAACATGGCAATTAGTATTTCCATATCTACTTTCTTTCCTTCTTTCTTTTTCAAGAAAGTCTAAGAATTGATTTGGCTGTCTCTAGTTTTATTTTTGACATTGCACTAGAGCATTTGTTGTGAGCAGTGGCTAAATTGTCTCTGCAGAGATTAAATATGTATTTCTTTTTCCTTGGCATAATGTAGAGCTTATACTGTGCATAGTATAAAATTTATGGCACCTTAAATTGTTTACCTCAAGTCTTCTCGCTGGTTGTAAACAAAGGGAACAGGAGCTACTTACATCTCTTAGCAACTTTAACTAGCTCTAAAATAAAAATAAAAAAAATAAAAAAAAGGTTTTGATTATAGAACTTCCCAGTTTATTTCACATTTACTTTTTCCTCTTCCATTAATAAGTAAAGACATAATTTGTTAAATTCTTAGTAAGTGGGACTGAAGGGTCACCAGATTGCTAATAAAGGAACAAATTAAATATCAATACTAAATTAAAGTGTTGGCCAGGCTAGAGAGAAGTGAAAAACAGTATCTGTACTCTATTAGCAGCTTGGAAATCATGGAAAATTGTCAGCAGAAATCCACTGTCTTCCATAAATCATCCACTATCTTTGATGTGGTGGCAAAAGAATTCACCAATGACAGGTGCTGTCACAGAATATATTTATTCCACAAGGTTTTATTTTCTCTATCAGCTACAATGATGGACAACCATGTCTTGTTTCCTGAATGATGGCAATTTCTTAGAAATTCTACAATTGCTGCCCTTGAAGACTGCCTCTTTCGTGATCCAATGTCAAAATCTATCTATATGCCTGTATAAAACACTTATCGCTGTGGTATTTAAGCACTCTACATGGATTAAAAATGAACAGTGAAGCTGCCTGGAGGATAGTCAGTAAAATCTACTTAAGGTTTGGATTTTGCGATATAATGTGATTTCATTGGGTTGACAGAGGGACACAAAGAAACATCAGACGCTTCACAAAAATTTGGGGAAAAAAAAGCTGTTCATATTTTTTCAACTCAAAAAGAGATTAAAGTATTGAAAAATTTGAGAATAAATTCTAGTTGCCAATGTGACTTAAACCTTGACATGCAAAAGAATAATGGGTTTTCACTTGTTTGTATGACGATAAGAGGTGGTTTGTAATCACCCTATAATGGGCTTTGCCATTAGAATGACACCTCAGGAGAGAAAAAGCTCTCACTGTCCTGTTCTGTTTTCCCCTCATCATTATGTCAGTTAAGAAATAATTATGTCAGCAGGTTAAACGATGGCTTCAGGATGCAGGTTCTTTGGTTTTCAAGACTTCCATTAAGGGTGCCACTTTCAAAGGCAAGTTGCTTGACCCACTCCGAAAGTGGTCCAGCAGCAGATTTGGCTCAACAAAGTACAAACCCTGCAATATGGGAAAAGACACTTTCAGCTAATGACTTGACTGTGTTCTCATCACCTCAGAACCCAAAATTTTGGCAATCTTATGCAATCAGCTTATAAATTAAGAGTTCTTTAGAAAATCTTGTAATCATTGCGCTTGTTGTGGATAATTTGGGAGATATAAATGATGCATTTGATGTTATGTACCTCTCATATCGTACTGTCAAGCCCTGAACAATTAAAGAAAAACACAGCATATTCAATACAAAACTATTCCACACCTTTCTTTTGACTACACGGGCTCCACACTGAGTTGAAACACACAAGAAGAGAGAAGAAATTAATGCACTGAGCCAACACTTACAATAAAGGGATACCAAACCTTGTTGGGTAAATAAAAATGAGGAAAAGATACAGTTTCTCATAGTGACAGAGGAAAGCTTATCATTGATGAGTGATGTTTTGTCAGGCTATTGATTGCATCAAGATGATAGATATAGTAGAGGGCAATTAAATAAAGACAAGTTATGGATGTCCCTTTGGAATTGAAGAAGGCCCCCATCCATGGGGTTGGCAAAGGCATGTAGCTCTTTCTCCTCTTTTGAGAAGTGTTTCTTTTCCCTTAGAGAACAGATATAAAGAGGGAGCTGAGTAGGCTCTGGGAGTCATGCAGGAACTGAAAGAATTGACAGAGGCAGATGGTTCCCTACACCTGTGTCTAAGGCCCACACAATTAAAGCAATATGCAAAGAGCAAAAATTTCCCTTGCCTTACAAGAGTTATTGACTAATTCCAAGTATCTGTCTATAATTAAAGCATCAGCAAAATTATGGCGTGTACTCTTGCCATCAACCATCTCCTTGGCACTTTTTAAAAAATAGCACCAATTTGTGTTGTGTTTGGCATCCACTGAGAAACTGTATTTTAGGATGATGCTGGAGAAGCTAATAAGGATGCCTGCCACAGCTAGGGAGAATCTAAATTCCTTGGGGTAGACAGTAACTGGGAAATTGTACAGACAGATCTGAAGATTCCAGCTGTCAATGACAGGCCTACCCTAACAAACGGAGGGAGTGTGCAGGTTGGTAAGCAGATGGCTTTGTGTGGCTGTCCTGATCAACAGCCTGAGATCAGATTCATCCAGAGATGCCCAGGAGAGATAGGATGCACATTCTCATGAAGAGTTAGAGAAATAAATGGCAACTAAGGACCAAGGTCTTAACAGACAGATAGTAGTTAAACATGAAGCTACCAGAGCAGGTACTGGAGAATTTATCTATATAATGTCCTCAAAACTGAAGGCCAGTGAGCTATGTATCACGCCTGCAGAAAAAGCTGAATCTCAGTATATACAAGTTTAGAAGGATGTCCTAGCTTAGCTCATGGTGATGAAAAATTTCCAGCATGTGTTTGTTGGAGGCCTGTATTAGCTGAAACTGACTGCAAGCAATTCATTGTGGTTTCTAGGAAGTATTGGGCAGATGCCTGCCAGGTGTAGAGGGATTATTTTTTCTGACCAACTGCAAATGTATGACTTGCAAACTGAACAGTAGAGGAGGAGGTCTGGTGGCTGCAGTTACACTCTTGAGCATTTGTAAGAAAGATTTATAGGAAAGCATACAACCAACCAAGGATATGTCAATCCAATTAAAGAAAAAAAAACAAGCTTTCTAATATCAAGAAAACAGAGTTGTCCTGATAATATAATTAAGGAATAGACCTTTTTGAAAATCAGTGAAACTATTGGCTAGAAGTTTATGTGCCCCAGTCCCTTTTAGGATTAAGAAGTTCTCAATACTGCAAAGGATTTTGTTTAAGGGCACCAGGAGGACCATCTGAAATGTGTTACAGGGAAATATGATTAAAATGATACACGAAGGTCATTTAGGGATTGAAAACTCTGAGAGAGGTCAGAGATATTTTCTAGTGTTCCTCAAATGAACAGTGATACCAAGGAAACTACCAAAGTGTCAGAAATAGAGGTCAGTGCACTAAAAGAGACCAGGTTGGCAGCACAGGAAATATTTTTCCTTGAGCAAGAGAGACATAGATGTGCAGGAAAAAAGTACTGGTTCCCTTTGAAAACTTATGTGAGGGTGCTGCAGCCAAACAGGTGTTTGCACATGTCAAATCAATTTTTGCTAGAAATAGCATATGTGATACTTTCTGAAAATGGTAAGTTCTTATGGTTGTGAAATGTATTGCACCCCACTTGCAAAATAGAGGAAACCATATGGTGAGTTGATCCAGTGTAGGAACGTGGATATGCGCTGTGACCCTGCTCCTCAAAAGTATTCTAACCCCTATTATTTATACAAGATGGATGTGCTCCCAGGGCATTACTGGGGGCACTTTTTTCCTAGCTTCACGCCTGAGGTGGGAATGCTATTAAGACTTCTTAATGGAGGAAATAGGCTAAGTGTGCATCCATGTAGTAGAAGAAGGACTTTGGAGGTACAGTGTCCTGAGGGCATAACTTAATCAGATTTTGGAGTTCCTGTTAACTTCTGGATATATAGGCTGGATGAAGTCAACAGTAGAGATCCAACTCATGAGCCTGATGGGAAGTTTTTGTTTGTATATTTTCAGAATTAGATTAATAGGTTGGAAATTACATTTCACCCCAAGGTTTTCTCTAACACTGCTCACAACGTTGGAGCCCGGTTCTTGAAGAAGTACAGTAATGATCTATATCTGTTTTGACTTTTGTGGTGAAATATGATTTCATTAAGCCCGTAAAGGGAACACTAAGGGAATATCAGATATAAGCAAAGAGTTGGAAGTTGTTGAAGAAAATCTTTGTTGTTTGTTGTGGTTTTCTAATACATTTTTTCTGCATGTTTGGCTTTTAAGTCCACAAGTGTACAAAATACAGAGTTTTTAGACCAGTGCTAGTGAAATGCTTAATCTGCTTAATCCAGAGCTTTTTGCTTTTCAGAAAAGACACAGAGCAATGGCAGCCCTCATGTGGGAGGCTGTACTGCACTTCTGCAACGCTAGCCAGTGTAGGACCAGGGAGTTTGACCCTTTAGCTCTTTGCCCACTGTAAATCCACTCCTGATCTTATCTAGAGTAAATATTTTATACTTTCCCCACTTGTCGATTTACAGTCTCATTTCAGGTCTTATCTCAGATTATCCCTCTGATTCTTTCCTGCTTGTGCCACTTAGTCTTTCCCCTTCTATAGTCATTTATTATTTAATGCTCTTCTGAGGTCGTGTTTTGTTTTCCAGCTCTGGAAAACTGTTCAGAATGGTGTGCATTCTGAAAGGGCTGTAAAAGCACACTGCTTTGCAGCAGTTTCACTGAGGTTATGGGTTTTAGCACAGGTGGACTATATCCCACAAATTATCTGACGCCTCTGTGTCAGAGAGATGGAGGCAAGTATCAAGTGTAGCACCCATCCAGGCAAGTTGCAAAAGCCTCTGGAACTGCAGATGAGCAGTATAAACACGCTAGCACTGCATACTCTGAAGTTACTGATGGAACAAAATAGGGGTCACATCAATTCAGTTTCCCTTCTGGGAAGGGGGCAGCTCTTTCAGTTATTAGCTTGGAATTAGCGTGGAATATACCTATTAGGTCTTTGTAGAAAGCCTGCCAATTTCCATTATTTCAGTCCAAAATGTCAGCTCCTGGGGTATTCAATACAGTTGCAGCATCTATGTTCTTTGTATACTTTAATTATGTAAATTACATGTCAGTAATATGAAATCCCGGGTGGTGGAGAATAGCACAGCACAGGCAGTCTTCTAACAACATTGTTAATAGAGAACAAATGCTGCCTTGCACGGGTGCTTTCAAAAGCTGTCAATATTTAGTGCTCGCAGAAGCTTAGACAGGCAGGAGAGAACAACAACTCTTCACTGCCTCAGAGCCATCTATCCAGCCTAAGTCAGGAGACGACAGCTGGTGGAGCAGACAGACAGACAAAGCAGCGCAGTCAAGTGGTCCACAGGCCTGTCTTTCTTAAGAAATAACTGTTTAAGAGAGAAACACAGGGGTGTGTTACGGCAGGGGGCTGGTGGTGGTTAGCCGTAACCTTCCAAATGTGTCTCCAGCTGGGAGCCGCTCGGCAGGCTGCCGCGCACACACAGGAACTGGACAGCTTCTTCAATCAGCCGATGGCAAAGAGTCCACGGGAGAAGTTTATTCCAGCCACATGCGTGGAGCAGATCCTGGGAGGGAAACAAGGAGAGGACAAAAAGAGAGTGAAAGTGGAAGGGTCCAGGTTTATATACCGGTTGGGGCAGAGAGAGAGAGAGCATCAGGGACCAATGATCTGAGGGCACGGGGTCAGTACCCAGATGGGACTAGGGTAAGGGAGCCAATAAGGAAATTCTGAGGGAGTGGCGAGGGAGCAAGGGCCGATGAGGGGGACAAGGAAATAGGAGAACCTTCTAGATAAGGTAGAAAGGGGTGGGGAGGCCAACGGGCCAGCCGGGGAAGCAGAACTGGAGTATGTTTGCATAATGCAACAAATCATCCTGGGAGATGCCTTTTCTGTTGCCATAACCCAGGAGTGCCTCCTAGGGCTCCTTCCTCCAGGGGACGCTCCTGGTCCCTCAGTCAACAGGCCCACTGGCCTCCACAGGGGTGCCAAGTACAGCAGGGGTTCTTTGTACAGTCTCAGTGTTCTAGCAGAGAGGAGTCATTATTTGTCCTGATTTTGTAAAGACTTGGAGAAATCAGGGCTCTGCAATACACTGCTGCCCAGCTATTGCATTGGAACACTGCATGAACTGCACCACAGGGATGCCTGAGTAGTTGCAGGCCTGCCTATCCTTTGTGCTGACTGGTTTTAGAGATGCTGGTATTAGTGCTTGCTGCATGCCCAGGATTTTGTTCATCCCTACACAGAGCAGATATTGCAAGTTGCTGAGTACCCTGTGGGACACAAGGCACCAGACCACAAGTAAAGAGCATTTTCCCTTCAGATAGTTTTGTTTCTCTCTTCAGAGAGACAGAGAGGACCCTTCCCTTTCTATTGCTCCTGTGCTCTGCATACAGCTCTTGGCACAGGTACAGCAGGTTGCTGTAGATTCAGATTCTTGTTCAAACAGGAGTGGTTGCTAGTGATCGATGGCATGGCCAGCTTCTCAGTTAGAAAAACAGGTTGCCAAATATTTTAACAATTGCTGCTTTAAACATCCTCTACAAAGCAAATTTGGAAGAAAAATTAGTAGTGTCTAAATTTGGATATAAACAAACCCTGTCTTTTAAGAGAATTTCCCCCACCCTCCACCCCAGCTCCTTCAGAGGTTAACAGGCAAGTAACCAAGTAAGAACGTGGAAAGGGGCCAATGTCATTTCTTCTTTGACATGTCAACTTTGTACTTCTGCCCATCCCTCAGCTCTGAAACACTGTCAGCATCTCCATAACACCTGTATCCATGTTCAGAATTGTTGTGCCTGCCTGCACACTCTCGATTTCCCATAAAGTGCTTCTGGCTTGCAGGATACAAGAGGAGGAGGTTGATTGATGTTAAAGGAACAGGTAGCAGCTGTGGGAGACATCTCTGTTCCAAAGGGTATAGGAATGTACCTTCTGCATGAATTTTCTCCTAATTGCCGTGCTCAAGAAAAAGAAAGAAAAAAGGAACTCGAATGCTTTCTTGGATGCAGACTTTGAGAGCAGCCATAACACAAGTCACTGTTTCTGTGTTTCATGCCTATATAGGGTTATAACAATGCTCTTTCTCTCTTAAGGATTTTCTAAGGCAACATATAAATAAGACTTTGGAAAGTGGAAATAATGCCATGATAGGTATACAAGTTATAAAAGCATCTAAAATTATGTAGAGTAATTAAAATGTATGAAAAAATATCTAACAGTGATGTAGTGATACATGCCACCTGCTTTCCTTTTTTTCTTTTAAAACAGCTTAAATTTACAAATTACTTGCCTGCATTGATTTTGAGAGAAATCAAAAGGCCCTTCATATTCCACTGACAAATCACTCTCTGAATTTGTTTACTGTTGATCTCTACAAGGGAAAATGAAAGGAGATTATTTTTAAGGAAGAAATTAAAGTTTTGACAGTGACTGGTCATTGTATCTTAAACCTCTCACTTTTGATGACCCATTCTGTTTGCAGAAGTTTATAGTGTCTTAAAGCTACTTAACTTAAACTAAGTAAAGTAAGTTCTGGTCCTAGATATCAGGAGCGTCTAGAGAATGAGGAGAGCTTTCCTTTTCTTATTTTTTAACTAGTATTTTAGTCACAATGCATGCATTTTAAGGGTTATGTGGACTCCAGTGATCAGTACTATATTGTGTGGAGTTGCAGTGGCTATTTTCCGTATCATTGAAAATTACAGGTGGTTGTGAATGTTCCACGGGAATGATTTTCTGGGAAAAGGTTTTTTAGAAAATTGAAACTTTCTTTTGGGAAATCAAAATGAAAGACTTCATTTTATTGTCAGTTAAACCTAAATCATAAAACTTAATTTTACAGAAGTGAGCCAAATGTTTTATTTTGACTCAGTTCAATACATGTTTAATTTCAGCTTTCCAGTTTGCTGGGGGACCAGAATGAAGGTTGAAATGTCAATATTTCTCACTGGATGGGAATGTTACCCAGCTGTACTCAAAGTGTAGTTGAAAAATTCTTCTTTAGGTATCATAGACCGAAACTGCTCATTCTGAGGCTATTTTCAGTATATGCTGCTTTTGCTGGGTGATGGTGAAGGAAGAAAGTCAATCCAGCAGTTATCTCCTTAGTCAGTTGTAAATCAAAAGCAGGACTTAAACCAGTGACATTTCAAGCATATCACCTTTAGGTAGCACCTTAAAGCTCAAGCCCTTACTGTGTGATTTAAAATCTCTTTTTCACAGGCAAAATTGTATCAGGATCTGTTTCTAAATTTTGCCCAGGCATTGCTGGTAGTGAAGGGTGGTCCTTGCTAAGCTGGTCCAAGTGGTGTTCTATGCCAGGAGTTCCTCCATTTCTGCTACCAGTGGCTCAGGCCCGTAGGTGGTGGTGTTTGGAAATGTTTGTGGACTCAGCGTACCTTGTAATTGCTCGTCGTTCTAAGCAGGAGGAAAGGCCAGTGGCCATCGGCATCAAAACTGGAGCAAGACTCAGCTGGACAGTATGAGGAGGACTTCAGTCTGGGGAGGCAGAAGAGGCTATAAAACGGAACCGGTTCCCAAGCCAGCTTGAAAATCAGTGCACCCTTCTCCATGCTCTCGCTGTCCTCTCTCCCAGGAGCAGTGCTGCCCGTGCTCCTGTGTCCTTCTTCTTTCCCTGCCTACTCATGATGTCTAATCTATGGTCTCCAAATGTGGGGCGAGACTGCCTGTCTTTACAAACACAAGAGTGAGTCTTTCTGTGTGTCACCAATAATTTCTAGATCTTAAATGGCATCTTATTTAACATAACTTCTTAAGTTTCATGATCCTTCCAAGCCAGCTTCCGTGTATTTCTCCGGGGGAGTGTGTGCAATTGGCACTTCTGAGCCCTGCTGCTGTTCTGTCTTGCATGCCAAGCCAGGAGTTGTTACTTCAGTCTGTGAGAGCCTGTCATCGTTTGGTGAAGAGAAGAGAGAGTGAAGCAGCAGCTTTCCCCTGTGCTGCTCCCCCAGCCATTACTGACTCATTAAAAGCATTTACTTCTTATTAATGCGTCGTGGGCAGTGTCTGAGCAGTAGCTGTGATGGGAGTTAGGAAAACGGAGGCTCGTGTGTTTGAACAGAGAGAAACCTGCGTGAGGGAAAGTACTCTGCATTTAATGTTGTCTTAAAGCATTCAAGTCAAGGTGTTATTAAACAAATGCATCTGCTTCAATAGGATGTCAAGGGTGACAGCCTCTTCAGTTCTCTTCGTGATTGTCCTAAAAGTAGATGTTTGATCAAGATCATATACTTTGTCAGGGGAGATCCTACATTAACCCCCCACTCCTCCTCCCGCCCCCAAAAGCAAAGGTCCCTTTAATCAGCTGCTCGAGTGCTGTACCAATTACCTCCCTACAGGGTGACCTTTTTATCTCGTAATGGCATTTTGGAATCCAGTCCCCCTAACCACACTGGGAGTGTATGCATGTCACATTTCCAATTCTCTCTCTCTTTTTCTCCCTGCTGTTGTTGGCACTGAATACGGACTAATATATTCATGACCTAATTAGAGTAATTTTTGCATAATAACGACCTCCTGGGGGGGAAACTTTTTTGGGTGATTTTTGCATGTGCGTGTGTGTGCACGCTCACACTGTTCAGACACATTAACTGGAACAAGTGTTTCTTAATTTTTAAGTGTTTCTCTGGTTATTAGAAGTATTTTTATGTCATTTAAAATGGAAATGATGAAACAGGAGACCCCAGAGGAGGCAAAGATTATTTAAAAATTTTTGCTCTGGATTTCCTCTGTTACTGTGAAACTTGTGTCCTCTCTTCTGAATGTCCAAGATAGTATCATGCTGCCTTGCCATTATTAGATCTCAGTGCTTTCAAGGCTTCATCTTATCCTTGCCAGCTTCATCCTTCTCCTCTGCCACTCAGCTTCTTTCCCTCATGTCCTCATCTGACCTTCAGTTTTCAAATGAATCCTTCATTTCCTGTAGTGGTCACTTATTTGACCTTATCTTCACTAAAGGCCTGTGCTCTTTTCCTCTGTCTCTGACATCTCTGTCCAAATTTTTGTGATCTGCTGTAGTTGGTGCCCATCTTTGCAGGCTGTCTCTGCCTGTCATGACCCTCACTGTTTTACTGTCTGACTTACCAAGTACTTGATGTCTCCTGCTTTCCTTTCTGACCCTTCTGTTTTCCCTCACTTCCCCGTTTCCATTTTCTTCTCCTCTTCAACTTGCACTGATATGTTTCCTGAAATACAGCTTCCACTCCGAGCCCTCTCTTCTTGAGCTCCAGTTCTTCCTTCGCTTCCAGTCCTTGCTGTTTCTTACCTATGGTTTTCCATTTTCAGTTTTCTAGAGATTGTAAGTGCAACCCTTTCTGGCAGAGATCATGGGCTGTTGCCCTGGTTTTTGCTAAGCCTTCTGTTTTTAACCTTGGAGTCAGATTCTTTTTTACAGTTTCATGTAAATAATAGCCAATGTTTACTTAATGGTATTTTCTGTTTTTCATTCCTTTTGTGATAAGAAAACTTTGATGAGCATCTTTCTTCTCCAGTGGGATTGAGAAGGAAGTGACATGCTCTCCAATCCCTTGTAGAGTTGGGAATTGTATAAAAATGTGGGATATGTCAATAATAAAGGCTTTCCCTCTCCTTTCTGCTGAACCTGGCAGGTGTGAGAGCGTCTTTATTGTGTCTTCCCAGACACAATGGGCCACATTCCTCAGTATTTCACTGGTATAAATAAAGGAAGTCTATTGACCTTGACAGTGTTAGTAGAGATTTGCACCAGAAGGACGCATTTATTTTCATAAACATATTAATCATATTTTCCCTAAACCGCTGTTTAAAGAGCATTAAGCAATAGCGTTCAGAGCACTTACTTGCTCTAAAATGACACTACAGGATGGGTTTGCTGAAATTTTTATTTTATTTGTTTTCTCTTCTCCTATGTATTTATTTTAGTTGCAGTAAATAGTTCACTAGGAGTTTATGTCAATAAGGAAGATAAGCTTTCCATAGTCAAATGTTTTCTAATGTTGAAAAAGCTTCTTATGCCTTATGTTCTTCCAGCCCTGGGCTCTCCATACTCAACACTGCTGGCTTTGTCCTGTATCATTTCCTGTGATTCCCCATTTATCCTTTGTACATGCAAATCTGGAAACCTTGTGAAGGCCTCATGTTATTGACTTGAGCAGATCACTGTTTAAAAGCCAGGATGAGCTTTGCCTGGATCTGCAGATCCATCTCCTGCCTCTGTTAGAGTCCTCTATTCCTATGCCTAACTCTGCCAGCTTGCATCATGCCTGGCTGACAGCATCCCCTGACAGTTCCAATGTGCATACGTGTGCCAACAGAGGATGGAGCATTAAATTAGCATAGCCCAAAACGGTTGTTATCAAAATCATGATTTGTAAAAAAGGCTGTGGGAATGTCCATAGTAGAAAACCTCATGGAATGTTCCTCAGTGCTGTTCACTGTAACACAAATGTTTTTTGGGATAGCTGCAAGATACAGCATGCAAAACTGGGGTGTTCATAAGCTTGCTTCACATCCTGGCATCCCTATGTTTTGATGTTGCTTCTTGGATTGCTTTCCTACATGCCTAGGCCTTGGCATGTACAAGGGAATGTGCACATGATAAATGGGAACCACTGAAAATACAGGGTGCAGCCAGAGAATTGCCATCATCTCTTTAAAGCCATAGCTTAAATGCACCTTGGTATTTCATTGTCTCCATGTGCAGATTTGAGCCAGGCACCTGGATTGTGTGTTAATACCTACAGATGGGGGGGTGATGGGCTTAGGAGCCACTAAGCAGGTACAGATGTCAGGGCTCTGAAAGTCGCTTGATTAGTGTATAAAACTGAAGGTGCTACAGGAACAGGTGGGCTTGGGTGTGGAGATGGAAGACAAAAAGGAAGGTGTGGATAGCTTTGAGGTACTTCTGAATATTTTCACAGCAGTTCTGCCTAATGTTCCATCTGTGCTTTTGTGCTGCACATGGAAGGGATGGCATATCCCTTTCAGATCACTACAGGAAGGGTGATTTTGAGGATTGTGATAAGCTCTGCACATGGGGGAATAATTCATAACCAGAACACAAGAGGCTGTAAGAGTCCTGTGCCAAGTATTTTTGGTAACTCTTTCAATCTGCCGTCTGTTGTTCTTTGTCTGTATTGTTTCCTTCAGTCAGGCAAAACTCATGTCTTATTTACCCTTTTCCTTCTTGTAATACTCAACAGTGACCTAAGAAGGAATATCTCTTGCACTAAAATAGAAAAGCAGAGCGATAGAAGGGAGACCACTGCATTTAAGTGGGAAATGGTTAGAGAAATGGAAAACACGTATTTTGACACTTTGCCATATCAAACCTCTATTCCTAACTTTCCAGAAGTTACATAGGACCCAAAACTTTTATTCCCAGATTCTTCTATTCTTCAGAGCTTCAGTTAAAAATGCCAAAATGGGCTTGCGTTGAGTGTGAACTCTGACCTCTTGATCCTTGCATTTAGGCTTTTCATAGCTGATTTTCTTAGGAAGTTGCTGCTATATGCTGCTTCTGTCACCCATTCCTTTAAAAATCAATCTTGTGGTACTTCCTATGAGCTTGAGCAGAAAATCAACAGGTTCTGTGACAGCATGACAGCAACAAACATAGGTACACAGGCTATCTTTGAACTGGAAGCAAGATTAGGTTTTTGGGGTACCATTTATGAAGATCTATCACTAAACATAATCTCCATCCCTTGCTCTTGGCCTTATTTTGTCCCTAAACCAGGAATATTGTGGGTTTTGGTAATCTAAGTTTCTGATGGGTGCTCGATTGCAGAATATTACTCTCAGTCTCTTCACGTAGGTTTCTGTTGCAGTATCCCATTTCTATTGCTCTTATGTGCTCTACATTTACTGGAGTAAAGGCATTTCTTGATTAATTCCTCTTATTACCCTTTCCTATGAAGATGGATCTGGTGACAAAGTTCACCATATATTAGGAATCAGGAGCTGTGGTTTGGCCTTACATTATCATTTAAAGAACTAACAGTGACTCAGGATGCACAAATTAGATTTTCCAAAGAATTTACTTCAGAAGTGCAAGGCTTGACATTTAAAGAACAATGAGAAATCCAAATCATCACCTACTGTTTTCTTGACACCAGGTGGATCTTACTGCTGTACCCAAATGGAATAAATCTGGAATAGAAAAGGGAGTGACACTCAAGAGTACTTGAGCATCTGGAGTTCTCAAAGGCAAGAAAATAGAGAAACAAACAAAACAAAGCAAAAAAAAAAAACAAAAAACAAAAAACAAAAAACAAAAACAAAAACGAGCAGAAGAGACTATGTTAGGCTGAAAAGAGGAAAAATTAAATTCAACAGCTCCTGATAACTTTCTAGGACTGTTCACAATATGGTATTAGGACAGCATGAAAATATTCCACTGCTAATTCCCTATTCCCTAAAAATCTTGAGATGAGTAAAGATTGAAAGGCAGAGAGATCTTGCTTCCCTTTTTTGATAGATTTCCACAGATACATAATTAATACTTAAATCTTGTATTTTCTGTTCTGACTATATCATTTTAGGTCCAACCGTTTCTTCCTTGTAAGGACTTCTAAGGGAAAAAAACCTCAGCCTGAAAAAATGGGGTTTTATTCCTTTGTCTCATGTCACCTCTTTTCTTGATTAACTGCAGCAAGTGTCTTGGGGAGAGGGGAGTGTGTGGCTGCTGGGTAATCTGGTTCAGAAGGTTTCCTTAACAGCTGGATCAATAACTGCTTCTTCCAGATGCTTGTTTCCTTGATTGATCTGGTTGACTTTTTCCTTTTTCATCATCTTTTTTTTTTTTTTTTTTCCCTTGGCACTACATTTTAATTCATCTACAAATGACCCTCCCCCTCTCCAGATGCCACTGTATATTTAACTGCTGCCTGGCTGTCCTGGGGACTTGGCATATCCCTAGCCCTGGGACCCTTATGTAGGAAAAAAGCCTCAAACTCTCCTTAAATAGCCCTTTCTGGGCAAAGCAGTGGACTGCCTTGTCCCATTCTTCCTTGCAGGAGCCAAGCCTCCCCTGAGAAGTGCAAGTCAGTGCCTCACTTGGTCATGCTGAGGTAGCCCAGACTCAGCAGGGTTTATTCACCTGGGCTCTGCACCCCACCTTGCTGTGAGGGACATGTGCCTCCCCGCTCTGCTGCCAGCACTTTCCTCATCTCCCCTCCTGTATGTGCAGAAGGCATTTCCTTTGGGTTCTGACCGAAGAGTAAAACCTGCAGGACCCCCACCCATCATCATCCTCGATAAAGCGCACTGTTTGAACACCAGCACCCTTTTCCCATCCCAGGGAGGACTGCCCATAAAGCTCTCGTGTACCTGTGAGAGCACTGAGTCCCTCACCTTACAGAGCTCTCTGGTTTATGAGGCTGCATGCCAGTGCTGGATCCTCCACTCACCCATAAAACAGTTCACAAGCCGCAGCAATTGGTTCCATCTCACCTTCCAGCAGGGCTGAATTTTTTCACTGGAAAAAATGAAGACATTTTCCATTGGAAAGTTGTTTCCAATTAACATTTTTTTTCATTAGAAAGTGCCTTTTGGTCTTGCAATATTAATTCACAGTGTTGTTATATCATTTCCGAATCAAGAAACTGTAAAAACACCTTGGTTTCATTTAAATAGAATGTTTCCAATTCTCTAAACCAAATGTTTGTATGTGTGTTAAAATTTTATTTCATAGAAAATGTCAAAGTTGTTTGGCTTTGTTCTGACTTAGACTGAAATAAAATCTTGATGTTGCTTTCAGTATGGGGAAAATGAAAGAAAAAACCCAAAAGCCCTCAGCAGGAAAGGTCTCCAGGTCTCTAACCTACTCTAGGAAAACCGATATTCTTGTCTATGCTGGGATTTCCTCCAAACTCCACCACAGTGCACGTACCTCTGCTGGTTGTGGAAATGGGAGATTTACCAGCACACTGGGGTGCCATGTTCCTCTATAACAAAGTATTGTCTGAATCTGCTGTGTAGGCAGAACACTGGGAATTGGTCTGCCAGTATGTCAGGCAACTGGGTCCGTGCTCAACCAAAAGAAGGCTAGGTTGAGCAATAAATTAAGCAAAGCTCAGCAGAGCCATAAATTGCCGGGCAGAAATGCTTATTGGCTTTTGGCAAATTTACCAGCATTTCTTCACTCAGGGTTAGGAGAGCTCCTTTTGTGTTCGCTGAGGAATCACCAGTTTGTCTTCAGGCCCGAGACTTTGTGCACCCATTCCATCGCTTTGATTAATCTGACACCAGATACACACACGCACAAACTCACGCATCCAGTGATCCAAGCTGAAAGCATTCCAACCCAAAAAGGATTTTGAAGAGAAATTGCCTCTGGATTCTCAGATTCATGAGTCTTCAAGGGGCACCTTTTGAGATAAACTTAATTAAGCAAGTCATTCTATTAATCAGTTCTAATTACTCATGCAAATCACAAGTGCTGTGGTCTGTGGTTAAGTGAAACCTGACTTGATCCCAAGTGCAGCCAGGCTCAGTAAGTCCAGTGGGTATTTTCAAGAACGTGCCTTTACTGATCTTCCTGCTTCTCTCCAGATACAGTAATCTTCTGGAGACTGTAATGTGAATTGATTAGTTGTCACGGGCCACAATGCTATTAACCTAAACACCAGGAAAGGGGATGGAAAGCAGAGTATGGAGCACAGGAATTCTTTCTGTCCATCTGTTTGGTACACACGTGTGCCTGTGCACAGGAGAAGGTCAAGGCTACAGGCACGTAACAGGGAAGGCAAACTATGTGTGCATGAAATCTCCTCTAAGTCAAAAAGAGCTGTCTACCCTTTTCAAAGCAGAGATCTGCAGTGACTGTTTCCTGGGAACCAGGGAGCCAAATTTGTCAAAGGGACGTGACTCAGAGTAGGGCACGATCCTGTGTGACTTGGGGCCCCAATATGCCATTCTCCATCTTAATCCCACTATGTAAGACAACTGTGAATAACTCAGTATTAGCCCGGCAGGGAATGTGGACAGCAGAGGTAAATGAGTGAGTGATTGCTGGCTTCACCTTGATTGATTTGCGTAACACAGTGGTGTTGGTTAAAGGGCTGTGAACATGGGTTTGTTCTTTTCCTTGCCTTTTAAGTGTCAGCAGCATAAATATTCATTAGCATAAGAGTGGTGTTAACACTTCAAAAAGGTTCCTATTTCACAGAGTCTCGGCTGTGAGACCTATGCCTTTGATTACATCAGAGCAGAGAAACTCCTTTTGCTTGGCCTGGGGTTCCCCCAGACCCCGGCTGTAGTTTCCATCTCCAGTGGGCTGCATTCAGAGTATGCCAGTGGAGCCAAGGGCCTTACCAGTGCAAGCTCCAAGGCAGAACACACTCCTTCCATCATTCAACCACTATCTTGCAATGCATCTCCCCTGAGCTGAGCTCAGTGTTGCTCAGCCACTGGCTGAAGATCCCTCGCAGGGCAGCCCAGGCTGCGGGTTCATGATGATTATTCGTTTATTTGCATGCACGCGTGCTCACCCTGCACGCACACATCCATGTGCGTTCCCCCTCCCTTTCGCACTTGCTTGCATGACTGGCAAAATGAGCTACAAGCAGATAAAAATTGAAACACAGAAGAGAGCAAATTACAACATGTTCAATTATCTTTTCCGAAATCATTCTTCATCTCTGCTCTACTCAGTGCCTGGTAATGTTTCCTTTGTAATCTGACAAGGGCGGTTTTTTTCCCGTACTTGTTTTATCCCCTCTCTTGGGTGGCAAGATGGTCACAGAGTCAGGACATGAGGAGAAGTCATGTAGCAGGTCCAAACGTTTCAGGCTGTGTTAACTGGAGATCCAAAAGTCCAACAACGCTTGTTTGGTCTCCGTTCAACAGCCTGAGCAAGGAGTTCTCTCTCTGATAATTGTGAATGTTTTTCTTGTTGCATGCAAATACTACAATGGCAAACACTGATTCCCTCCCCACACTTTCTTGCCAGGGAGGCAGGCAGAGGTAGCTTTGCCTTGTTTGCTTCCTCGCTGTTGCACTGCACTCTTGACAAGCACTGCCAGCTTCCTGCTGGCCTCACCCAGGGCTTTGATAATTAACAGGCTCCATCTCCTGGCTCCTTGCACCAGCCCTCTGAGATAAGACGGACTCAGGGAGCCCTAGCTGCCTCCAGTGTTCTTTCTCCTTTGACTAGGTAACTTTAGCATTCCTTCTGGATTGACAGTGCTGGTGATGAATTTTTTCTGCCAGTTTACCAGAGGGATGCTCCTTCCATATCCCTAAAGACTGGCACAAAGGGATCACCCTTTGGGGTTGAGAGGAGGTTTTGTTCTTTATGGTCTATTTAGCTCTTGGCCTCTCTACTGAGAAACTGTCAGTGAATATAGAGTCAAGTGCGGTAGTAATAATGTTTAAATAATGAGGATACCTGTCTGCAGTAAAACAAGATTACATCAAGACATTTTATGCAGTTCACATGTAAGTTAGAAATGACTTTTGGTGATGCCAGCAGGGATTGCATTAGAGGACTGAACAATAAGTGCAAGAAATTGCCCATTAAAATTGGGAGAAATTTCTTCAAGTAATGAAACATATTTAAACGTGTGTGTTATAAGGGTGAAATGGTTGAGCAGCTTCCAAGTCATATTACGTCTGGTAAAGAGCCTGATCAGCTTAAATCTGGAAAGAAATATTTTGTGGTTTAAAGTAAAAGCAGCAGGCTTTTTAAAATTGCTATTAGTACCAGTGTGGTAGGGTTAGTGGGATGCTGTTGTACAGGTTAGAAGATACCAGAGAAGAAGTGTAAACAGCCCAAAGTGCTTGTACTGCAATACCTAGACAAGACAAAGGATGGCAAAAAGCAATTGTCTTCCTCCCTGTTTGTGGGAGGACTGTCTTGTCCACAGTTGCTCAAAGACATGCTGGAGGAACTGGAAACTTAGCCCATCTTTTGGGAATCTTAGCTCAACACTCAGTGCTAAAACAATGTTTTCTGTTGGTTGCCATCTATGTTCGTCTTTCAGGGGAAGGCTTGAGTCTGGCACATGAATTGTCCTCAGGCATTCTAGTATCCATGAAGATATCCCTAAACCATCCGTCCAAAAACCCAAATAAAAGAGGAGCGTATTAGTGCTGAAAATCAATGAGAACACCTAATGAGGAAGAAATTGCACTTGTTACAGCTCTGCAAATATTAAACCCCTGCCCCACAAAACCAGAGAAACTAAGAATACCCTTTTGTATTATCTCCATTGAATATATGGGAAAATAGGGACATAATAAGGCTGTTATTTAAACAGCATCACACACTAAAACAGCGAAAACCTTTTTGAGATCTACATATTACCAAATATAGCATCATTTTTCAAGCCAATAAAGTGCAAAATGCAGACAGTCATGGTGTTGCATAAATGACATTTGAGGTTCTCCAAAGTGACAGTTTAAGGGACTTGCATGTTTTGAGTAGCAGTTCAAAACAATTTTAGCAAGAGGCCTCAAAACCGGAATCCCTAAATCACTGGCCACTTTTGCAAATGCAGGCCTATGTTTTTTTAAAATTCACTTCTAATAATTTAAAGTGTCATCTAGGGAAGTAACATTTGGGTTTAAATTTATGGAACCAATTGAATGTGTGATATAAATCTATATCATTCAGCAGTTACTCCAGGAGTGAATCTCGCAGAGATTTTTATTCTGATAGTGGCCCTTTAAAAGAAAAAGAGCAGGAAGGTATTGAATTGGAACAACCCAGCATCTCTCTTGTGTTTGTCTTTGATAAACACTGCAATTTATTTAAAGCACATGGAAGGGAGAAAAAATATGGCAAAGTTAAATCCCAACAAATTGTTTTATATTTACAAATGAATTAGATTATTTGCATTTGTTGTGTTTTTGAGTTTCTTTGAAACTGCAAATTAATGAGAAAAAATTATTTCCGAATCTTATTTTACTTAAAGGCAAGTTTAGCGAAGGCAATTTGCATGTAAATCAACGTTTACCTGACGCGTGCAATTTCCACAGTTAGATAAACCATAACATGAAACAGATGAAAGACATGGGAACTGTATAAAAATTCTTTGAAAGATAATAGGCGGCAGTTTGCAATAAATATTCATTAAGTGAGAGGGTGCCCTGTTCTGTCTCTGTGCTGCTCTCCATACAGCGCTCACCTCTTTCCGACAGCCTCCTTGTTGCATGTCTTTGCTCTCCTATTTCTTTCTTATTTAATCTGTCTGCTTCCTTGCGCTCTAGCAGGGGTCACTTTCATTATGGGACGTACTGTGCATTTCCACCATCAGTCTGTATTTGTGTGATTTATAATGCAGACCAGGAAGGAGGCATGTGAAAAATCATCAGGGAGGCAAGAGCGGGGAACTAGCAGCCCTGGGCAAAGCAAGCAGTTGCTGGGGGCAGTAGGCTGCAGGGATGGGAGGGCACTTGTGGCCCTGCTGTGACTCACCTGACAGCTTTTCCTGATGCACAGCCTCTGCAAGCCAGGCTGGATGCATATCCTGCCAGCACCCCACTGCAGCTGAAGGAGGGTTGGGATGCAGGACAGGGTGACGGTGATGGGCGAGGATCTACTCCAAGAAACACAGAAATCGGGGTGACCACTTGGCTTTCCAGCCCTCTCCCCACCCCTTTCATGTTTGTGGAAAAAAAGCTCTTTCCCCATCGGTCTGTCCCTTATCTCTGGGGCAGCAATTGTTTCATTTGGCTGATCCCAACATGTAAAGCCCTGTGACAGTTTTCTAGAGCACAGCTGTGAATAAAAGGATGCCTGAGAGAAGTACAAGCCAGAGGAAACCACACGCTAAGCCCCGTGTGCCTCTATGGTATGGGTTGCCCCTTTGATGGTTCTCACATACACCAGTAGCATCAGAGATGTTGTCAGGTATTTAGAAGTCTCTGGAACTTCTGGGAGTGATTGAGCATGCTCATCATTTCAGCCAAATAATTGATACTTCAGCTCAAGTAGACCAGATATTTACACTAAGAATATGGCTAAAATATGCAGTTTTAAAACAGGTATGTGACCAGTTTAAAGACAAAACGTTCCACGTTGCAGTGAATTCACACTGCATTTTATTGTATATATCTTCTGCTACCATTATTTTGTGGTGCCTGATCTCCTGCCTAGAGAGCCATCAAAAGCTCTGATGTATGGCCAGATTGTGGACTGGCAATATGCTGTGAAATTATAATAGCAGGAGGTTTGCAACTTATCTGGGAGGGCTGTGTTCCCCCTCCCCAAAATAAGGCATTTTCTCAAATGACTGATCTCATGTTTGATAGGCAGTATGCTCCTCATGTGCTGCGCTGCAGGATTTCCCCATGAGCAGCGAGCAAACACATGCTTGCTCAGGTGGCTGCTGCAGGGCAGACCTTCCTTAGGACAGACCTTGCCGAAGCCTATCCCCTCACACCACAGCAGCACTGTGGGCTGGGGGGGGTCCCTGGTGTTCTCGCTATTAAAGTGCAGTTCCCATCGCTTTGTTGATTGTGTAAGAGTCATCTGTCACCTTCCTTTCCTAAATTTCATCTCATTCCATCCTGCCAGCCTGCAGGACTGCAGCCAGAGCGTGCCTCTGGGGCGTGGTATGTCCTTGGGAACAATCGCCATCTTCCCTGCTGCTTCCTCCTGCGCCTGCATTGAAGAACTCTGTGACCACTTTCAGATACAGAGCCAGCTCCACTCGCTCACACTCTCTATTTACATTTAATATCCCTTAAATGATTAAAGCAAACATTCCTAATTAAATGTTAACGTACTGTAAGTATCTGCAGCCAGCATACTGTCCACCCCTCTAATCTCATATATGTGGACATAGCCCCTGGACTTAAGGAGAAAATTACTTTTTGAAACTTTGATGGGGGAAGCACGAATAACTTATCCAGTCATCCCCATTAAGTTAACTCTTCGCCCTTGGGAAGATCATCGTGCTGCTGCATTCTCAGGGCTGGATGATGGCAGCTTGCATGTGCTCAGGGCCTCATGTGGCTGGCTCAGCATAGGGCAAAGTAAAGCCTACAGAGACTCTGTGTGGGCTGAAGGGACAAGGAGAAAATCCCATTTTTATAAAAAAGGGAATTAGATGTGGATTAAAGTAGTTTTATTTTTATTTCTCTCTCTCTCTCTCTCTATCTCTCTCTCTCTATATATATCTAAAAAAGCCATTAGATTGTTTGGATTTCTCAGTTTGCTTTTTATTCCATTTTAACAGTGGAGTTTTGTTGGTGTTCTGTTTTCCTCCAAAAAATGTTCTTTCCCACCCGTGTTAGACTGTGCCAACACCTTTTCCGTGGTGTGTCACTATTTACTGCAACACTCATTGCTGTAGTCGGTGGAATTCCTGAGGAAGATGTTCCTGCAGTTTCGCTCCCTCTGCTGACTACTTCTGCAACACCAACACTGACAGAGCTTAAAAGGTGGTGAGGTTTGCTCCGGTGCCAGGATATTCCTTGAGCAGCGCTGTAGCTGTAAGACAGCTGTGTGCACTCTGCAATTCACTTCCCTGCACACCAAAACGACTCTGAGATAGACAGGAAACTGTTGCACTCCCCCATTTTTTCCACTTAACTTTCAGTCAGTCTGGTCTTTAAATTTTTTTAGAAGTTTGTTGTGCTATGAAGTGTTTCAGAGATACCTTTTATTTTGAGGCCCCTGTGGTATTTCAGAGATGTGCTCCCTGTTCTTGCTGTCTTTTGTGGTAACTAACTTTGCTCTTTCATAATTTTTGTTTCTTTGGTGTGAAAGGTAGGTCTTCTGTGTGAAAATAATTTTCTTTTTATACAGACAAGAGAGATGTGATTAAGTTATGTTTTAAGTCCAATATAAATTTCTCTCTAGAAGTTCTCCATGCACAATATTTTGGCTCATTTCAGTTATGTCAGTGTTCAGTGTTTGACAAGATGATTGAAAGCTATCTGCATCTTGGCTAATGAGAATATCTAAACTTGCTTAGGATCTGGAACAGTAGACTGTATCCTCACATGGTTTAATTCCAGTATGGCTCCAGTGAACTCTTCAGTTTTAGTCTCTCATGTTACAGGTCCTGAAGCACTCAAGTATCAGCCATGAAAATATTTGCAAGCCAGTTGCAGATTGAGCAGTTACTGGGGGAAGGCAAAGTGACAAAAGAAGTACTTTGGTGCTGTCTGGAAGACAGCTTCTTACGTGGGCTTCCTATGTTAAGGGAGTCATCTAAATCTTTTATCATTATGCTGGAGATGATGGTGATTTTCTTGGCTCCATGGCACAGTGTAGTCGGTTGGACTTTATTCACCTGGAAATTCCAGAGATGTAAGAAAGGTCTTGTGAATTTGTTCAAGCCTGCTTTTTGAGGTGTTCTACATTTTATTAAAAGAACTGTAAGTGTTCATCAAGCCAGAGAAAAGCGTCTCTCTCTGTAGTCCCTTGGACGTGCCAGTCATCAGTGTTGTAGACATATGAATAAATGATGGCACTAACTAGTGGCTGACCCACAGAGCAGGTACAAATCTACTCCAGCTATTAAATATGAAATAACAAACTGAATACTCACTTGTCAAATGCTTGCTTAGTTGGCAAGGGCCTCTGGTTTCACAGCTGATGGTTCAATTTCTTAATCCCAGTTCTCCACATGTGTCAGCGTCCTTGTAGAGAAAAAACTGGATATAGTTGCCCAGGTAAATAGAAATGAGCTCAACTAAGAATGAAAGCTATGCCTCTTGGGTGCCAAGCAAGCTTTCCTCAGTTTCCCTGTGATAGCATCTCATTCATGGGGTACTAGAAATATTATATTCGTTGGTGCTGAAACTTACTCCAGACTCTTTCTGGAAGTGTGAGCAAGTCCCCTCATGGCTTTGTTTTAGACAGCTTACAAGGCAAATGCTTCAGTCCCCTTCATTCATGTCAAGTTCCTGCAGGAGCAAAAAAAATCATGAAACAGAAGCTACAGCTGTAGCTTTTCTTTAAGAGGATGCTGTCAAGCCCTTTAAGCACAAATACCAAATATGTATTCAAAGTTCTGAATTCTCCTGAGGACCGTGCGATGTATTCCACTACAGGAGTCTTGCTTTTTAAAACCAGTCCTCTGGTATTTAGTAATCTGAAGGAAATACAAGACCCTTTCAAGCAGAGATTAAAAAAATGTTCATGGTTGATGGCATGGAAAGCTAGTCTGATATTCTGAGCAGGAGCCTAACTTTGTGATGTCTTGTCTACGTTCAAATCCCCGGAGCACATGGTTGTTGGGGTTTTTTAATAGCAATTCACATGAGTGCTGATTTTTCCCTGCCTCAGTTCTCCATCCATACAGTGGGGCAATAAGTTTGTGGGCGTTAATGTCTGCAGTGTTGTGTGGCATTCACACCCCGAGATGACAGCGTTGTAAGGAAGCAAGTAAAATGCTCCTGATTAGAAGTCAAAGTTTCACGTTGGTCTCCATGTTCTTCACTGCTGCTGAGCATTCAGGTGATTAAAGTTAACAATTTGCATGCTGTTGTCAGGTTTTGATTAATGTAAAAATATTTACTTGCTCAAGGAAACAGAGTTCAGAAGGAGTGGTATTTAATGTATTTCAGATCAGCCAGTTAGGAGACAGAAGCTGTGCTGTGTGACTCAGGTGGATATTGCAAGTCACTCTGTAATCAACTGGATGTTTACTGCCACAAGCTCAAGAAAGGCACGGGGGCTACATTCAAGCTACACTGGAGAAAAACACTGCTTCTGACTTATTTGATGAGGTGTCATATGCAAGGAACAAATATGAAATTAGGAAGTGTGGGTTGAGGAGATGAGTAGATGACCGTGATTGCTTCATCCAAAGGTCATATGATGCTTTCCAATAAATCCAAAGAGAAATGTAAGTCCTTGTCTTTTTCTGTGCAGTTTGCAAACCAGTGCAGCTGATAAGAATGTCTTCCATTGCACTGTTCATCCAATACCAGAAAATAGCACCCTTAGAAGTGTTATTTGTGCAACATATTAAATGTATTTTTACTGCTTTTCATAAATTTCCAATTTTTGGAATAATTGATGTTCTTCAAAGTCTTGACTTAGACATCCTGTGACTATGGTATAATCACAGGTTTCTTATGTTTGAATGGAAAATATCCTTTTTCTTCTTGTAGTTGTAAAAAATAACTTGGAAGCATGATTCATAAAGGCTCAAAACCTAAATTTCAAATTAGAAAGTCAACACGCATGTTCTCAAATCTCACAGTCTTTAAGCCCTGTGATTTCTGGGATTTCTTTTTTTTAGGCTTGGCTCATTATTTTTGACATTATTTTTGTTTGGAGATGACAGTGCTGTGGGTGAATGCTGAAGTCTTGCCTGGTTCCGTTGTGCCTGTTCAGCTCTGTGTATGTGTGCAACAGTAACTGAAGCGAGGGTTGTGGTGGTGACATTCATGGTACTATTGAACTTCTGATATTTCTGTACTGGGACATCATGTCTTTTTAAAGACAGATTTAAATTAAATGCTTAGGGTGTCTGTACCCACAGAATATTCATAATGTCTTTTAGATTGTTCTGGGATTGGGAAGCACAGCCAAGGGGCGAGTATTAACATATCTTTGAACCTTATGAACCTCCTGAGAAATGTTACAGCACTAAAATTCAATATCCACCGAATTTTTGAGAATTATATGACACCTATCAGTCACTTTGATGTTCATGGGACCTGAGCAGTCTGTATCTGACTCACCACTTGCTTTGTGACTGGTCTACCCTTGTGCAAAGTGATCCTTTCTTCCAAGCCTTCCTTGCTGATTGCAGCATATCTCTTTCTTTTTTGTGATATGTTTCTGTGCCAGTTTTATTCCCTCTCACAAAGCTGCTTCAGCCTAGACTGCCTCTGCTCCTGTGCCTGTTGTTCTCTCCAGCTGACAATGCTGCAACCCATGCTGGCCAGCAGAGCCCCATTGCCATGACTAGCTCCAGTCACTTGGATGGTGTGTTCCCATCTTTTGTCTTTGCAGGCCATATACACTCCACCGGGATGACTCAGCCGGCTCCTTTTCCTTACTGCCAGTGTTAGGTTACCAGCACCAAAAAGCAGACTGCAATTTACACAGCCAAGATGAGTGCAGCACTGACCTCTTGGTGATTTTGCTACCTGTCAGCTCTTTGTTTCTTGTGGTGTGAAGCAAGTTTCACTTCAGCTGAAGCCAAAGCCACTAGTTCTGTAGCACATGCAGAAGAGTGCAGTTTATTTATTACTGGAAAAATATGTCCCCACCTAGGTAACATTGTAATTTTTCTTTAGTGGAGAGACCCTTGGTAATATAGTAGTGGGAATCACAAAATATATTTTTTTAATCTTCTTAAGATTTATTCAAATCTTCATATTTCATTTTGAGAACAATCCAGCTGATTAAAATCCATAATATTTTCAGTTACAAAAGTTTTGACAGCATAAATCTACTTTTTGCATTTTCTTATATCATTAAACTGTTCTACTCTATGCTAATGCTTAGTAAAGAGGGTTATTAGCACTGAGGGTGAACCTTAAAAGGGCTGGAGGTTTGATTCATCTATGAAGCACCGACAAATTTGGATTAATTATTCAAATCTAATCCAAACCTCTCGAGTCTGCAAAATTGGGCTGGGAGCCTCAGGAGAACAGGTTAGCTTGTGGGATTTCCAGTGCTGCCTGCCTAGTTTCCTGATGAGTCTACGTAACCAGTAAAACCTTTTAAGTGTACCACTTTTTAAAATTATGTATTTTAGATTCAGCATTGTCTGAACAATGCAGCTAGTGCTTAAAGTTTTCAGCACGGGTGAGAAGTGTTCCCCCATCACAATTCTGCCTTTGTTTTGCCTACAGTACCTAGCGCTTCTGTGGAATAGATGGTTGTAAGCTTAAAAAGGAAGAGAAGAGGCTGCTAAGATCACTGACTTTTAAAAAATTATATCCACAGCCATGTTTCCTTCATTGTGAAGAGGTGTAAATTGCCCCAAATATTCTGAGATTTTTTTTCTGTTGGGGAGTGATTCTGCTGTGAAAAATTCAGTGTTTATTTAGCATGACAAATAGCTTTGACTTTCCTAAAGCTCACCATTTAAAACTGTGTACATACTTAATATTTGATCCTAAATCTGCTTCCAGTTAAGTCCCCTGATGATTAGATGTTCTAGGGCTGTAAGAAATAG
This sequence comes from Platysteira castanea, assembly GCA_013397175.1. Lineage (NCBI taxonomy): Eukaryota > Metazoa > Chordata > Aves > Passeriformes > Platysteira > Platysteira castanea. The sequence continues at coordinate 2,452,444 of VYXC01006384.1, forward strand.
TCCTGTGTCTGGGCAGAAATATATTGCCTGTCAAGACAAAAATTATGCTCTGAGGGACAAGCAGTGAGTCTGGTTTTATATTTGCAGAGCAGACAGCACAGCTATCTTGATTTGAGACCTCTAGGAACTACTCCAAGATAAATACCAAATGATAACTCACGCCATTCTGCAAGAGGACTACAGATTTTCAAGGAACACTAGGGACTTTTTGATTTTATGACCCCAAGAGGAATAGCACAAACTTTTCTCTCCATATAATGGACAGGGATGCTTGGGTTCTCTTGCTCAGTGACAAGCCAGCAGGCAATGCCGGACCCTTGAGTCCAACCTGTGATCAAAATTCCTCCAGCTTCTCAGGTACCAGCTTACCTCAGGTGAAGGGAGGTTCAATGGCACTCTGTAGAAGGTAAGACATTCATCCCCTTTCTGGGATGCAGACAGAAAGCGTCACAGCTCATGGGTTTTGCAGTAAACGGCAATTAATTATCACCTCGATGACCTCCTTTGCTATCAAATCACTACTCAAGTGATTTTACTACTCTTTATAATGTGGCTAGATCCTGACGATTTTATCTAGTGATTTCAGTGAAAAGTGATGAGTGCTCATCACATTAGAAAACCTTGTATTTTATGGTTGTGCCACCTGACTTCAGGGAGCTCCTTTTATACACATATGTGTATTTATATACTGTTCCTCTGCTCTCTCTGCATGTCATTTGGACAGTGTGGTGCTTCATATAATCCAGGGAATATAAGGCTCAAAATGTATCAGTATATTCTGACATGTTTTGTGGCTGGAGATCTGTCTAAAACCTTCGTTTAGTGCTGTTAACCTCTTCTGGAAATCAGAAAGAGGTTTCTTTATTTTCTCTTTTTTAAGAGAATAATTAGTCAGCCACCACCAATTTAAAACATTCAGGTGAACATCATTCTGCTGATAGTTATAGTAAAAGACAATTTGTAAAGCACAACTTTTTAACCAATAAAGTTTCACCATGGAGATGAAGTGTGCAACTGGAAGCAGCAGCTTCATGGATTCCCTTCCTCTGCCCTCTCCTTTTCTGGAGTAGAAAATGGGCCTGGAGTAGCTGCTCCTTCTCCCTTCCACTGGGTTTTGGTGCTGAATCCCAGGGCTGTGGAACTCTGTACACTCCAGGAGATCCTTCTTGCTACAGCTGCTGTTCCTATTTATCTTGAGAGTCCCAAGGGCAGAGGAGTCAGAAAGGAGGAGATTTCAGGCAGACATTTACAACTTGTTTCTTCTCCTAAGAAGTCACTTCATCTCTTTCACCAATGAGCAAGTCAACTCCCCAGTGCTGCTGCAGATACTTCCTTTATAATGCCTTCCCAGAGAGGCTGGAGGTCCCATAATCATTCCTGCACCTTGCTCACCATGATTTCAGTCCCCACAGCTGACTCACTCCAGTGGCCCCCTTCTCTTCTGAGTTCCTTCTCTAGCTTCTTGAGTTGCAATGATGAAGGGAAGGAGGGGGAAAAGAAGCTGTTGGGGAAGCACAGAGCCTCCACACTTCTGCAGAATGGAAGAAGTGGTCAAATATTTTCAAGTCAGGGGAAGAAAAAGACTCTGTTATCTCTGCTGAGCTCCTGCTCCATTTCTGTTTTAAGTACTGGTAAAACTAAGGAGAATTAAAAATTGATTATTATTTTTTTTCCCATACTGAATCTCAATATGGAGCCAATACCTCCACTTTTCAGTCCAGTCAAACTTCTGGTTTCAGTATTGCTGGTATTCAGTATTACTGTTGTGCTTTAAGGTCTACTTGTAGGGGTTGGAAGCGTAGAGATGTGCCCTACTGACCACAGTTTTCCTGAGTCATTGTGACATGGTCTGTTGAAGAAGGATATTTGGGTCAACATCTCCTTAGGCAGTCAGCAGTTAAAGAATTAAGTTGTTTTTTCAAGAAAGTTGTTTTTTCAAGAAAGTTCAAGTGTCTTTATCTCCTCTTGTCTAAGCAACAGCCTTGACTTAAGCATGACTCAAGTTCCAGCATGACTTTTACTCTCCAGACCAGGTTGCTCAGCATAACTCCTTTCTATCTTCCTTAGCTAAATTGTACCATCTGTCTCTCTTCAGGTTTTTTCAGCTCTTTCAGTTGCATATGGCGGCTTTGGTAAGGCCTGGTTGGGAGGAGAGAGCTCTCTCCATGGGGAATATTCAGTCTTCCTTCAAAGGTTTTCTTGGTTTGGGATTTAGGGTTGGTTTGTTTGTTTCTTCCACGTTCTGTGATACCGAGTTGGGGTAGTAGCCTCACTAACAGCTGTCAACCCCCTCAACAGAGAGACAGGCAGAGCAACCAAATCCAAACAAGACACGAAACGAAATTCAAAATGTGTTCAGAGAAACACGCTACTTCAAAGGCAGGCATAGAGGTCCCCCTGGAGCTCATTACTCTAGTCAGTGGAGGGGAGGGGTAAGGGAGAGTGTGGAGTGGGAAGCAGTGTGTGTTTTGTTTTCCAAAAACTATAAGGACATGAATAACAACCTGTCCCCCAGTCTCTTTCCATGGGTCCACAGACCCTGGTCTCCTCTCCACCTTAGCACCTCAGTCTCCTCAGGGGTGAACTGGGCAGGTGTATCCAGGAAAGATGCCTGCTGTCAGACACACTGACATGAATCCTCCTCCAAGTAAAGTGTGTTTCACCTAGACAGCCTTCACTCTAGTAGCTCTTGCAAGTGCCATGTGGGCATACTGGGAGCCTCACCAGTAGGAAGTGAGGCCAGTATCTATGGGGTTTTTGTTTCTTCATCTTTCCTGAGACTGTCAGCTTGGGAGGCAAGTGAAATCTGACTGTGGTTGTAGATGGTGTGCCCTTCAGACATTTGGGAATTGGTTTATATTAGACCTGTCAAATTAATTTCAGATGGACTACCATCCTGGGATCATGGCCTTTCTGTGAATTTCTTTAGCCAGTGAGCTTGAAGGTTCCCCTGCAAAAAGAGGTTATTCTAAAATGATCTGCATTTTTTAAAAACTTCGCTGACAAGAGTTTTGTAACTCTTGTCACTTCAGTCTGTTCAGCTAGTCTGTCTTTCATGTCAGCTTGAAAGAAAAGCAAGAGTAAGTTAAGCAGGTAATGGATCATCTCACAAAAATTGGCCCTGATTCTTCAGTTTTTGCTGAGGTAGACAGCTCACAGTACACTGAGGTTATTCCACCCATGCGAGGACTGTATAACGGAGGGGTATGAATTTTATATCATACATGAAGGAGGGAAGACTTAGAGTGTGCGTGGATGGTGTGCCAGCACTGCAGCAAGTTCCCTGCCTTCTTTGCTGCTTTCCTAGCCTGCTGTAGGAGGTGTCTGTGAGGAGCATAATGAAACACTGCTCTAGGAAGCCATGGAGAGGCGGAGAGCGGCGGCATTGCACACAGCTTTTCTTCACTGAGGGAGTGTTAATGGAGAGGCTCTGAGTTACCACACGCACAACTGTGTGAGCTGGTAATACCTGTGGTGGTGGAGAGCGTGTCCGTGGCGCTCTGCAGAGATTGCGTGGTACTGGGGAGGCAAGAGGATGATAGCAGGGAAAGGCTGTGTGATCTTGCATGCCTCGTGTGGAGTGGTGAGGTGTTATAAGCAGCCTGGTGTGATGGAGCCTGTCCTCAGAACTAGCAGGGAGACTGCGAGGGAATAAAGCACGTAGATGAAGAGTATGAGAAACACTGTGAGAAGTCGGCACACTGGATATCACACATGGCAGATATTGTGATGCTGGGTATTGTTGGAGAGAGAATACAGCAGAGCCAGCCCGTGTTCCAAGGCTTCTAACAGCATTCCCTGGACTTTGATTGCCGCTCATTCTCCCCATACGCAGGCAAGACCCACTGATCTGGGAAACTATTGCAGCTGTTGTTATAAGCCTCCAGAAGGATCTAAATGCTAATTGCAACAGCTAAACCAGCTGTTAGAATAAGGACTACATTCTCAGTCCTCAGATCCTGGCATGTCCCTGTGGGATGGAGTTTCTTCTTCAGCTCTAGGAGGCTGAGGGGAAGCAGCTGGGTTCTTTGCTGAGCCTCGACTAACTAGACCAGGAGAGACTTTTCTGCCAGTCAGGAGACTGAAAACTAAACAGCTGCTGTCATTTCAGGCCAGATTACAAAAGTTTTTACAAGGGACTGGGATGCTGTGTTCAATTGATGCACAGTGCAGTTCACCCTTCTGTTTCTTTTAACCATTTCCTTTCTCGAAGCATTAGAGATTGACTGGACTAAAACCCCGTGGGTCACTCTATAGTTTTCAGCTTTCCTAGGAGAATGACATGTCAGCTCCCACCTTTTCTTCTCCTAAAATCTCGTAAGGATTTTCTGCCTCCTGCATCCTGGACTTGCTATAGCAAGACTGGGGAAGAGCAGCTGTAGTGCAAATTAGCAGGAGAGTGAGGACAAGCAGAAGGGTCTTACAGAGTAGTAGCAGTAATGGTGGGGAGTCTGCTGACTGCAGTTGCCTTAAACCACAGGCTGTGTGTTTTTATTTAGTTCCTCCCAGGTGAGATAACACTGGAAATAATTTCCCTCATTTCAGCCATTACAGGGGAAGGTTTTTCATCACAAGGCAAGGCAAGAATGGCGAGCTGAGGACAGCGAAAGACGGTGGCTTGTGTAACCACCCTGCTGGGTGGGCACCTCTGAGAACCACGCAGTTGCTAGGGACGAGATGCAGTAACACACCTGGCTCTGCCACTTAGTTAATAAGCTCACTTGGACTCGATTCTTTATGGAAGCACTGGAGTGTGTCTGCTCTGCAGTCCCTAGGATGATCCACTTACTCAAATTATCCATTTTTTCCATGTCCTGTAGGGCATCCCTGTTATCTTCCCTCCCTATTATCCAAGATAATAGAGAGCTGACTCGCAATAATGCAGTCACAATGGCTCCATAGTGTCTGAATGATTCCCATGTGATTGACATTGTGTGTCTGTCTGAAGCTTCCTGAAGAGCAATTCTCCACCAACACTTCTTCCATCAGTAGGCATTAGACTGAACAGGGTCCTGAAGTGCAAGTCTATTAAAGCCTGAGAAGAAATCTGTTTCCCTGTGACAAACGGAGGGAGACATAAATTATACAAATGGAGGGGCAATTCTTTATGCTTATATGGCTTACTGTAGTTGTGGATCGAGGTCATGGGGACTTGGGGGTCTCTGTGTACTGTACCCGGGTTTCCTTGGCTACCTGGCCCTATAGAAGAGTGCAGATAAGCAATAGAGGGAGCAAAAAGCATCTCAAATGTTTTTGTGTCTGCCACCAAGCAAAAGCAGACTACTTGAATGGAAATGGCAAGGGGGTTTAATCCCAAACTGTCACGACTCCAGTCTTTTCAACATTTGGAGATTCTGGTCTGTATCAGACAAAGCATTTAAGAAGATTTAGCCTATTCATGCTTCAGTGAGTCAAGGTTTTCCTTCTCATCATATTTCTCGCCCAACAAGCAATTCTGGAAATCTCGCAAGAAAACCTGGTTTCTAGCTTAGTTTTGCTAACTCAGTGAAGATGGATACAATTCTCACTGAAATTCTAGTTTATCACCAGAGCTGAGGCTTGTGTTGTTCATCACTAATAATCACAGCCTACTGAGATTCATCTCAGCAGTATGGTAACACTGCCTTTGTGCTGTAGGTGGCCCAATGTGTGAATGAGAACAGGATCTGTGTCCTCCACACCTTGTTCAAAGTTAGTTTTGAGTAGCTTCAGTGTTGAAGGGCAGGGGCCCAAAGCTGTGTGTGGTTTGCGCAGCCTAAGGGCCTTCAATCGAGTTTTGTGCTTTGGCTTGGCATCCAGATAAACGTGAGCAGCATCTCATGTAAATGGAGATTCCTAGTGAAGCTGAAAGTGCAGTGAAAGGCTCAGCCCCTCCTCTAGTATAAATCATAATACTGACCCGTGTACGCTGAATTATACTGGCAGACCCGGTGGTCAAAAATCTATTACAAAATTGATATGCTTTCTATTCAGCAAACATTTTGTCACTAGATTTTTTTCTGCAAATAATTCTAACTTTAGTTCTCAATCCACTGGCTACTTTGAGGCATTGTAGCCTTGAGCATTCCTTTGCTTTCTCAGAGTGTTTTGCAACTCCTTACCTTTGTGCCGTGGCAATTGCTGCCTAAGTAGCATGCCGTGTGTGAGGGGAAGGCAGGAACTTTAAAAAAAACAGAAAGTGAATTATGCACTTTCCAGAACTAATCTTCAGACACTTGATCTGTGCTAAAATGCATGAGGCTTTAGGGATTTGTGAACATTTTCATGAATAATAAGAGCTTCACAAATAACAGGAGAGTGAACTTGCCGATCTTATTCCCAAATCTTTTATATATATAAGAGATATGATTGGCTCTAGCTTTCAGAAGGAGTTTGGCGGCAGGTCACTTTTTTTCTGATCAACAAAGAATAGGGCTTGTGGGAAAGGAAGATGAAGCACATTATTTGCAGGGCTCCTACATCCATGAGTAGTCTTGACTTTTATAGATTTTTCAGTAAATTAGCATAACTACATTATCCAAGATTTCTTGCAGTTGTTTTCCCTTCCCAAGTTGATGTGACTGAGAGAGAATGCGAATGCAACAGCTTAAAAAGAAGACGGGAGGAAATTATCATATTTAATATTGTTTATACAGAAACTGGCATACTTTATAGAGCATCATCTGATTAACTCATTTCCAGCCCTGCGGCGTGTTGCATCTATGACGGCAGGGAGGAGAAATGAGAGCTAGGCCGTGTTTTTTCCTGGCATGAGGAACTGTTGCTGTAACACTTGTGTGGCTGGCAGCGTGAGACATAATATTACCTAGAAGAAAACCTTTAAGTGTTGGATTAATTTCCCACCATCTGCATTCTGTCTGTACTGGAAATCTAGATCCAGAGAGAAAGACTGGGGAACAGATCTGAGTAGCTGGCAATTAGATTTGGAGAAATGAAAAATGTTTCCAGGGGCTCCTTACTAGTCAGCTGTTTGGTGGCTGCGAGGGTTTGGTTGGCTCAGGAGCCAGTTTTGGAAAAGGCTGTTTGGCTTAAATGTCCTGAAAAGATTGGCAGAGAGGAGAAGTGCCTTATTGCAGAGGTGCTGCCAGTCGCAATTAGGGACAGGTTGTTGGGTGCTGGCAGCTGAAAAAGAAATGTCAAGCTCTAAGGAAGCATACAAGGAAATGGAACTAAAAATTATGACCAAATCACTCAAAAGGGGTACTGTTGTGTTGGGATGAAACCTTACCATGAAATATCCATAGATGTAGGGAGAGGAAATGGTGAATGGTAGAAGATGAAAGTAGAAAGCACTGGAAGGAAGAGGGAGCAGCAGAAGGAAAAGGTGAATTTCAGGCACCTGTCATTTCTTCTTTGGCTGCAGCTTGCATCAGCAGTGAACCATGGAGAGCAAAACCCTCAGGGGGAAGATAAGTCGCTGAATATTCAGGGCAGCTGCCTTGTGCAGAGCCCAGAAGGGATGGCCCTGTCTCAGCTGCCACCCGAAGCTCAAAGGGCCCTTCCCAACGTGCAGTGTGACAGGAGGGTAGGGGACTGAGTGAGGGTGGTGCAGCTGCTGGTGGAAGCTCTGCCTGTAATGTGCTTATGTTTGTGTGTTATTTTCTTCTCTTCTAGGTAAGTGCATAAAGTGCATATGAATGGTTCTAAGGCACTCTGGCAGATGCTATACGGGGATCTCTCTGGCTTCTCCAAAGAGGAGGAAAGCACAGCAGTCTCTGAAATGGTAACATCAACCTGTGAAGCAGATGTGTTGGTGATTATTGAGCAGTACCCCTGTACCTCCATCTGTAAATCTGTTATTTGCATTTAGTGATAACCCAGAGCCAGTCAGAAATACTCACTGTCTCCTCAGCCTGGGGGTACCATCCCCAGTCCCAGGTGGCAACAGTCCCCTTGATGCCACAGCAGAGCTTGTATCCCATGACCTGCATCCTGGTGTCTGCCACCTTTTGCTCCTGCTATTTCCAGCTCTTCTTCAGGCCTCCCCATGGGGTTGGTAGATATTTTCTAGAAGGACAGCTTTCATATCAGCCCAAAAGTATTGTGACCTTTGTTTCTCTTTCTGCCTTCAGAAACTGTTGGGTATTTGGACACTGCAGAAATCCATACAGTCACATTTCACACCTTACCTCATCAAGTGCAGGGAGCTCCCTGGACGAGTTTTTCTAAATTCTTCTTCCTCTGGCTGACTTCTGATTCACCCAGTGGGGGATTGTTTTGAGAACATAGTGACAACCAAGCAAAAAGAAAATTCAGAACAGCACTTGGGGCAAAGCTCCTTGGCAGTGAGATGAATTGAGCTACTCAAGGGAAGTGCTGGGAATGCTGTTGTTTGCGATGTTTAAAACTCTCTAGGTCAGAAATTGCAGGGAGCAGTCCTGTGCTTGGCAAATGGACATACTGGTGGAGATGATGGGTCTTTCTCGTCTCTGACAGCTTTTATTTATTATTATAATTTATTGTTTTATTAGCTTCGGATCGTTGACTTCACCTCTAGTTCAGTTTTGCTGTGTATACTATACAGTCCATTATAAGCATGGTACTAAATGAAATGCTTTTGTGCTGATGTGGTGCTTGTTTGTTTCCCAGTGGAGCAAGGTGATATAAGCACATGCATTAAATATATTTATGACAAATTTCTCATCTATTACTTTTATTTAGAGTGGTTTTGAAGTAAAGTAGACTGTGCTGGAAAACAAACATCTTTCTGAAGGCCGACAGCAAATCCAAAAGCATATTTGCATCCTTACTCTTTTTGTGTTTTGGGATATTTCTTAATTTTATTTTTATTTTTACAAAGATAGCTACAAAGCTGAAAGGGAGGAAAAGAAATCACCACTGTGTTTCATATGGAGTCAGACTTATAGATCCTGACTCATCACTGGTTGCTGGTGGAGATATCGTTCTCCCCTTTTTTAAGAAGTAGAGACAACACAGCTGAAGATATGGGTCATGTCTGCTCTTCATAGTCCTGAGTTGGAACAGCTCCCCCAAGCTGGGAGACATTTTGGAGCTACTTTGTCAAATGTTTAATGCCTTATGATCAGGAAAGCAATTCAGCATTCAAGCACATGGATATCCATTAAGCAAATTTTGGTATATGAAAAGCCCATCCTTTAGTAAAGAAAGAGTAGAGAAGATACTGTTGGGAGAGAAAGGAAATAGTAATTTGATTTCTGTTCCCTAAAGTAATGGCAGATATATGTACTTGTATATGTCACCTGAGAGCTGCAGGACTCTACTAAAGGCCGAGTCCTCATCTGCATTTTAAGGCAGTATGTGCTTCCTGAAAGGAAAGTGATGCTTACTTTAGATTATAATGCCAAATAACAGAAGAGATTTTCTCTAGAGGTTGGGTGCCTTCCTTCTTGGCAAACCTGCTGCTTCCTGTCCTGACATACTTCAGGCGAATATTCTTGCCTCTGGACTTTTAATCTTCTCTGGTGTCCATCATTTCTCTAGGATATTAGCTTTTTGTTGTTGTCCCAGCCTCACTGATAGGCTTCAGCAGGTCTTAGCCCAGGTTGCAGCTGGGCTTATCTGGCTTAGCCAGATATAATGCAGCTACGGTGTCCTGCACTTGGACCATGTTTATGAACATACCATGAAACTGAAATTCCTCGGGAAGAAATGCTTTTCATCATTTCTTCCCATAGACCTAGATTACCCTTATTAATAGAAACCTATTAAAAATATCCTTCCACTGGGAAATGGTTAGAAAACCTCGAGTACCCTTTCATGGGGGTTCAGTTTTTATTTTTGATTTTTATTGTTTTTAGCCAGACCTTTTCCTAAGTGTGTGGTTGTCTTTCTTAATTGGATCTGTGTTTTGGTTTGCTGTTTCTTAACTCACTTCCCTAGAAAAACAATTACCTGATTTTGGGGGTATCCTAGGGCCTTCAGGAGGCCCTTTATCCTCATCTCTAACCAGCAGGAAGGTAGTTGGCCTAAGAGTTTGTATCCATACACAGTACAGTCAGCTGATACTATCTCTGAGAGTGACCTTCTTTAGTGAACTGAGCTGACATATGACGTTCATGTGTCCCGTTTCTTGTTTTATTTTGTCTTTTTTCCCTTTCAAGTTCTTCACTGTACCACTCCTGATTACACATCTTCTGGGCTCTTCAGTTTCTCGCTGATGCTGTAGAAGAGACCTGCCAGATTGTCCCAAATGCACTTCAACAGTCATCATTAGGGAGCCTTGTGGATGGCGATCCTTACAGCTAATGATGCTGTACCTTGCAAGCAAAACAAATGGGAGGCAGGACTGAAAAAGCAGTAGTGAGAACAGATTTTAATTGCCATACTGAGAGGTTAGATAAGAAGTCATGAAAGAGCTTGGAAAAATGTGAAAATTTATATACTATAGTAAAACCCTAAGGCTGCAGCTGTGCTTATAAACGCTTCCAAACATGCAGACTGCTGAGCCTTTCCTCCTCATTCCCTTGCTTCCCATATTCTCCACCAATTAATTTGCTTTTCTTCTCCTTCTCTGGCCTTATTTCTTTGTTTTCACTTTCTGTTCTTTTTGTGATTTTCTCTGTTAATTGCTGAGTGATTCCTCTCTGTCCCGTGTACTTTTTTGTGTTTGCAATTTTTCTTAATCTGTAATAAAGCCAGTGTCTGATTGTCTTTGAAAGTGGATTCCACCTGAGCTATTTATCAGCTATGTAGATTGCACTTCCTTCATCTTGTTAACTATTTGGTATATAAAGACATATTGCATGCAGTCAGTGGATAATTCAGTTATAAACTATGCTGCATAGAATTACCATTTTTTGTCTGTTGTTGTTGTGGGAACTGATGTGAAAAATGTCATCCGGATCCAGCTGATTTTGCTGTTGCTCCTTTCTCTCAAGAGCTCCTGGCCCTTTCTCCCAAAGTCACTTTTGGTTCTTAGTGCTCTTCTTCCACAGATCAGTTTAGTTGAATCTACTGCTGTATGGATTTGATTGCATGGATCCTCATCAAGTGACTAAGCAGAGTGCAGTGTTCCTGAGAATGAAGGACCCCGTGCATTGGCAGGCAGCATCCAAGCTCTCATTACCAGCGCAGGATGCTGTTTCACCCTAAACTGTAGCAGCAGGGGCCCTCTTTTAAGACCTCTGAACTGAATTTTTTCAACAGTTACAATCAAACTGGATACTTGCAAATTGTCGTGTGAACCAAGTAGTGGGTTTGCTTAGGGTTTAATACACTAAGCTCCCAGATCATACAGAGAGCACTGGAGGTAAGGAGAAAATGTTTTGAGGTTCTTATTACAAAACAATCAGTTTTGTCCAGTGCTGCCAACATTACCAATATAGTGGCTCAACACTGGTCAGAAAGAATCCAGAGTATGGCACAACATCAGAGCTTTCTGGGCCCCCAGAGACTGGGATGTTTTGAAGGGCTGGCAAGTCTCATCTGACAATGACATGTGCCTTTAAAGTGCCTGTCTGGGCCAGTCTGTGTCAGCTGGTGGAACAAATCCAGTCAGCAGCTCTTTCTTGGTCCTGTCCTTTCATCTGGCCATAAAACAACTGTTGAAGTCTCCAAATGCATGCTGTGGTGCTGTTCAAGTAAGGGGGGAAAGGAACCAGAGGACAAGAGGACGTTTGATAGATGCTAAATTGAGGAGGGGAACAGTCATTCCTGTCTCCTGGGCTTGGGTCCAGGTGAACATGCGTAGGTGGAGCAGAATGTAAATGTCTATGCGGGCAGTGCAATGATCTGGATCTTAGATGATTTGGAGGAGGTGTGTTACAGCAGTTAAACGCAGGACATTTATTTGCTGGGAGCTGACTTTGATCTTGGAACAGGACTAGTGTGTGAAATAAATTTTGCTAGGTCTTGGTCTGTCTCCAATTGAGTGACTCCTGCGTGAGGAGATGGACAAGGCTGGAGTTCAGCCTGCATTTGCAAGTCGGTGTCAGCCCGGATCCTCTCTTTGGGGTGCATTTTCCTGGGACTCAGGCTGTGTCAGACAGCAAAACTGGGAGACAGTGTAAAGAATTAGGGAACAAACCTAGAAACTGATGATATGCATAACCCACTGTATGGGAGAGTATCTGCTTCTTTGACTTGCAAGCCCAAGTTTCTCTCAAGAATTTATTACTTATATCTTGCATCCCCTGGTTTCTTTGGCATAGATCCTTACACTGCTTTTTGGGATTCTAGAGGATTTCTGGATTTCTAGAGGTAGTATCTTCCCACAAGCCTATTTCAAAAAAAACCTCTTCTACTTTAGGCATCTGTGTGTGCCTCCTGGTACACACAGAGCTTTCTGCTCATGGATACAATATATGTCACAGTTAAGTGTTTAGATGGTAACACAGACCTATAAGACTATTTTTAGGAAACCTGTGAAATTTTCCTCTGACTTAGACCTAATGGCTGTAACATGTGCCACACAAACTGTGTTTACATGGATGACATTTAGGCTGAATGGAAATTCTGCCTCTCCATTCAAAAATTAATTTCCCCACCACTTTCCTGCCTGGCTGGCTCCCTTTGTTGCTCCCTTTCTGTTTCATTGCCTGCCCTTTGGATGCTGCTGAATGTAGGACGCCAGTTCTGGCTGCCCATGCCGTGGCCATCCCTGCCTTTGTTTTACAGTAGAAGCCAGATATGCTCTACACCATCCTAGAAATTATGAGTTTCTCTTTTTTTGAGAGGTCAGGCTTTGGGAAGTGCACGCTCTTCTCTGACCTGAGTCCCTGCAAATCTTCGTGCCCACCACAATACCACCAGTGAGGAGTCACAGCAAGGTCATTCCGTGCTTGCATCGTCCTCCAGGGAGATCCACATGCCGGCAGAGTTAATTACACTAACAGCCGCAGAAATTATATTGGCCCACCACTGGCCTAGTGAGATGAATATCTCCCTTTCTTACTCACAGGGGGATGTTAATGGTATTTTTATTAACTGGTGACCTGTTGACTGCTATTAGAATATAGATTGTATGCATAAACCAGGTCAGGGTACTGAAGATATGATTACAGAGCAATTACTGTGTCAGCCAGTGTGGCTTCTAATCAGAGCTGGCAAAGAGTCTTTGGAAGCCTGAAAACTGTTTTTGGAGTCCAACAAGAAGAAACAGCTTTGGATCAAAGTCTGTATTGTGCCTTTGCATCTTCCTGGAATTAAATGTCTGATTTTCTATGATTAGGATAGGCAGTCAAGGCAGAAAGAAGTCTTAAGAAGCTCAGCTTTCAGTGGAACACAACTGATTAGTGGAGTTCAAAGTTTGCAAACTTTTTGTTCTCCCTTTTCTTCATTATTATATGGTTTATGTTTATTTCACTGAGCTGGCTGAGGATGCTAATTCTGCTCTTGCCCTTTAAAATGAACTGCAAGGTCATATGGCTGAGTGTCTGGAATGTCAGTAAAATGATTACACTAATAATACATGCATTTCATTTCATGAGAGCCATAGCTACAGAACCAGGTTTAGAATTGTTCCACATTTGTCAGAATTATTGAAGAGAAAAAGGAATGATAACATTGAGAGCTGGTGTGTCAGATGTAGAAACAGGGGCTGGCTTTCTCTTAGGAGCAACTATTCATTTGGAGATTGAATTGAACACCCTGATTCCCAAAGACTAACTTTGTTTCACTAACAGCACCACTGACCCCAGTGAAGCAACTGGGCTGGGCGGAGGAACCCCTTCACATGGACAGGAGCTCAAGGCTCACACGTGGCTTGACCGGTGCTTGCGACCACATTTACATTATCTGCATTTATGGGCTAGACAACAAACTGTGGTGAGCTCACCAGCACACCTGCCAAATACACTTAAATTTGATGTTTTGCAGCAGTGGAGATTGGCTTTACTGGAGAGTAGGACACAGCACAATTTGCATGTTTATGATTATCCTGTTCCAAAAAAAAAAAAAAAAACCCCAACATCCTAAATCATCTGAGATTTGTAAAACTAAGTAATCTCACGGTAATCTGAGGCAGAAGCTGGATTTGTAAATCTGGTTCTCTGGTTTATTTAAAGAACATACCTGTTGAGATTCGGGAGGAAATGAAATGCTTATGGATTTCACTTGATGATTAATATCTAATATATTGCTTAGAGAATAAATTATCTTCACTCTATTTTGGAACTGGAATTCATCTTAAATAGGAAAATAAAATTTGAATTATGAGTCTGTAGCTAGGCTCTCTGTACTGATAGAGTTCAGTTGCATGCAAAAGCTTGAGGGGGAGAGGCATGTTTGTACTTTTTCTATCACATTTTTAATTATCTCTCCAGTTGCCGTTGTTGTCAATGTGGTTAGTAAGTTTTGAGTGTTCTATAAAATTCATCAATTGATCTTTTGAGCTGTTCTTCTATTCTATATGCTTTTTAACATGTGAATGAAAAGGGCATATTCTGAGGGCACAGCAAGAGAGGGAAGGGAAGAGCAAGAGAATAATGTGCTTTCTGAGCAAAACTTCATGTAAGAGTAAAGGGAAAAAATGTCCTTTCCCTGCTGGGGTGTGGTTCAGTCTACCACACAATGATGGCAAATCTTTTCATACTTTTATTTTTTTACCTTGAAGCTTACTTTCTATGTTGTTTCCATAACAGTGTTTTCATCCAAAAAAAAGGGGGCATTTCTTATCACTATTTGGGGAGAGAAAAAACTTGGTGATATGAAACACAAAACAACAAGAATCAGAATGGCACTGAAAACCACTATACATTATTATTTCAGGAGTTGTGATTTTTAAGCTGATATGATGATTCTTTGTGTTTTGACTTATTATCTTTTAATACCGAGAGTTGCTACTAAGGCAAATTTTCTTTCTTATACAGTTTTTCTCTGACTAACTTCCAGTGGTCTGGCATCTTATTTAACACTCTGTGTGTCAGAAATTCCCATTTCAGAGATGACTCTGTTTCCATCAAAGCTGCAGCCGTACTTCACAATTTCACTTATTAACAGCCTACTGAGATAATTGGGTCTGCCCAGCTCATTAAAAATAAAATATTGATGTTTTCTTTGGGTGGATGTAATTATCTTGCCCCCACAGGGAACAGACAGTGTAAAGGAGGGATGGTGTGGTCTAATACACATCCTGCTATGCACCTGCTTGCTGCTCCGCGGCGAAGGAAATTAGGGATTTCTGGTGCAGTTACAATGGGTGAAGGTGGCAGTGCAGAAGAAAAGATTTCCTTTCAAGCCTGGACAGCACAGATTAAATTAATTTCCTTTTTTTTTTTTTTTATTTTTTTTT
>VYXC01006384.1:2467685-2547318 GCA_013397175.1 Platysteira castanea
GAACTGGGTCCAACAGGAATGTGTCACAATGCTTCTCTCTGGTGTTCTTTACTGTGCTATAGTATACTCTACAGTATACAACTGCAAACACTTAATTCCAGGCAGAGATGTCTTCTCAGACTTTGGATCACCATCAGCAGCAAAGGTGCATGTTCCTCTTTACTACCCTGCTTGATGTTAATCAAGACAAAATTACTGTAGCCAGTTCTACAAGTAAAAACTTAAAGCTTCAACTTAACTTTTCTGAGATTTTTTTTTTTGGACAGCAATTTCTTGCTGTCCAAATACAGTGCCCTGTATTTCTCTCTGTAAGGCACTGAATGGGTTGCTCTCAAATCCAGCTGTTAGAGGTTATCAAATGTATGATTAGATAGCAAAGACACCAAGCCACCACAGAAGCACTGGTGAGCTAGGAGCACTGCAACACACACATTCTTGTCCGCCCATGACCTGAGTTACCCAATTTGCCTTGTCTGAGTGTAATTGTGAGATGCTTTAATGGTGCTGTACTGGCAGTGGGTTTTAATTTCCCATTGGTAAAAATGGATATGGAAGACATAAGTATCATGAAAAAAACAGAGCACTTTTTGCTCCCCATCCCATTCTTTCTGGTTGTTTTAAATGAGTGGTAGAAGACAGACACAAAAGGAAATCTAAAATATCAGCAAGCATTTAGGTAACTTAGATATTCCTGTCTCATTATTCTCTTTTTGTGTACATAGGACCTCAGGCCTAACTGCAAGTCTCCTGTTCCACATACTCTGTGGTGTGTTGCAGCTGCTGCTTAATACTTGTTGGAACTAGACTGAGACACGTCGTTGCTCCCATAGCCACTCCACTGAGGGTTCAAGAGCTTGGTAACAGACTGCTGGGTACTCTCACTGCTTGAAAGGTGTCCTGAACTTCCTTAGAGCTAGAACCTCACTTCTGATCTTTTACCAGGGCATCATGGCTGTGGAGTGGTGTGTTTGGAGGTCACTAACTCACTCCCTTGGGCACGTACAGTGCCAAGGATAAGCAGGTGTAGTGTTCTGACAGCACTGGTTTGTTCTGCTTTACAAGTGCCTGAGAATGCAGAGACAGACATGGAAGGCACTGGAGAAGTTAACCAACATGTGCTTCAGGAAAGAATGGAAATTACTTTAGGGGAAAAGAATCTCACACAATTTTATAGAAAGTTTCTCTCCAAAAGCCCCCAGTTTGTGGGCAAGTAAGCCTTGCTGAGCTACAGAGCTTGTTTTTGTTAAGTACTGTTCCTCTGTGCCACCTCCTGTATGAACAGCAGCCCTGACCCCGAAGACTTTGGCACTAAGAAGAATTGCAACATCCATTTCAGGATGATCTGAGAGGAAACAAACTCCCCACAGCTTTCAAGCCTGGTGGTCTGTAGCCTGGCTGTAGGGTTGCCTCAGTTTGTTTCACTTCCAAGTTGAGCTATTACCAGCTTAAAAGCTGAAAAAGTCCTGTTGTGCTCTCGTCCCTTGTCAGCAGGATTGCTAAGGGATTTTTCTCTTTCTTAGAAAGGCTCCTATTCTGGTGTGCCACAAATGATGTATCTAGCTCTGCAAAATGGCTGGAGGCAGCATTTTAATTTCACAAGTTTGCTTCAGCTCTGAAGTGCTTCATATGGAGGTCGATGATAGATGTCTCTTGAGCAGGAATTAGGGGAAATAGAGTAAAAGCAGCAGGGTTTATTCCACTTGTCTTTCAAGACCATGCTGCCTCAGACTTGGCAAAGTTGGGGCCCTCTCGCTGTTACTGGGACTTAAAAATCATCTACTTCCAACATGCCAGTGAACAAAACCTAGGAGATGGCCTTTAAATAGGCCACTTCCTCCTTCAGCAGACAGGGAAATAAATGGTCACGTTTCTGAAAAATCTGGCCATGTTGTGACTATAACTGTCACAGTAGAAATTGCTGGGCCCTGAGCACTTTGGTATATCTGGCCTTTGTTTGGATAATGGAAGCTGAGCAGTTTGGAAAAATCTGTCCCTAATTATTGGTGCAGAGCCCTTGAAAATCTGCCCCCCAGCTCTTCTCAAATAAAAATCTGGCCTCATGGGCACAACACTGTCAGAAGCAGTGCCTGGCATAAAGTGCTTCTTACCCTTTTCAGTGATTTTGTCCTCCTGTGAAGTTTCTAATTTATTTTAATTGCTTTAAAACTTTTTAAATGAGGCTATTTAATGGCTAGGATTTTGACTTATGTATCGAGGCTTCAGTGCACTCCACATTAAATGGCGTGTATTCCGTTATGCCTAAATTCTATTGTTATGCCTGCCCTTTGTGCCGGCTTTTCATTTTCCAGTTTGGGGGTAGTTGCATTTCTAGGGCTCCCATCTGTCATAATTTAGTGTTTCTTCAGCACTTTTTCTCATCTTAGAAAGCCATTCAGCATGTCCAAATATTGCTTTATGCCTGCATGGACAATGCTCGCTGTCGTTGGAGACGTCTATTCTGTTTCACAAAGGGAAGCCTTGCGGTACATCTGAGTGCTGACTGAAGGCAAAGATGTCTCTTTGAGCCACTGGGTTGTAAAGAGATGAACTCACTGGCCGTCCTCTCTCAAAGCTTTTCAAGAGCTTGACTGTTCATGGGGGATTCTTTGCATGGATCACAATTGAACCCAGTTCTTCCTGTGATTGCTATTTTGCAGAGGGTAGCACTATGTAAAGCTAGCTATGGAGTTTTGTTGCATTGAAAAAAATATCCCTGATACCCATTGGTTAAAGCTAAAAGGCTGAATTCACATCTTCTTAATTAAGTCCTCCTGTCTGTGCTTCCAGGTGGGTACCATTTTGGATGGTGTTTCTCCCAGCCCTGTCTCCTATCTGAAGTGGTATTCTTCACTGCTCTTCTTTGCTAGTGAGCAGCAGCAAGAAAGGTCACTTTGAAAATACATCTACCCACAAGCAGGGAAGGGGAATGGGGTCAAAGAAAGCAAAGAGGTAAATGTACAATGCAGGGAATTAGAAGTAGGTCACGAGACCCATCTTACAATGCCAATCTTTGAGAAAGTAGAGCTCTGTTACAAGTGAGGAAGTAGGGGCTTCGGCCTCTGTGCTTCATTTTGGACAGGTCCGGTGTCACAATACCAACGCAATGCCAAGAGGGGACATCCATTCCAGTGGCTAAGACAAGGTTAGCGTAGCCACAGAGATTTTGTTCATTCCCTTGGAAAATTGGGAAATCCCCTTGCCTCGGTTTCCGTTTGTAGCACAGGAGTCATAATGCCTGTCTGTCTCACAGAGCCACTCTGAAAATTTTTTCCAGCCTTCTTTTCACTTGCTTTTGTAAAAGCAAACTCCTTGCATTTGTAAAATTAGCCATGGCTAGAGAGCAGCATTCAAGGGGTCTGTCAACTTTGTGCTGAAGATAGTCTAATTAGCTTAATTATTAGGGCAGTAGGGTTTCTTCAATAGAGAGTGTAAGTACATAGAGATCTAAGCTCAGAACTGATTTAACAGGAAAAAAGCCACAGATTGCATGACTAGTGCCACTTCTTATTTACTGGCCTAGGCAAATGAGATTCCAGCAGAGGTTTATGCTACTGTAGAAACCAAAGTCGTGAGTTTAGCTCCAGGAATGTCAGTTGTTACATGCTTCACGTGCAATGCAATTGAAATTTCAACTCAAAAGTTTTAGTGAGAAATCCTTTGGGTTAGATTGACTTGTATTTCACCTTAATTTGACATCGTTCTAAGACAGACCTGGAAGACTTTCAGGTGTTTGGTTTTTAGTGAGGATTTTTCCCATTTTGCACAACCACCGCACCATATGTGGCAGCAGAGAAGAGGCTCAGTAGGGACTGAGATAACAAGAATTCTCTGAAGCCAGACAGAGGTGCCCTGAAACAGTTGGGGATGACTGAGTGTTGGAAGAAATGTGTATTCCATTAAGTCAGGAGCACTGTGTGCTTTCTGGAAATGTGGCTGGTAAAGAAGAGGAGTGATCTCTTCCATTTCTTACTCAGTATCTGCATCTACTCACTCAGATCTGTGCCAGATTTTAAATGCATTTAGCCCTGCTTCGCTCTTGTGTGTGCTAAGTGCTAGGTGGAATTCAGACAGATGGGTTGTCAGCAGCTTAGCAGATACGCTCACCTCCTTCTGATGCTTTCATTTATTTATTTATTTTAAAGGCACCCCATTTTCCCCTGGCCATTTAAAATACAAACCAATAATTAAGAGTGTCTGAAGGAGCTCTAGATGGATTAGGGATTGTCTCCCAAGAGGCTGACTGACATTTCTGCTCTCTGAAAGTCCCTGCTCAGCTGCCTCTTCAACCAGCAAACCTTGATTCCTGCGGCCATCTGATTAAACAACAAAGCATCAGCAAGTACTAAAAATCACTTCTCTTGGGCCACACTGCACTGACAGCAAGGGCAGAAACAGAAAATGATGAAAAGGGAGGAAGTCCTTTGGTGCAAAACATGTCTCTTGGTACCATATAGAGAGCTGGAAGATGAAATGCTTTCCTTTGTATGATCCTGGCTGGTCTGCTGCTTGCTGTGTCCTAATAGCCTGGATGCTGTTTGTAAGTAGACAGAGGTTTGATTTGTATCCTATGCACCACTGTGTGTGTATGTGAGGTTGTGCAAATAAGGGCTGTTAACTCCATGATTAGACTCAGGTATCCAAACATTACTCCGTGTGAAATGATGTTTTACAGAACCTCCTCTGTGAGACATTTCCATACCTTCCCACAGCGTCCTTGCCCCCTCGTTCTCTCTCTGGCAGCCCGCCTCGAAGGGGAGCTGCAGGCAGCTCTGGTGCTCTGCCTTGGCTTGCACATGCAGCCCAGCTGATGCTCATCTGGGCAACCCCAGACCTGTCCTAACCCAGGGCCCTGCAGCACTGCCCAGCTGCTCTCTAGAGCAGTGCCAGGCTAACACAACTATGCTGCTGTCAGGACACGATTAACATCCCCCTCCAAATAATGGGTGAGGGGGTTTCCGTGGGACAGGGTGCAGAAATACCTGCTGGAGTTGGTGCTGGATGTGTCTTGCCCCTGTGACTCATAGACCTAGTAATGTTGCCAATTTTAGGGCTTTTTTTCCAAGAGTGTTGTTATAGTTGGTATATTTCTTAAAGTCACAGCTCTTGGTGACATGCTATTACATGAAAATCCAGCCTCCTGTTATGCTCTTTTCAAAGGAAGTTTCTAGTCTTTCTGGGTGGACAGAGGAGATTTATATTAAAAGGAATGGAGAGAGTGGAAAAGAAAAATTACAGTGTGGGGGGTTTCTTTTAAAAGAAATCACTTTTTTTAGGCAAATATTCTGCATTTGGAGAAAGGGGATCATTTTGGTTTTTTGGTTTTTTTTAATCTTTAGGGCCACCTTTATCAAGGTAGATTTGCCAATTCCATCATACCCCACAAGGGTAATTTCTTTTGTGCTGGCCAAATTCTATATCAACCAACACCAAAAACAGGACAATGTTGTATTTAGACCTTGCTGAGACCAGATGACACTATTTCATGTATTTGACTAGTCTGACTTTTAGTTTTCCCATACTATTGCCTATCTTCGGACGTAATTCTCAAACCACACTTGAGTTCTGATCCTTTGCTAATGAGAGACAGTTGTAGAACTGATTGGTTTTTACTCAGCAGACTGAGCAGATATAGTTGCTCTACTGCTTCTCTCTCAAATCTGCCTTCTAATTTTTGCATCTGAATTATGGAATGCCACCTCCACTAGCCACTGCCATGAGCAAGGAGCATTAATATTGATGTTGGAAGGTCCTGCTGCTGTGCAGCTGGGTGATTTAAGGGTCAGAATGATCAGGGATAGTATCAGAGTAAATAAACTAAAGGTCCAGTTTGCATTTTTCTTTCCTCTATCTTCTCTCATCCCCCCTCCCTCCCAAGGCAGAACTAATAAAATAAAATAATTGAAAAGACGGGGAAAAGAGTGAAGTGACAGATCCTCTAGGCTGCTGATTCAATTGGTTTGTAACATTTTCTGCCTTGCCGGCTTCTTTCTATCCCTGCTGCCACCTGTCAGGGCAAAGACAGTGCGACAAAGCCCAGTGCGAATAGAGCTGTGCTATCTGGATGGCAGCAAGCCACAGCCTGTCTCTCTCTGGAAGGAAAAAGAGGCTGGATGGCCAAGAGGCTTGGGAGAGGGGCTCACAGGTCTGCAGTAGAGAAGGGAAAAAAATGTCAGAGCCTATGCATTGTGTCTCTTTCTCATAAAACTGAATGAGCGGGGCTGATTCTGGGCTTTTTTCTCGTGGTAGAAACTTTCATGACTACTGTTATTACCTTTCTCTGTGAATAAGTCAGAGCTAGTCTTTTAAGCTGCTACAGAGGAGACAGTGATGCTGCCTTCACGCTTGCCTGCGACCCTGAGCAAGGCACATTGTGCCTCGTCCTCCTGCCTACACAGTCACCATAATCTGCTCCCAAGTGTGGCCCAAGGCTCGTGTGTGTCAGCCGTGGGAATGGGTGGGACAATTATTAATGCCAGAGTGGCACTGCCATTTTGAGGGTGGGATGTAAAGCTCCTGAGAGTGTGGAGAGTAAGAAAGAGCTCCTTTCCCAAGTACCTTCCTCCAAGGCAGTGGAGGCAGAAGCAGCTGCCCAGTGTGTGAATAGAGGGCCTGTGGAGAGACGCTGCTGCAGCACTGCTGTCCCGCTTCCCAGAAGGGGAGAGCTGTCATGCCAGCAGCTCTGCTTGCACAGAGGACCTTGCTGGGGACCTCAGCTGAGTCACCCTCTCTCCATGGCAAGCTGGAGAGGGGACTGACGGCAGGACCCTC
This sequence comes from Platysteira castanea, assembly GCA_013397175.1. Classification (NCBI taxonomy): domain Eukaryota; kingdom Metazoa; phylum Chordata; class Aves; order Passeriformes; genus Platysteira; species Platysteira castanea. Next base: position 2,474,454 of record VYXC01006384.1, read on the forward strand.
TGGTACTTTCCTTCTGCAGCTAAGTGTGTGGACGTAGCAGCATAACGAGACACATTTCTGTAGTTAGCTGCCGGTTTTTTTGCTGGTGACTGATGCAGCACTGCTTTGTGTCCTTACAAAGGAGTTCCTGTATAGTTGGGGATCACCACTGTTACAGTGTGGACTGATGTCATCCTTGTGAAATAAATACAGCTCAGGTAGAGCAGACGGTCTTTTCTACAATGTATGCCAGCAGTGAAGTTTCCATTCATATTTTCTTCCCTCGGAATCCAGACTGTGCAACTGAAGTCTTCAAGACAGCCATCTTTTCCACAGGCCGTCAAGCAGCAATGGCTTGACCAGGTCACCGTGGCAACAGTGATTGCAAATGGGTTTGGAATGGCAATTCATGAAGGATGCAAATACCTAAACTCTGTTCCACAGGAATGTCCAGCATGGCATCAAGACTGTTGCAGCTTTGTGGGGGTTTTGCCCTTTTTGTCTTTTTTTTTGTTTTTTAAGGAGGCTATGTTTACTTCTCTTCTTTCTCTAGCTTCTTCCTTGCCTCTGAAGCTTTGCTTTTTTTGCCCTCCCCACTCAGGGTATTTCTGTCTCAGATGTTATTTCGATGGGATTTTTTTTTTCCCTTACCCATCTTAGTTTCTTCTGACCCCAGTTCTGTTTTTATAATGAGGCCATGCTAATTCGTGCTGAGAGCTTATGAGTTTTCTTTAAGCACAGGGAGAGGTCACTGTGAAATGGCTGGGGGTGTTTCTTTCATCCCATGGCTGCTGTTCAAAAGGTTTGATCAATTTATTTCCCTATCACCATCAAACCATTTCCTGGCTAAATTAACAGCAGTGTTTTCTGCAAGCATTGTGCTGGGGTGGGGGAAGGAAGGAACAAATAAATTGATGGAGGAAATGGGGGTAGGAAGACAGGTTATGGGAGAAGTTCGGGCTGGACCAGAAAATGTTTGTCTACACAAATACCAACTTTGTCATTCCATGGCGCCAGTACAACTGGAAAGGGAAAAGCAAATTAAACAGTTACTGGAGAGAAGCACTCAGCTGGTACCTTGCAGTGGTCTGTAAGCAGATCTGTCAATTGTCTTTATTATTTGAAGACATGCCTTAAGGGGAGCCCTTTTTTAGGCGTGTTTACTTAGTTACATAGAAGGTCCTGTCCCTTAGCAAGAGCCTTATCATTGTTATTAGTGGTAATAGAATAATAACAGTAATAATGCTGGCAAATATACCTTCCTCCTCAATGAATGTTCTTGGAGACTTTTTTGTTATTATTATTATTATTATTATGAAAAAATCAGCCTCCTCATGCTGGGCTCTAATTACCATTTTTATGAGAACTACATGTTCTTCTATTCATGCAAGAAGATTTGTTTATTGAGGATTTCTATTCCAGTGCTGCTTTTGTAGCATTTATCTCTTCATCCTTAGCAACAGGGGTTGGGGTGGTAGGCTAAATGAAAGGCCTGAGTTACTTGTATGGGTGAAAAGGCAAAAGGATCAGATTTCCTCATCAGGAGAAAAAGTGGAAGGATAAAATTCCTGGTCAGAGTAAATTGGTACAGATCCAGTGGAGTCTGTGATGCCATATTACTTCTTTCCACTGCAAACTTTCACACAAATGGAAAAAAAGGAAGATCAGTTAGTCTTTGTATAATTAAATATTTTTGCAGACCTAGCAACATCTCATCCTGATCTGGGGAGCAGATTAGAAAATGAAAAATAAAATCAGCTGTTTTAGCAACCTTCTAACTTGAAATTTCTTGGCCTTCGTTCATACAAGCAGAGTGGTTCAAACCAGAACCAGAGCAAGATCTCTTCAAAGTGGGTAACCAGAATTATGCCCTCTTTCAGATGAGATCTCTACCGGTGCTTTTTACAGTGACATCTCCACTACTTTGTCACTGCACAGAGTCACCCCATGAGGTGTTACTGCTCCCAAGTCCGTCCGCTCCGCTGTTCTTTCCAACTAACGAGGTCCCCACTTGCATGAGAAACTTTTGCTGTAGTGCCTGTCATTGCACTTTGTGCTTTTCTCATTTCTGTTTGACCAACCCTCAAGGTGAGGCAGATCTTTGTTTATTCATCTTCCTCTTTCTGCACTGACAGTGTTTTCCAACTATGTCATCAGTCCACTTCAATAGCAGACTCTTACTTTTATGTTAAGATCAATCGTGAAAATATTAAATAAAATTGTTCTCACTCCTTAAGGAGGTCTGTTAATAAATTCCCCTTTCAGCCTGACCAGTGGACATGTCTTTCATCAATTCCTTATTTGCCTAAAAATTCTTTACTAATGCCATCATCTACATCTTAACTAATAATCAGACACTGTGTCCAGTGTTTTACTTAAATGGTGATAGATTAGTCTTTACTGCATTTCTTTTGTTTAAAAATCAGTTATCTGAAAGGCGGTCAGGTTTTTTTCAGCTTTTGGAAAATCCATAATGCATTTTATATTATTTTCTCCTTGCCTGTATGTCTTTAATTGCTTCTGCATGTATTCCAAAGCATTGCGTACTGCCAGGATCATGTGGCTAAATCTGTAGTTGCCCAGATCACCTTTTTTTTTTTTTTACTTACTTGTACGTTTTAAATCAGATATTCTGCCTTTGTATAATACCCTTCTATATTGATAGGTATACTAAGATTCTTGCATCTTATCCTGCAATATCCCTTATCAGTTCTTAAACATTTTGGGGTGAAAGTTCTTTTGTTCCACCTCCTTGAGTGCAGTATTATCTCAGTTTACTTCCATTTTCTCCTTCCCATTAGCTGCACTGCCTTGTCCTACACTCAATATCACCACTGCTATTAAAAGAAATTAAGCCAAGTTTTCATTTACCTTTTTAATCTGTGCACAGATTATGTCAGTACCTGCAACCACTGCCTTTGTATAGAATTTCTACTTATTTTTTCTTTGCTGTCCTGTCGCTATATGACCAATGAGTATTTGTACTGCTTTTTATAACAAGTATCCATTTCAAGGTTTTGCACATTTTCACTTTTGAGAAGTCTCACTTTATTTGTACACTTCTAGACCATAAAGAGAATAAATTCCTCATTGCCTAGGTCCTTCTTCTGTTCCTGATAGGTTCTCCCATTGCATGAACATAATTTTTGTGGGCTTTTGTGTTCCTTACTTGGGATGCAGAAACTGCAAAAGAACTGTGTGCTATAATTTAAAAGTGTCAGCGTGTGATGAGAGAGAATATGCTAGTTTTGCACAATCACTACCCAAGTGCATTAGAAAAAAATAAAATCCCACCATTTCATGTCCTTCAGATCATGTGTTTAAAAAGAGGTTGTAAACTTATGTATTTAAATAAGCAAGCTTAGTTAATGGGTTCAAATGCAGCCTCTGCATCTGAAATTTGGAGAAGTTTCCAACAAAATTCCCAGCCTTTCAACTTGGCTTTGTGTCTGTTTTGAACACACATTTGTGGACTCGATAAGGAAGAAAAAAAAATTGCCTCTGCTGCTCCAGTAATGGGTAGGAGGAGTTGTCTCATTGTGAATATTACTTCCTGGGACAGATTATAGCTATTGAGGTAGAGAAGAATTAGGAGACCTCAGGATACAAACAGGTGAGATCAATCTAGACTTCAGCAATGCTGACACTGTGGTCTGCTTGCTCTCCTTCCATACAAAATGAGAGCAAGCAAGGTGCCTCCCAGATTACTGCTTAGTGAAGATTAGACAAGATGGAGTTTTCTTGGATCTGAGCTTATTTGTATTCATTGGAGTCCTTGACGCCCACCTCAATTCCAGCAACCTAAAAAATAATGGTTATGTTTAAGCTTTCCAGCAAATGCCCACAACACAGATCATTATCATCTGAGTGACAGGAGGGAAAGAGTGGAGGAGGAGGAGAGGCCGGAGGAATCTGCATCCTTGTGCTGCTGCTGCTGGATTTGCATTGTGCAACACTCTAGTAAATAAGAGGGAGGTATTTTTTCCCAATATAAATGCATGTGTCTATCCTAGCAGTGAAAGCAGGGCACATGTGATTGCACACAAACGTTCACTAGTCCACAAATAGTGAATTTAGAAGGCACACAGTACCTGCAACCACTGCCTACACAGCTGTGGCTGTGGAACCATTCATACACCCTCAAGCAACTAAAAACCCCAGACTCCCAGGAGAACTGTATTTTCACACCGACTGTCTATGGGCTACTCATTAAAAAAGCAAAAGAATACCCCAAGAACAGAAAACTGATTTAGCAACAGTAAAGGACATATACTGGAGAGCTGACCCTTGCACTCCTTGTGGCCCAAGCAGGCTTCCTTTCTGTAATTCTTCATAGAATTTTGCTCTTCTTTAACCCTTGGACTCAAGTAACTTGAGGTTTTGGGTTATTTGAGGGTACAGTGTTGGCTGAAGAGCTCTGTCTTTTAAGCCTGTGTGTGTTACCTGAATTTTAAACTGTGGTGTGAAAAAATACACAATTGTGCACAGGGCAGTTTGAACTCACCTGGCCACACCAGTTCCTTCTGTTGACCCTCTCTAAGCCCAAATCCTTATAATATACAAAGTTTAACAGTAACTATTCTCCTCTCTTTTCCATAGGAGATTAATGATTAGTGTAGGTCATTGGTGAAGAAACTCAGTGTTCTGGAGCTTGTGAACCAAATGGGTCAGGACCTGGGTGCCTGGGTTACCTATGTGCAGGTATCTACCACTGGTTTACACACTCTGGGGTATCTGAGACCACTGAAGGGCAGCACAGATAATGTATGGCCTGTGCTATTCAGCACACCCAAGCAGGATACCCTGTGGTCCTTAAGATGGCATCAGCTGCCTGTATTTAGGAAACTGAATCACAGCCTACTTGACTCACAGGAAGGTGTATAATAGTTTAGTATTGGATCTCAACAAAACCTGAGTACACAGCAGTGAAAAATACTTTACGGCGTTAATAGCCAATATCTTTGTTTATACAGAGACAGACCTATAACAGCAATAAAAGCCACACAAACAGACAGAATTCAAAGGCTAATTACATAAATGTATTTTCCCTTTCTCTTTTGTTTTTATTCCCTGCATTTTTTACAGCAGGGAGAGAAACTGTGCGTATACCTACTACTGTAACCAGGTTTTGTATCTTCCTGATTTGAGCATGTCAGGGCTTTATAGCAGTGCTGTTTCATAGTCTCAAGCTTCAGTGCCAGTTTATTTGCTTTGCCAACAATTTTGAGGGGTTTTATTCCTGACCTCATAGGCACTGACTGTGTGGTTGTAGGAAACTGTAATAAGGGAATTTTTCAGCTGCCTCTGGTGTAGCAGTGACAAGTCCATCACTGCTTGATGTTAGCATGTTTTGAGGAGGCTGGGGGAAGTTTAGCACATATGTCTGAAAACATTTGACTGTCTTTTGGTGGTTTTGGTAACGAGAAGTCAAGGGCTAGGTGCACAGTGCAGACGGCTTGGCATCACTCATCTCGCTCCAGGGTGCCTTGGGTGACACCAGCTTCCTTTGCTTTTGCATGGCACCAGCCCCTGCAAAAAGTCACCCTAGGATTTTTTGAATGGGAAAAACAGGCTACAGGGGAAGTTGAACTCCTACAGTCCACCAAACATGGGAACCACTGTATTGCATCTCTGAGAAGTGTTCCTTCTTGAAGAAAAAGGTAACATTTAAGCACAACAGACCTGAAATATCTGTTCCTGGGGCATCCTCCAAAAGGACTTTTATCTCTTCCACTGTAATTTCTGATGGAGGAAGGAATTCAGGTCTTTGGAGTGTCGTTTTCACGTAGTTTTCCCAAAGAGCTTCTACTGGATCTCTAAAAAGCACTTTTTCTGTGTTTGCTGTCACCTCTGCCCTCAGCCAGTAGGATGTGTACGGTGGAAGTGAGCAAGTGCTCTTCCACTGCCTGTTTCTAAATAGGGCGTGCAGATACTATACTGTACACCCAGCTGTGAAACCCTGATTCTGCAGCTCTCTTTTTATTCCAGGAGGTATCTGATTCCACCCCAATATATTTACCATTTCATAGTAATTTTTTTTTTTAAGAACAATGGATCTAGACTGTCCTAGAAGTGTACTTGGACATGATTTTTTAGCCCTAAAAGGTGATGAGCAGAAAACTAAAAGATAGATGTGGTTCAGTGGACTTGCCATAGGATAGGGAGGGAGGGAAGAGGACGAAGACACACAATAAGATGATGAAAAAAGAAAGTGGGGCTTCTCTTTAGCTGAAGAAGCTCTGGCAGTCATATTTAGTTGGTCATTCTTCATTCAGTCTTCCCTCATAATAGTGCCACAGGGGAAGTGGGGCTGGTCTACAAGTAGGTTGGTATTAATTCTGCTTGGAAAACTTCAATTTAGGCTAGCAAAGAGCTTGAGGGAAGAGCAGGTTTTCTTCAAAGAGGAGGAAGTGTGCATGTGTGTAGCTATATCTCAGGAGGAAAGTCGCCAAGGATCAGAAGAAGGAAGCATGTGAGAGAGACATCATTTTGGTAGGTGGAAGGTAAAAACCACCTCTCCTCCACTCAATACATATTGTTCTTTTTAACATCAAGAATGTCATTTTCAATTAAAGATTACTGGAAGCATGAGAGGGCATGGGGAGCAGCACAGCCATGATGCTGATGTCAGCAGTGGCACTGCCACTACCAATATGCTTGCCCTTGTTAAAGACCTGTTCAGGAATACACGGAAATCTGAACCTCTGATTTGACTGTGTTTCTTTACATGAGGATTCCTCCAGTTCCTGTTCACTTCACACACACATCTTTGATTCCAGCAGTGGTAGAGCACCCTATGCTCTTAAATTTACTAATCCACACAATATTCCATGGTTAGACCAGAACAGTTCTCCCAGTTTGCAATTAGGATAGTCTCCTTAAGGACTCGAATTATCGATTTGCCTATGTCTGCATTAGGAATGATGTAGGCCTGTGAGAGTAGATTGTGGAGTTGAAACATCAGGACAAAGGACCTTTACATAAAAACTTCAAGGGGGGTTGCTTTGAACTAGATCTAGCTTTGAATTGAATGTCCATTAGCAAGTGGAGTACATATGATGTGTACCTTATTTTCAATAGAAAAAATCCAGGCTGTGGCCTTCTCGACAGCTCCACAATCCAGACCCAGGGAGTGGGGATGACCTGGGAATTCACTTCCTTAACACCTTTGTGCTCTGAGCTGAAACACTAATGTTGAAACACCAGAAATGATCTGCTACCTTTTGAGATGCCCAAGGATGTCCTGCCTGCTTCCAAAATGAGGAGGTCTCCCACAGATCTGATGTCTTATTTGCCTTCCTTGTGCAGATACCTCACGTGCACTAAGGCAAATCAAATTACTTCTATGAGAGTAACTGAACCAAGCCTAGAAGGTTGGTAGCAGAACAGTAAAATCTCCTTCACATCCTGAGACAGCTTCCCTTCAAAAAGTTCCCTTCCAACTTAGAATATTCTGTGAAATATCTGTGAGGTATTTAAAAAATACGTAGATAGGGTGCTTACAGACATCGTTTAGTGGAATTTGGTAGTGTAAGGTTTATGGTTGGACTGAATGATCTTACAGGTCTTTTCCAACACAAACATTTCTATGATTTTAAAGTAATGTGACATAAGAGGGCATGTGTTTTAGATAAAAGCAGGATCTGGCCACGGATGATGCCTGTTTTCCAGAATTAGATGTTAGCATTGCTCCCACTCCATCACTAGCTGCAGCCCCAGTATTGCACAATTTAATCCAGCTGGGTCAGGCACCAGAGCCACACAATGATTTTGCTTCATCTCCTTTTATGACCAAAACTGGCCACAAAAGGGACTCAAGCTCTCTTCTGAGACCGCAAAAGGACTGAAGTCCTCTTGGTGGCTTTCATGGGAGCTATCCTCTCAGGCTTAAATTAGAGGTGGTGTTTGGTTGTGCTTGGATGACAATGTATCAAAAAGATTCAGTAAAACTCAGTCTGAAACATGAAGAAATTGCAGAACTGTTCTTTTACACTGTATTTTCTAGCACTATAATTGCAAACCCCTGTAAAAAGCCAGGTTACTGTAACCTGGTATAACTGTCTAATACCTGAAAGGACTGGTTTTTAGCTGCAGTCTCCTTGTAAAATTCCACCTTAGACAGTTTATTCTCCTTGAACTCTTTTAAAAATGCCAAGTAGATACCGAAGTCTTCTGCACAATTTTCTGTGATATGCTTATTCCATAACACGACTCTTTAAAAAACACAGCCATCCCTCTCCAAAGAGGGCTGCACTTTAGCAGCAGGTGTGAAAAAGGCCAGTATTCTACAGGGTATATGTAAATCTTCTGAACCCTTTGTGATAAAGTGCAATATAACTGTCTGATGATAATATGGTTTGGAAACATTGTCCTTGCTATATACCTTGTAGTTGGTTGAATGATTTACTGACTAATTATCTGATAGGAGGCAGCAGTAACTTACCCCCAGACCATGTATCAGAAACGCTGATAAAAAAGACAGCCGTAACCAGCATGGCTCACCATGATACGTACAAGGTGGGGCTCCTCTTCAAATAATAGTATCAGCTAATTTAGCCCTACAGACAGCAAGGTTTCTACAAAAACGCTCTGTAGGAAAATGTGGAGCCAGGGCTGAATGGAGCGGGGACCTGGTGTCAAAAGATTGGCAAATGACCAAGGTACTTAATGCCACCATCACCTTGATTTTACTAGGAAGGTTTCCCTTCAGGAATCTCAGATGGCTGAGAGCAGTGGGAAAACTGGCACAGTGACAACGTACCCCTGATAGGGCAGTACCAGAATATTTAAACAAACTGGATGCAAACAGGTCCATGAAACCTGACAGGATGTTTGCATGAATACTGAGGGAGGTAACCGATATCATTGTGAAGCCACTCACTGATGAACTGAAGAAGTATGAACTAGGTAAGTGGGCAGCTGAGTGGATTGAAGACTAGAGGCAGCCAGAGAAGGTACAAAAGGCAGTGGACACAAATTGCAGTACAGGAAATTCCATTTAAATATAAGAAAAACCCCTGTTTTTTCTGCAAGGGTGCTCAAACACTGGAACAGGCTGCTTAGAGAGTTATGGGGTCTTCATCCTTGGAGAGAACATTAAAAATTGGACATGGCCATGAGCAACTCATTGTAGTTAACCTCATTCTGACCAAAGGGGACAGACTAGATGATCTCCAGTGGCACTTTTCAGTCTCAGCAATTGTTTTGTGAATCTGGATGCTTATGTTTTACGTGACAATGTCTGTGTTAGGTTCACAGCTCAAAAGTAGAAAACATAGAGCTGCTGGATGGACAGAGGCCAGTATGTGGAAGAAAACAAACCAAGACCTTTACTTTTCTTGTAGAAGTTTCATTGAACTTATTTTGATGTGTCTGAATGGCATCTCTTGGCTGTTTGCTTTTCCAAACTTCATGCAAGAACTGCCAGTCACAAAAACCTTATTTCCTGGTAAGGTTCCCTACTCTTATAAGCATAGAAATTTTTTATTCTTTCTTTTTTCTCTGCTCTCACTGAAATAGTCAAAGGCAGACCTGTGTGTTCGCAGAATAATAAAAAAGAAGAAAGTATATACAAGATGGTCTCTTTCCCTTTAAATCTTAAATGGGTGAATGTATGTTGACCTCTATGGGTGAAACAAATACAGTACAGAGAAGGGATGATGAAGGAAGAACAACTCTTGCACTTAATGCTGTCCAAGTTCTTCAAAGGTATTCCATGGATTCCCCTGCATATTGAGATGATTCCCTTGATCTTACCTGGGTAACCTGCTCTTTCCTGTTTTAGAATGAAATCTGATGGCTCTGGCAACAGCATGAGGGTGTACAGTAGATACAGCAGAACCAGCAGTGCTATGGCAGAAGCTAAAAGCTAAGTGGAAGTAAGGGCACAGTTGGGCTGCAGATTCCTTATCATACAAAACTTATGTGTTTGAAGAAACTAAAAGGCCACCTTGGTTAACTCCAAAGACAAGTTTTTGGCTTTGGCAGTCAGTAGAAGAATAAATGTGTAAGAGTTTCCTTTATCAACAGAGCATGTTTGCTCTTCAGCCACTGCAGAACAATAAACTTCCTGTCTAAATAATTGTCTGCTCCCACCACAGCACTCGTATGCTGAAAAGATACAGGGACTCAAGGTTCTGATAGAAAATATTGATCTTTTAGTTGAGGTCAACAAGTGGTGATGAGAAGGCAAGACAGAAGGATGGCAAAGTGTAGGCTCTGTTCATATTTTTTTCCAGGAGCGTCCACTTGAAGAAACCAGATGAAAATGTCCTTGTTTCGTTAGTTCATTGTAAAGATCTCTCTTCTGCAATTGAGACATTTAGCCTCTTGGGAAAGACAGCTAAACAGAAATCCATTTACCTTTCACATGTTTTTCATAATTTCCCCTGCTACTTTGGTTAATTAATTATCACCGCTATTTGTGTTTAAACAAGGGGTCTGTCTCCCTCCCTCTTCCCAAGCCCATCTGCTCCTCCATGACCTTGCTTGTGAAGTCATTGCTGTGCTGATTTTGTGAAAGCACAAACACTACCCCAGCAACAGACAGCTGTGTCGCAAAGACAGGGCTGTGACCTCACGGCGGGAAGGACTGAGCTGGTGGTGGGGGAGAGATTTTCTCCCACAAACACAGAACCTTTTGATGATAACAGAGAGGAAGGCAAGGCGTTATTATATCCAGAACAAATGATCTTGCTGTTTGACTGCTCTTGCTTTAGAAGTTGTCCATCGCTTTAAATTCTCTTCTTCAAAGAACCTTTTTTAACTTGTATGTTTTTCATGCAAGGGGACTGGCTTCTCCCTCAGATCTCAGCTCAGAAGATATCTCCAGGAAGGAGTAGGGGGTGGATTTAATCACAGAGGACATGGGCCTGAGTTTCTACAAAGCCTGCGAGGTGTCCAGATCCAAATTTTGATTTGTTCAGTTTGGTTGAACAAACCTAAGTCTACAGAGGCAGCCTCATCTTTATTCTGGCTGTTCATGGATTTCTGTCTTAGTCGTCTACTCTCACCTAAACTGCCTCTCCTCTGAATGAAATCAGGTAGAGCAATCCCGCAATGAAAGCTTTCTTTTATAAACATTTGCATGACTGGATGAGAAGTGGAAATCGGGTCTCATGATCACAAAGCATTTTTAATGTAGATGCAGCAAGAGACATCAAAGCTAAATAACATACAAGTGGTACTTCACAAGCTGTCTGCAGAAACTGCCTCTATACGTATTGATTGTGAGGCTACAGAAAATGTATCTTGATCAGTCTGTTACTGTCTTCTTCCTTGGCTGATTGCTTGGTTGTTCCATGAAATGCCAGTCTTCAAACCCGCACACGTCCTTTGTTAGCTAAAAGTATTCAGTGTTTCCAATACAAGGCATCACTGTTTATTGCCTGAGAACAATTTATAGTGCAGTGTGCTACCGTGATAGGCTAATTGGGTCAAAACACCTCTCCCTTTTGGATTTATTCTGTTATTAAATCACACTCCTTCAGAGCATGCATGATGGCTCTCCACTGATATGACCCAGAGTAAAGCATTAACTTATCTGGAGTCCATTTTCTTTGGACATGGAGGTGATAGGGAGGATGATAGCACTTACTCTGCACCTTGCCTTCACCACATCTCACTCAGCCTTAGAGATGGGTGGGACTCAGCAACACCAGCCTACAAATGGTAATACTGAGTCACACTGAGTGGAAACGATTTCTTCGTTTTTTTTTTTTTCTTCCTTATGCTGCCAAACTAGAAAAAATTAATTCCCAGATTTGCACATTTCTATCTCTAAGAGCCAAGCCATCACCCACCTTTTCTGATGGGGTTTTTTTGATAGGTAGAAGAAGTAGGAAGGGGGGTGTAAGAAGATGACTGAAGGAAGATACNCAGATTTGCACATTTCTATATCTAAGAGATAAGCCGCCACCTACCTTTTCTGATGGGGTTTTTTTGATAGGTAGAAGAAGTAGGAAGGGGGGTGTAAGAAGATGACTGAAGGAAGATACCTAATTTTCAATTAAGAACTGTTTACAACACTTTGTGGAGTTTAAGGGATGTAGTACAAATAGACAATAGTTGGAGGCTGAATATAAGGAAAAATCAAGTCCTTTGTGTCCCACTGAATGGCCCTCACCCAAGTACCGTTTTATTTCATGTCTGATTCGTCCTTAACATCCTATCCAGCTGCTGCAGATGTTTATTTGTGTCCCATCTGATTCCTTCCTTAGGTCTTATCTGGCTGACTTCTTATGTCCTGCTTGATTTTTACTAGAGAATCAGCCATTTCCCATCATTTGCCAGTGTCCTGACCTCTCTTTTCTCTGTTTTACAAACAGACCTTCCTTTCTATGTTCTCTTTATTTGTTTGGACATTTGAACCTATGAACATGCATACCAAACCTGCTTCACTCATCTGGATCTACTAGTGTCGTGATTTCAGGCAGCTTTTTCTGGTTTGCACTTGCCATGTATTTGATTTTGTTGCATTTTGTTAGAGTCCTTAACAGTATGGAATGATTATTCCTGTCAAATCTGGAGATCCAGCAGCCTCTGATCACTGTAACAAAATAGCTGGGAAAACCCAGAAAGAAATGGCACTTTCTGTTTCACCATGCAGCCTGCCTGTTTCTTTGCTCTGGTGTTATATTCCACAAGAGGACCATGGGCAAAGCTTGGTTTTGGACAGCAGTAATGCTATATTTAAGTATGCTTTTAAAAAAAGAAAAAGGGCAAGAAGTTTCTTTAGTTGGTGCGTTCTATCAGAGGCAAGATAATAGAATTTCTAAACCCATTGATTTTATGGCATTAAGAATCTGCTTGATAAGTCAGTCTCTGTATACTGGTGATCACTATCTCCAGCTGTATAAGCAGAACTGTTCCCATTTCATTTTCAATAAGAAATTGAGGGAGACTTAGATGTGCTGGAAAATATGGGGAAAATAAGTAGCATAAAATCTCTGTTCTGTTGAGGTATGGCATAGCTATTTGTTATTAAATACTGGAGGAGTCAGAGAGAAACAGAGTTGGACGATGTGTGAGCAAAGGATTCTTAATCTGTGTGTGCCAGGCTCCCCCAGTTGACAGTGCTGAGGGGCACACACAGGAGCACTGCTTGTGGGGTATTCCAGCACCAGCCTTTCCAATGGGCAGCCCCAGAGGGAACAGGCAAGAGAAATTTGCCTAGGGGATTCCTATGAATCTACTCTAAGATCTGTGTGACTACCCTGGGAGCAGCTGCTCTCTCAGGAAGTGTTTCAGGGAATTGGAGTGGAGGGGAGATCCCAGTTCCCTGCAGCCCTATGTATATGAAGCAAATACAATATTAAAACACCTCTTATTTCTGGAGGGAGGAAAAAAAAAAAAAAAAAAAAGGATTGTACCCACTTTAAGGAATGTTTTGAAAAGAAGAAGAAATGAGGAAGGTGGAGTCACAGGCAGACCTGAGGTGTTGCCAGGTACCTTGGCCAGATAGATGCACAACATCCCTTTCCAAATGCTGCCTCCCTCCATGGGGCTGTCCAAGTCTGTTTTCTACTTGGCTGGTTGTGCTACTGAGTCCCATTTGGAAGGATTCACTTGTGACCTAAGACTGTCCTCTAGATGTCTGACTCTGTCCTCTACAAGATAAATAATGCAAAAACAAACATGCCAAACAGTAACCTTCACTTGTCTCCCTGACACTGCTGGAGGGAGGGAGGAAAGGAAGGAGCGAGCGTGAGCAAGTGAATGAGCAAACTGCAGGCGAGGTAGGCAGGAGATGGGCACGGAGAGGAAAGGTGCAGCCAGAGGAGCTGTGAGAGCAGCTGGATTCCCTCTCCACGCTGCTCTGCTGTTTCAGACTAGGGTGCCTGCCTGCTCGGGCACTGTCTTTTACAGACAAAGCCAAGGAAGCATCCAGCACTGCTCCCTGGCTGGGGCACTCAGCGAGCTTTGGCAGCCTCCTGGCCAGTTGTGCTCAGCAGGGACCATGGCTGGTGTCGGGTGAGGGCACTAGGACTGCAAAAATTAAATGAAGCCTTCCCTGTGCCGCTCAAGTGTTCTGGCAGCCTCAAGCAAACTGGTTAATGTTGCACACTGCACGATTTCTTCCCTACACCCTCCCCCAACACCACCACCCCCTCAGGCTCCCCCTCCCCCCAATCGCTAAAAGTGGAGAAGAGGATCCCTTTTTCCTATTGAATGTACTTATGATGCAAGTATTCATTAATTGCGGATACAGTTGTACGCGGCATGTGTGCTAAAGTGCTATCAGCTTTGTGTGGAAGACAAATGCATGCAGACTTAAATAGCTGAGATTTTTATCTTTTGCCTCACTGAAAATATGCAGCAAGTTGTCCCCATCTAGAGCCTTGCCAAGGAAAAAAAGGATGTTTTTCCGTTTTTTCTTTCTTTTCCTGAGATACAGTGAGGTAGGTGACTGGCCTGAGTGGTTCTTTCAAAGAGAGGGGCTTCCCCAGTCCAGCTATGGTATGTCTTTGTCAGGTTAAAAATGGTGAGATTTTTTTTAAATTTGTAGGTGGCAGAAAAGCAGAGGCTTTTTTTCCTCTTCTGTTGATCCTTTGAAACATCACTGTGGAGGATTCCAGGACAGGGAGTTAAAAATACAGGTTGTGGACTAAAGAAAGTATTGTTCCTGTGTTTTACTCTAAAATATTCTGCAGCAGAAACCAGGGTTGATAGAGTTCTGTGGATCTCACGCAGACAAATGCTGGGCTCAGCAAGTGCTATGGCGACTGTGAAAGTACCAGGTACCCAGAGAGAGCACGTGTCCAGAGGATCATGGAGTGGTTGGCACAAGCGCTCGCCTTTGGAATAAGGAGAGCGCAGTGATTCATTCCCAGAGCCAAGCTGGCAAAGGCCTGAATCTGATGGATGCATATAGGATATGTGGGACAGTATCTTGCTGCAGAGGGGCCACCTAGACAGATGGTAAAGGCTAGGCCCCAGCTCAGCTTCTGATCAGGGTCCAAGAGCTAGGCAGGTGACTCTCTCCAAACCAACTGTGAGGCAGGAGGGAGAGAGGATGGTGTTCAGGGAAATAAGGAGAAGGACTTCAGCCTGGGAACCTTGGCATCCAGGCACCTTGGGACTTGGGCTGTCCTGCTTCCAGTGGATTTCAAACTGGATGAAATCCAGGTTTCTGAGCTGATCAGATGTCCTAGCTTATGCATAAAATCAGAAACCTTTTGTTTTGAGAAGTGCAGAAGACAAAGCTGCAAGACCAAGAGGGTGAGATTGTTGGCATGCAGGAATGCTGGCTAACTTGCTACCTTGAAAGGGAGCTGGATAAGCTATTGCAGACTGATTCCCTGGGTGCTGCTGCCCCTGTTCTGCTGAGCTGTTTGCCCAGAGCTCAAGTAGGGTTTGTTCCAAGCCTTCGTCTTTGCACTCCAAACCTGCCTCCCCATCTGCTCACCTGCCGTCCATCACTGCCTGCACTCTGGGATTAATATTCCTACTCCTGCATGCCAGCAGTGTAACTCCCTCAAGCTTCTGTAGCTTGCTTTCCTGAGGATGAGATCAACTATTCTTCTGTCCTGTTGCTCAGCACACAGCAACTCAGTCTCTGTCATACTCACACTGTTGCTCACACATACACACACTCCAGCCTTTTGCTTGCTCACAGCCTTAGGAGAGGCAAGATTTGCTTCAGCAAAACCTTGATGTGATTATGTGATTATCCTGTGTGTAAGAAATTTGTTGTTCATTTTTTATTCTTTGGTCAGGGTAAGGCAGTTCTATGCAGAGCTTGCAAAAAATTGGTTTGCACCTTTATTAATAGTAGCAGCATTTTGTCTCTGGTGTGTAACAGGGAAGCCTAAGCCATTATTTTAAATTTTTGTTTAAAAAGTAGCAACAGTCACAAATTTTCACAACAGAATGTCTGTGTCTTACCTACATAGATCATCATCATCTCCTAGCTCTATGCAGAATAGCTCATTTTCCCCTCAGCCTTGTGCCCTGATGGGACTCAGTTCCTAAAGAAATGGGATTTATGATTCACATAGGTTTTTAATATGCCATCAGAATGCTGCTGTGTCTGAAAAGCTATGCTACTTATTTTGGATCCCAGAAGACTTTCTCACCAATATTGACTTGCAGATGAAAGCTGCCATGTGCCTTTAAAATAAAGAAAGATGCTGAGCCTTGTCAGTGCACAGTTGCAGGGCACAGTCATCCTGCTCTAGTGCAGAAATGGTGGTGGCAGGGGATTTACAAGCCTTTTACTCTGGCTAGGAATCCTCAGGGCTCCAATCACTCCTTGAGCACAGAGGAGCCATTTGTATGCAGACCTGAGAGCCTGCTCAAAGGGCAGCGTCAGGTGCAGGTTTATGGTCAGCCTTGCTCCGAACACACCAAGGTACAAATGAGGAAATGAAGGTTGTTGCTTTGATTGACGGATTTTTCTGTCGTGTGGGACCTGCTTCCTGAGTCTTGCCCCCACGCGTTCTGGCAGATGTGGTTCTCCACATGCATCAGGCTGTGCTTACAGCACGCAGAGCACAAGCCCATGTTCCTGGTGTTTGCAGCTATGCAGTGTGTGTGTGTTGGGCTGGGCTTTTGCTGAGTGTGCTGTGTGCTGGAGCGTTGGGGTAAATAGTGTTGATGCAAATATTGTGAAGGGTTCAGTCCCTGGATTAAATTATCATGGATTTAATGTTGGCTTTGTTTTCTTGTTCTTCTCATGTATAGTTGCAGCAAGTGCTGGGAGGGAGACTACAGGTGTGCTGTATCAGACAGATTGAAGCCCGATCTTTGGCATTTTCCTTTTCTACCTTGGAAACAAAACATCACCCAACTACCCTCTCTGACTTGACATTAGGTTCAAGACAGATGTTTCTGATAACCTGTTCTCAGAGAGCAGGATAGGTTAAAATCAGCCAGGGTAATTATGGTGGGGGAATAGTTGAACTGGGAAGTAGTAAGGAAAGAAAGGAGTCCATGTACATGTGGGATACCTCCAGGTCTGTGAGAGGGAATGCAAGTGCCCAGTCTTACCTCTGACTGTATGTATGTCATCTGCTTGGGCTAATGAGTATCTGTGGTTTAAGAAGTCATCCAGCACTGCTTGTCTGTGTGTGTTTTCCTGCCCTTGGAGCAGTGACTTGTTCCACAGTGGTAGTTAAATTGGGCTTCAGTCCTTTGTATTTGCTAAGATCATGCCCACACAGTTACACAACTTCAGGTGATGGTAAAGCACAGCCAACTGATTATCTGTGTCAAAGCTATTTATTTCAGCCTTTCATCTAGTTCTTTTTTTGTTCCCATTGTTGCTGCAAAGTGAAAGATGTATGAGTTTTTCAAGCTGGCCACAGACAGTTGCTCCAGGACCTTTCTAACAAAGGGTAGAGGCAGGAGGAGATTGAAGGGGATGCTGATAGCATCCCTCCTCACAGAGGTCTGGCTGCTGGGGCTCAGAGCCAGCTTTGAGACTGTGCAGGTGAGGATGGCCCCGCTTCTTTTGGTGGCCTTGGACAGAGTGCCTCATGAAACGCTGTCAGAGGCTTCTACAGGACAAGTCTCCTTTCCTGTGAGAGTCGCTTTTAAACTGAACCTTTACCGTGCAGCTGCTGCCTGACCTGCATCACAGAAAGAGTGCCTGTGTAGTTCAGGGGCAGAGCTGTCCCTGGCCATGCACACTGTTAATCCAGACCTCCATCCTGCACCTGATGTCCCAGCCTGGCTGCAGCCCAGCTCCCTCACCATGGCTTTGCCCAGTCATCGCAGGGCTATGTCTGACCCTGGGTACCCTCACCAGCACTGATTCTGAGCCCCACATGCAGGCTGATGTCCCAGCCAAGCCTTAAGCTATCCCAGCCCCTTTCCCAGGATCCTGTCTGGCCAACCCAGGGCTGTATCAGGCCCTGGATGCTTTCAAACACACCAGGTCTTAAACACCGCTTCTTTCTTCATGGTGCCTGAACCCAGAGCTGTCAGGGCATAAGATGCACATTAATGCTGGAACAGAATAAAAAACCTCATAAATATCTGATTACATAGAACAATTTGGGTTGGCAGGGACCTCTAAAGACAATCTAGTTCCACTCCCCTGCAATAGGCAGAGACATCTTCAACTGGATCAGGCAGCTCAGAGTCCGAGCCAACCTGACCTTGAACGTTTCCAGGGATGAGGCATCCACCACCTCTCTCGGCAACCTGTTCCAGTGTTTTACCACTCTCACTATAAAAAAATCCTTCCTCCAGGGCTTCATGGAAGCTGTGACACAGGACCTACCACAGGCTCTGCACTCCCATTGGGCTACCTCTTTCATAGAGCATCAGACCTTTGTCTTAAGTTTGAGTTATCACAGATAAGAGTTTGATTTCATCAAAACAAAGAAAAATGTTTTGGTCAACCCTAGCCATGATTACGCAGCCAAGCACAAGGAGTATAAACAAAAGAAAACAAAACATATTTTTCCTATGCATAGCTTTTCATTGCAGATTAAAGCAAACAACCGGAAAGAATATTGGTCTCCCATGAGAGAGCAATATATTGGTGAATCTTCTGTAAGAAGATGCAGCAACTTTCAGAATAAAATGGCCGCTGGGGAGATTTTTTGAAACAGATTTAAAGGGAAAAAATGCAGAAAGCAAAGAACCAAGAATTTCATGCTGCTTCCACCGTAATAATAACAATAACACTTTGCCCAGTGCGTATGCTTTACTGCTCACTGTAGCCAAGGGCGAAATTCCCTGCCCACCAAACAAAATCAGCAAAAGGCAAGACTGGCTTTGCAGGCAGGAAAACTTCACGGGTGCATCCATCAAATCCTGCAATGGGACCAGTGAAGCACACAAGCTGCAAGGCATCAGTAATGAGAACTGGAGAATAGAAAGCCCTCAGCAGTACAGGCTCAATAATTAATCAAAGCTGAAAATATTTCTAACGAAGGCAGCAGCCCCAGCAAAACAGAGAGAGTGTTTAAGGAGTTAGGGGTCTGAACAAGAAAGGAGGACATCTCAAAAAACAAGTTAGCAAGGGATGGGGCAAGAATTGTCACAGCGTTTCCCTTCCTCAGGTTCTCAGGAATGCACTGAAGTAATGCAATATGGCAATAGATGGAATTATTTAATTTTCTTTCTTTTTCTTGATCTGATTTGTCTAAGTGTCTCTAGCAGAGGCTAGCTACTATTATAAGAAAGAGGTCATTCTACAGGAGAAAAGCTCCTGCTCTGGTAGACTGCATCCTGGAGATGCCTCTAGTTTTCAGGGTGACACCATAAATGAGTTTCTCAAAGTTCCTGTTCTAGTATGTAAAGTTGTCTGGCAAAATTCCCAGATGAGTCTCAAGGCTTACTTAATTATGAATCAAAGGCTTAAAGTAATACCTTGTGCTCCTACTCCTTTCAAGCTGAGGACCTCAGGTTGCTTCTTACACCAGAGGGAGGAAGTGATTCATATAAAGTTGGTTGTAAATGGCAGATGTGCTGCAGCAATAGCAGATGTGAAGTAAGAGTCTTGTGATCCTGGCTATCATGCACATTGTGAGCCACAGGGTTTCCAAGGCCATGGAAAAGCACACTGTTAGTCACAGCAGAGTTTTGACTAAGCACTTGAAGTTTTTCTGCTCTGAGACTTGATGCTTTCTTTACTATATAGGCAAGATAGTATGAACATGACTTCTGTGAAAAAAGCTACTAAGTCCAGTCGATGTGTTGACAAGAATACTTTTCCTTTGATGATGAGAAACACTTATCCAGATGCCTGAGTTGCCTGTACTGTGATTCGTGGCTTTGTCACAGGTGTACCATGGGGACTGGAGTTCCCCTGTCTGGAAGTGAGCCCTTACAACTAAAGAAGTGCCCACTGGTTGAGAACTTGGCAGCAGGACCTGCTCAGGGAAACAGCTACCGAGGGACACATTGCCATTATCTGCCACTGTCTTCTCCATCTGTCTTCTGGATGCATGGCCCATTTCAAAGGCTTTGATCTGATGTTCAGATTCCTGGGAGAGCTACTAACTTCTCTGCGAGGCTGTACCACTTCTGTGTGTAGCTGCATTATATGCTTGATCAGGTGGAGTGACACAGATGACACAGCATTCCCAGTGACTTGGATCTGTACACGGCAGTTCTCTGGTGCCTGAAGAAAAGGGTACTGAATCCTTGCCCCATCAAAGAGGTTACCTGCATCCTTGTATGACCTCCCTGTGGGAGTGAAAGTGTAAAGTACAAAAAGCACCTTGGTCTTGCTCTTATGCCTTTCACCTGAAAAACAAGCTTATTTTTCCTCCATATAAGAACAAAATATACTTGTTGTTGTTTACTCTTATGGGAAGCATGCAAATAAAAGCAGGGATAGGACTGAATTAGAACTGATAGATAAAATGGATTAGGTAGATAGATGGAAACCAAATTAGCTGTGAAGCCAGTGTCAAATAGAATAGAAAATCATTTCCACCCAATAGCCCGCTGAAAGATTTAGCAAGACAAGAAGGAAATAATCAAGATTGCCTAATTGCCAAGTAACCTCTCCGTCTTTCTTTTACTCTCTTTCTTTCCTGATACAATCTGTCTCGGATTTCTCTATTAAAATGGAGGAAAACATCTTTTGATCTGGTTTGCAATGTGAACTCTAAGATAGGCTTAAAGAAACCCCTTCTGCAAGAGAGGGTGTTTGTGTAAAGCTCTCTCTAATGCACCATACAGCTGCCTCCTGAGGTTTTTGGCTAAAGGAAATAGAAGACAACATGCTAGCAATGGCTGTGTGTGCTCTTCCCTTCTGGCTTGCCTCTGTTATCTGGCATGTCATGTACAAAGTTTGATATGTGAATGGTTGGTGAAGAGCTAAGTAAATAGTGGGGATACATAGGGTTCTTCTTCTCTCCATGAATTGCTGATAATCTCTTCCTAGGGGTGCGAAGGAAGAGCTTTGAAGAGCTGAAGAGCAGCTTTGTAATTAGTGAAGGCCTCTGGCCACACTGAAAAATAGTGTTCAACAGCAGTGTTCTTGCAGAAAACAAAATTTATTACAGGAATTGCAGCGATGGAAATCTTTTCCTACCGGCCTGGCAGAATGGGTCTAACTTGTCCTTTCTCTTATTTCTAGAGGACTTACAGATATGTAAAGCCTGTATTATAACCTGTTGGTAGAAGCATCAGTTAAAGAACTATGTGTGTCAGGAGACTGATAATAGACTGCTTAGATTTTCCTGCAGATGGCTTGTTCAAACCTGGAGTAAGAAAAAATTGCCAGAGGTGACTCTCAGAAGTGAGCTTCGTTTTCTTTTCAGACTATATTGACAGTTACGGATAAGGTCTCTCAGAATCAGGCTCTCTAGATTCCTACAACCTGAAAATGTACTGGGTGAGGCTGATGGATATCAGGCACCTAAGTAGGGCCTGGGTGCCCATACATTTTCCATAATCTAAGCACTTCTCTTCCTCCCAACCTGTGAGCTGGGGAAACAGTGACTGGCTGGTGGTTTCTCTTCAACAGTTTGAAGGGTGCAACCAGAAAAAGCCAGTTTTAGTTACCACCTGCCAAGGACAACTGTGGGGAGTGGGTAGCAGCTGCATATGGGCAGGTTTGCTGCCATTTCCTGCTGCGGTGGGATAACCAACTGCCTGCTCTTCCTAGAGGAGTCAACTTTGCCTTGTGGCTCTCACTTGGAGGAGGGGGTAGGTTTGGAGATCTTTCTGGGACTGTCTGTAAACACTAAATGTTATTTTTTACTGACTGACTGTTTTCTGTGAAGTAGGAAAGAGGGCAAAATGTTATTTAGACTGGTTATTTCCATTAATTTCCGTCAGGCTGCTATGCTTGCTTTTTTCATTTCTTCTCCTAGATTAAAAGGGATAGAAGACTCCCTTGAGAATATCTTGGTTGCATTCAGGGCTGAGATTAGCTTTTGTATTTGAGTCTTCCTTCATTGCTGGAAACCAAAAAATTTCCTGAGTTGACAAAAGGCATGATGTTACTAAATGAGGCAAGTAGAAACTTAAAATGGAGATCTCTGTGGTTTAGACCTGAGTGCCTCTGAAAGGCAAGGAGGTAAAGAAAAAGCACTTGACCTTTTCAGCGTGGTTGGAGCAAAGATTCTGCTTTAAAAGCTTTCCAGGCAGCACTTCTTCAAATCTTGTCAAAACCTGAGTCTTCAGCCACATAAGGCAGAGAGGTATCAAGGCAGATGTTTTGCTGTGGTAGTTGAGTTCACAAAGTCTTAGAGGCCTTCAGCCACTTTTATAAGCCAGTTTACAGAACTGTGTGAGGATGTTTCAACTCTGTAAAAAGCTATAAACTCATTTCCTTCCCACAGCCATTATGTCAAACAAAGGTAAATGAAGCCTTTAATAATTTCAGTGTTGTCCACTACACTCACGTGACAGAGGTGTGGCATGGAACAGAAGGTGATGAAGTTTTGCTAATAGAGAGAACACTGGAGTCTTGACGTGGTCTCTTTGAAATGCTGCCCCTCAGCACTTGGCCAGATTTGCCGGTGATTTCTTCTCCCCACAATTGTTTCTCAGTGCCAGATATGAAGGAGCTGGTGGCATCACAGTACCTGCAACACCAGGTTTTGGTCAAGTTGTGCCACTGGGGCTGTGTTCCAGGCCCTCACAGTGAGAGCCAGGAGGTGGGATGGCGGAAATTTGGCCATGCTCAACTTGCCCCATTGCCCTCCAGGACAGAGCCAGGAGAGAGAAGGGCTGCTGTTACAGGGTGTCTGTGTTTCCTGAGTAGACCAGGTGAGGGAGGGAGCTGTACATCTTAAAGGCAGTCTGTGAACTAGTACCGTGTTTCTGACAGGAGCCAGAAAGGCCTATTCTTAAAGTAAGTACCTGTTCTGAGAACCTGGTTTAATTTTTGCTCCTCAGGGAGATTGCTTTGAAGGAGAGAAAAGTGCTTTTACAGCAGAGTTGCAAGCAAATCCTTTCCCTTCAGTGCCATTTCCTACTTGTTGAGAAAGGGAGAGCAGTTCTGGGGAAAGGAACATTGAAATCATCTTTTAAATCACTTTGGTTATGGATCTCTTTGGTATTGTGTGAAAACCTGGTGTAAATACACCATTAAGAGCAGACCTGGTTGCACAGGCCGTACATAGCCAATCTATTCAGATCAAATGGGTGTAGTGAAAGCTTTAAATAAGTAGCAGATAAAGGGGGAAAATGCCTATTAAATAAACAAGCACACACAGAAAGACACGTACAAAGCAAGCAAGGGGAAAAAAACTCATGTGACCCTCATGGGAAATAATAACATTACTGCAGGAGACTAGGCAAAGGAATGAAGCTAATAAATGAGAAATATCTAGTATATCAATTCTATGCCCCAGCAGTGAATTGTGCTGTTTTATACTGCAACTAAGGCTCTGGATTTTATTTATTTATTAACATAAAGAATCAAAATAAATATTGAAGATTCAGAAGGGAGGTGTGAACTGAATCTATTTCTCTCAAACTATACTAACAGAAATGCAAGGAGAATGGCAAATTCCATGGTTATTAAGACCATCGGATCTGTGGAAGACTTTTCCACTTCATACTTTTTGCCACAGTTTGACAGTAATATGAGAAAAACCACCTCAGTTTTCCAGGGTGTAGGTCTGAGTGACATAGTATCAAGGACTAAAAGTTTAGTGGTTTCAAGGGCACCTTTTTAGGTCAGAAAAACTTGTTTGTATGAGATTTTTTGCTGAAACCCCATTTAGGGCTGATATGTTGTTTTAACTTGGTCAGGAAACAGTTATAAGTGGCAATATAATGTATCTGGCATCTGATAAGAACACAGAATGAATGCAGTTTGCACAACGCAGAGTCAAAGGAGGCAGCCAAAAAAGGTATCAAGAGGATAAAAAATAAAGCAGGGTACGGGGCAGGGGGTTTTTTTGTTGTTGTTTTGAAACTTACAGCTTTCTCAGGATTTGTTCTTGTTTTCCTGCTACACAGCTCATGTCACCCATCATTCATGCACATAAAAACACAAGTATATAAATTGCATCCACCTAAATGATCACTGAAGGAAATGGCAGCATTTGCCCATCTTAGTGTTTTACAGCTTAGCTTAAATGAAATCCCCAAATTAAGAATGACTATTTGGTTTTAACTCTCCTTTCTTGAGCACATGCATTATAATAAAGCCTTAAAGACAGTATAATAACATATCAATTCTCAAATAACACAATGTTAAGACATTCATATTTTTCTATGAGCTTTAACAAATGTGTGGGATCTTGCAGCTGTTCAGTATTCTGGCTATTTCAGACAAATGAGCTTAATGAAGGTTGCTTTTGAGAAAAGTATCTGAACAGTGCATCATAGATGAAGAGCTATTATAATGGCCATTATAGTCAAAAGTGTGTATATGCTAATGCATATGGGGTTTTGCAGATAAGTGCAAAATGAGCTCATTACAGACACAGGTAAAGTCTTGCTCCCATTGCTGTCCATACTGCTGTTGGCCTGTCCTTCCAAAAATCTGGCCCTGTAACTTGGCATTGTTCTTCATATATGTATTCCACTGTAATTTTGCTATTGACATTTAATACAATTAAAATGCATTGGCCATCCCTGGCCTAGCACAGCATTTTATGGCAGAAGACTGCTGTTCAAGAGGCTGAAAAACTGTCTCGAAATGACTGGCCACCTTCTAAGGTGTTTCTCTTTCGTTTATCTTTTGTTTCTGATGTCTCTGGCACTTGTTTGGTCTCAAATTTCCTTTATCAGCCTCTTACTGACAGAGCTGCTGATTTTACCCATATTAAATCAGTCCCTGGTCTTATAGTGTCCTTCGTATTAGTAACGATTATTTGGAAAACCTGTGGGGTTTCAGGACTTCCTTCTGTTCCTAGTGATGTCATGGCCTCTTCAGGCAAAAATGCTATGCATTTATACATATAATTCTTGAGCTATATCTGTCTAACCTGAAATCACATGTCTTACCAAGGAGACTTCAAAAGGTCTGTTTTCTGACAGATTCTGGAGTCTGTTCCTTTTATCAAGAAAATTGTCTTCTGCTTTTTGATGAACTGTATTTTGATTTTGCTGTGATGGATCTTTCAGTGCTAAAGATTTTATTATTCTTGAAGAAGTTCAGTAGGACTGGAATGAGTTGGGGTCAGCCAAAACCGAGCATAACGCTACTTTCATAATCCTTTAGTATTTGGTATTAAGTCAGCTCATCTGCTGTATTGACTTTCCCTTCTTGGAAACAGCAGTCTTTGAGTTAAATCAACATGCACATTCAGGAAATTGTCATCAAGATAATCAGTTTTTCATGCAATGAGCACAAATTATTTCAGGCTACTTCAAATTTGTCATAGGCTTAGTGGTTGCAATCCATATTACAGAAGGGCCATCCCTCTCTTTCACTCCCTCTCCTTCTACCCTCTCAATGTTAGGAGGATCAGAGACAGGGGACAGAAGCAAGGACAAGTTTTGGATGAAGTTGTATTGATTTGTTGAAAGTAGCAATAAGGGAAAGGTAAGAGATTTTGCAAAGCGGTGAATGTGGATGACTTGGGCAATATGTATTAAGTAGCAGGGTTGAGACTGTGATCCAGGACACACAAAGACACAGAATATTGCTAGCAATTTAAAAAGAAATAGTTAATGCTGGTTTGCTTTGGTTGGGACATATCACTATATTCTATGGATGTAGAAATTAACTAGAGTTTATTGATACAGTTTGATAACAAATTACATGTAAGCCTCAAATTAGTTTGTGCTTCAGCACAAAGAGGTCGGCAAGATGCCACAAACCATACACGTTTAATACAGCTCTCTGCATCTGTTACTCTAGCAAATAGCTGGTGGAATTCTCCAGTAATAAATTTCTATTCAGAAGTGCTTATAATTTCAAGGGAAAAATAAGGAAATTTAATAAATCTTTTGTTCAAAATGTAATGCACAGTGCAGGTAAAATTTTTCCAATACATACCTTAAAGAGAAGATCTTAAAATCTGTCAAGTATTACAGGCAAAACTACCTGAGGGAAAAAATAAACACACTGTCAAATATGAAAAAGAAGCACATGGAAGGGGAAGCTTACATATCTGAAGTTTTAGGAAAATAAATTTCTGATAAATTTGAGAAATCATTTATGGATCCTTATTTCAGATCTCTGTACAGAGGCTGTGAGAAACATTACAATAATGTTGCAGATGGGGTAAATAGAATTGCTTACAATTACAAACTAGATCAGTGGCAGAGCCAAGAGAAGGAGCCAGATTTTCTCTTTCTTCTTCACTTTGAATCCTATGTCCAATTTAGTGAAGATTGTGGCTCTAAAGTTATATTAAATTAGTAGTCTATTCCCTCTCTCCCCTGACCTGTATAAACATAATAGTCCAGACCCTCAGCTGCTAAAATCACTGCAGCTCCATCTGGCCCATTAATGCATGTATACATGCCAGTGGACAAGATTGCAAGTTGTTACCTACTCCCTGCCTAACAAACCTGGCAAAAAAACAAGACGAATAAACACATAAAACTGTCATTAAAAAAATTGCCAGCTTAGGTCTCAGGGATTTCTCCCTCTGCACCATGATGGTGCAGATAATACACAGACAAAAATCCCCCGCTTAATACTCTATCAATAAAGGAATATTCTTCCAGTGAGAGTCGGGTAGAATTCTGCAAGCCTAGTATAAAATAGCCTATTATGTACAAATAATAAGATTCTTCTCTATTTTTGGGGGGAGGGAGAGAGAGAAGGAAACTAGCTGGGTATCTGGGCTTTATGGAAGTAACAGGTTCCTAATCTCAGGTCTCTATAACTTTAATAATGGAATTAATGACAGGCTTAGCATAGCACATCAACATGATCTCTCACGTGAAACCAACAGAATGTCACAGCAAAGGGCCGGTCAGCAGGGATGCTTGATGAATTTTTTTTTTTTTAATTGGGTGTGGGAAAGCAGAGATATACTTTCTCTAGCCACAGTGCTTGGGATTTGGCAATATTCAGAAGTGTTTTGCCATGTGGGAAATTAAAATTTGCAAGTACAAAATTGCTTATTTAAAAACAAAGAGCAGCAACAAAACCCATATTAGTTCAATTAATGGGTCAGTGCAGGAAGCCAAGATAGATTTTTTATTTGCAAAGAAGCAAGGGACTGGAAAAAGATACATCTACGTAGAGGGTATTTCTAATTAACCAAAGTGAGCAAAGGCACTTGTTCCACTTAATCGTGAAGCAACAAAATAGAAAATAGTCCTTCTCATCTCAAAAATATGCTTTGGCAAACGAGCTGGGATGGAGAGAGGAGCTCATGGCATTTCAAGAGTATGTTTTACTCTCTTTTTTTCCACACCTCCCCTTCATGCTCTTTGTTATAAAATCTGTCTCAGCCTATAAGCAGGTATTTATTTTTAGGAGTTTTTTTAGGACTGGCTTAGCTGTTTGTGGTGAGCAGATGGGGATTTGATGTTACATTCTGTTTCAATTGTATTTCAGTGAAATTAATTGCAATAATGATCCACTTTATTGATATAACTCCTGTTTCCAGAAGTATCCTACTGTAAGAGCATTAGCATCTAAGGAATTTTTCAGTCATGTATCTAACTACAGGATTAACGCTAAAGATGGTCCTTGAACAAATTCTTGTATTCAGGCAGCGTGATACTTGAGAACTCAAGCAGAACTTCACATCTTACTCTTGGGTCTTTAATTGCTGCCAAACCAGCAATTGCTGCCAAACTGATTATTTTGGGTTCAGGCCTCCCATGCTGCCCCTAAAGGTTCTTGCATTTAGGGCCCTTTTCTAGGACTCTCCCATCTGATGTAGTCCCCACACCCTCCATGCTGCACACGCTTCCTCGTCTTCCTACACATCAAGAGAATGGAAATCTATTTCAGTTCCCGTTAGGCAGGTAATTAGTTTGATGGCAGATATCAGAAAGGCACTGAGACTAATGTGGCTGCCTCCCGAGCAGCAAGAGGCATGAAGTTCCAGCAAGACCTGTGTTTTATATCCTGCCTTAAAACCAAACAAAGAGAACTGCTTTTTAATTCACCACTTTTATCTCTCTGGGCTTAGTGAATTCTAGTGCTCGTAAAAAGTGAGAGACAGCTCGACAGCTACTGTAGACTAAAGGCAAGCACAGTGCAGCTTCCATGCATACAGGGAAAACTAAAAACACACCTCAACGCCCACCCCGCGGCACATCCTACTCCAACAGTTCTGCCTCCCCCACTTCCCCTCACCAGTTCTTCCTTGGCTTTTCTGTTGTGATTTCAACTTTCCTTTCAATGTTGTAGGCTTGTGTGCCCCCTGATTAACGACTGAAATTTTTGCTGAGCTGCACAGCAGGTTTGGTGAAGGGTCTAGGGCAAAACCTTCTGAATTCATCATCACTCTTGGTAGAAACTGGACAAGGAACTTCAGTTTCCAGATGAGATAATGATTTGCCAGCTGATCCCTGATGGTCCTTTCTGGTTTAGTGTCTTCCTTGGGAGGTGCCCTGAACGTTTAGGGATAAAGTCGCTTTAACAGCACTCTGTTGTGAATTGGAAGTCATAGATGTTGGTCTCTCTGAGCCTGTCTTCTTTACACAAAATGAGAGTGTGTTATCCAAATGAGAGAGTTCTTTCTTCAGCAGATGTTTTTCCACGCTTTGCTTTCCTTTTTAAAAACACAGTGAAATTCTAAAGGCTGGAAAAGGTCAAATGTTTTACTGAGCTTTATTCAAGAAGGAGGAAGAGATCTATCATGAGAGACAGTACTGAGACCCCAGAAATGTCAAATAAGCAGATTATCTGGTTACCAGAATTGGAGCAGCTGGTCCCAGGTGACAACAGCCCCACAACTTCTTAGCACTGTTTCATCACTTAGCTTTAGGACTCCTTCAACTCTTAAAGTCAGACATTAAAAAAAACGAAACCAAACTGTGCTTTTTTGGATCAAAGAGAATTTCAGGCAGAAAATTAAATCCTGTCCCTATTTACATCAGAAAGATGTAGCCATTGACTTTAAGGGGGCCTGGATTTCACCTGAGAGCTACGACTTTTTTGTCTCATTCCATAATGTGAGGTGACATATTTTGAAAGGCAGGAGAGAAAAGATCATTGCTTGTTAAGGTGCAGGCACAGGCTATTGAGGAGATCTACATCTGGTGTGCAAGACAGATGTGACAGCCACAGATTTTAAACCATGTGGTGTAGACTTGTTTATAGAGGTTAGTCTCTAATGGTAGTGGGAATTACGTCCAAGTGTAGGGCTGTACTATGGATCCTCGACACAAGAAACTAGAAGGATTTAATAAATACCTACCTCTAACAGAATTTTCCATGCCATGAATCTCCAAGCACTTCGTACAGGAGGTAAGCATCATTATCCCTATTAATGGGATTTTCAGATTTTTCCTGCAGACATTTCTGGTTGGGTAAAGCCAGGTTGACTGTGAGAGAAAGTGACGCTGTTAATGATTCTCTCATGCTTCACAGAGACCTAACTGCCTGATGCTGTAGGCCAAAGTTACAGCGTAGGCGGGTCTGGGACTTGCCTTGCCTTGCCGTATGTGTAATAAAATCCAAGGAAGGACACAGCACTCTGATACTTTCCTGTACTTCCAGTAGGTTTCTCACAGGGGTCAAGAGTTTCTACATGGCCCCGCTTTGTCTGTGAGTTTGTGATGATAGTTTGCAGTCACTGAAATAATGACATAGAACAGCAGGTTTAATCCTTTTGTATCTTGCCTCGGACCTGTCTTGTTCCTTCACGGTGTTGGGGTGGGTTTGTACAGCAGAGTGCAGGAGATCCCATTCGCTGGGAGCCGCAGCCCACTGGTGTGTCTACGCTGTGCTGAGTTTCAGATCTGTGTGGTGGGGACCTGTGTGGTTGTGGACCTCTGGGTGGGTGCTTTGCTGCATTGTGGTAAGCATGCTTTGGATGTAGAGGAATTTTGGGGGGGTTTTCAGGAGTGTTTCAGCTGAGTTAGCCCAAAATATTCTCCCAATTTACTGCCTGGACAGCCACCTAAAAGAAAGTCTTTTCCTCCTCCTGGCAAAGATTTCTTCGTTCATTTTCCATGCTCAGTCTGTTGATGTTTTGTAAATAAGATTGGTTGGCTCTAAGTAGTTGAAATTTTGCTTATTCCTCTGACTTCTCTGAAATTCACAAGGTGAATGTATAAGCCTAGTCCATTTCTCTTGCTATAAATGCAAGAGATGTGGGTGTGATGCTGCATTTTTATATATATATATCAGGCTTTCCTAGACTGAGTTGACCATTCTTAAACATTCCACAGGCCACTTCTGGGTCAAAAGTCCTTGTTAAATGCTTTTTTTCACTATCAACCTTTCATTCTTTCAACAGTGGGGAGAAAAAAAAGACATTGATACGCTGTGTCTGTAAAGTTCCAGTTAAACTTGGACCTACAGAACTGGTTGTTTTGTCCCTTTGGTTGCTGCAACTGTGCTAGCCAAGGTCCAGAACACCTGTTCTGTGATTTTTAGCTCAAATCTGGTTGTTCAGCTTGTGTATTTGTACAGTGTAGCTATTAAGGAATGTGAATAGGTTATATAGAAGTTATTTCAAAATAGGTTGTCTCCTGCTCTCAGGCCTTCTGATACTGGGCAACTCATTTCACTTTTGCACATCAGGTTACCATTTTGGAGATTTCTTAGTGTTACTAAAACGAGTTGTCCTCTTAAATATCTAAATACACTGCTGTTCTAATGCACACAAATTTCTTGTGAATGTGAATCAGTTGTTCGTGTTCTTTGCTTGAGATGTAAAGCAGCCTCCTTCCAAAACCAGTGCTATGCCTGCAATTAACAAAAAGGCAGGGGACGTGGGCAGGAGATGTGGGCAGGGAAGACAAAATCTTTGTGCATGGTTGGCATCAAATGGCAGCCCACTGGGAAGAGTGCAGACCCGGCCTCAGAAGGACTTCATATTCCTCTGGAGCCTACTGCCTCACATGCCCTCAAGAAGTACAGCTGGCTGTCAATATTTGCTTTGTACTTTTAAGAGAATGTCTTTGGAGTTTGGTGATTCAGTTTCCCCTGGCTGAGAGCCATGAACGCAGCAAAGAACTGTCATTGCTCATCACCTTCTAGCTGGTGTCCCTGAGGATCCACCACTGGCCCTGGTGACTGTCTAGTTCGCTATCATGTTAAAATCACTGCTTTCACCAGCCCTGGCTTGCCTGTGGCATCCCCAGAGAGCCACCCCTGCACCCCCCCAGTGCAACAGAATTCTTCATGGGAGGATCTTGGTAGCTCCAGGCTCCAAGAACTCTGCTCCCTGCAAACCGCTGGTGGTGGGTTTTTGCTTTACTGAACAGAAAGACTAAAGGAAAAATACACTGTAGAAACCCCTAAGAAGAATAAGAACAATGACAAAGCAGAGAAGAAATCACAGCCAAACCCACCTTCCACTTAGTGGGAGAGAAGAGGGGAAGCCTAAAGCTGCAGCACAAGTACTGATTATGTCTGTCAAGGATTTGCTGCTGTTGCTATGTTACTGGTCTCTTTGGAAAACCCTTGAAGTATGGGGTACATTAGGAGCTCATTAGGGTCCCGGGGACTTATGCTAAATGTACAATATGTCTCCATGCTAAACACACTTCAGAAACAACAACAGAAACTTCCTGCCCAAAGTTTAGGTGCTTTTATCTCTCTGCTCCTCGTTGCTCCTGCTCAGCTCCATTTGTTGCTTTATGACAGCTGAGTTGTTTGACTGGCTGGAGAGGTTACTTGGTATAGATGGAGGTGAGCTCTGCTGCACTTTGTAAAGTTTCTGGCTTTCCGTGAAACTTACCCTTCAGGGGAACACAGGGAAGGACAAATGCAGATGCATCTCTAATCTGTTCAGAGTGTGGGTTTAATGACGCTCCAGGGACTTTGTGTCAAGTCTGCGGCATGAAGAAGTCTGAAACTTAGAGATCCAGGGGTGCAAGCTCCTCTGCAGCGTGTCAGGGAGGGCACTAGGGCCCATTTAACACTGAGTGTCAGAGGCACAGAGCAGAATCCACAGCCCAGAGCTGGCTGCCTAGGTGTGACGGAGGAACCCCAGCATGCCGACAGATGGTGGGAGGATGGATGAGTTGTCCTCAGGGGGAATCTAGGCAGCATGCCTGCATCCAGAGATATCACACATGATCTCTGCAGGGAGTTAGTAACGTGTCTGGGCTTAACGGAAAATATGTATTTCTGCTGTTTTACATAATATTTAATGAATGATATATTAGTAGCCCCAACAGGATTTTAGTTTTATTTAATGTAATTTATAAATTAAACAGTCCAGACTGGGTGGAGAAGATTAACCAGCAGGCTCACTAGGAACTAACTGTGGGTCTCAGGAATAGGCAGCAACTCTATTTACATGGATCAAGTGCTGTTTAGCTAACTAGGCAGGAGTTAAGTGAAGGAATACCCTTTCACATTGCAGTGTTAGCCATTTCCATAACTCATCAGCCTGGCATCTATGTTTGAATTGGCAGAAAACCTCAGCGTGTTGGTTTGGGGAAAAGTTTGGGGGGAGGTTGGGAGCGAAAGAGCTTTGTTTGCCTAGAGCAGATGCACAAAGGATCAGGCACATTAAATGAGTATTAAGTTTATCCTGTAGTAGAAGGACAGTGAGTAGAGTAAAACAAAGTGAGCAGTGAGGCAGTGAGTCAGAAACGACATGCAGCCAGTCCTCAAGGAATAGCACCTCACAATACCTTTAATGAGCATGGGCACAGGGAGTGATATCTACCACTGCAAAAGAGCAAATTGATGGCGTTTTGCAAGGGAATTTCCTCTGCAAAATTCAAATGTCTGTGAATGAATGTTCTGCCCTGCCCTAATCCTGCATAAGCCTGAAGCCACCTACAGTTTTTACTGTGTGTTGTATGAGGGGAAGTTAAGAAGCCCAAAATGTCATTCATCCATAAGAGTGCATGGACGGATCTGCCTTGCTTAACAACAAGGATAAGAGGGTCTTAAAACTCACTCCTGTCTTGTGGCTTGGCAAGTGTTTTCCCCTGTTGTAGTGTTACACTTTCCTGAAGTAAAATATCTTTGCAGGGCCTTTGAAGTGGCAGAGGCAGTCTCCACTTGTGTAATGATTAAAGCAAACACTCAGGAAAGGAGTCTTTGTGTCCTATGCTGCTAAAGAGAAGAGAGACAGGGGTCTGGCCACATGGCACAGGCCAACTTCCTTCCACACTACTTAGGTGTCAGCTTAGCCTCCTCTGTGGGATGTTGGGTTTTGAAAGTGCTAGTTGGATGGTGTAAAACTTGAGGAGAAGGAGTTAAGTGCAAAATACTGTGGGTAGGAAGGGTCCAGAGCTTGATTTCAGTCTTAGCTCTGGTTTTCTTTAGCAGTAGGAGGCATGGTTTTGGTCCAGTTTTCTCCGTGCATCAAAGGGCTCAAGTGAACACCTCTGGGAACATTTCCTGCTCCTGGACCAGGGAAGAAGGACAGCATCTAACCTTCCTGTTTTCCCTTTGTATGGTTATTTGAAGAGATAGAAGCCCAGAGTAACTATGACCATTCTTGTTAAGTGGAGCAGACACAAACAACACTTACACCACCTTCATACTGAGCTTGCTGAATTCCCTGAAGAGGCCAAGAGTGCTTTCCTCCTATCTGCAGAGCAAAAAGGGTGGTATTTCTTCCTGAAAACTCACTCCTTTTCTTGTTACAGTTGCAAAGAAAACTTCCCAAGCATGAACTAAGCCAAATCAACGTAATATCTGCCCAAACCTGTTTCACTGAGGGAGAATTAATACACCTCCAGTCAGTTGTGAGTGATCCTAACCCTGAAACCTAATTAGTTGATTTTGATGTCAGTATTCTTTACTGCTTCCCTGCTCTTCATACCGGCAAAAAGCATGAAGGGTCAAGATTTGTCCATAACTGCTGGCTATTGTAGCTTGCAGCAAGCAAATGGATATTGTGGAGGCTCTCTGACATGGAGTGGTTTGAATCTCTGTCCTTCAATTTTCAAGCTGTGTTCAACAGCACCTCACTGTTAAATGGACCAGAATATTTAACCATATTCTGCTGAAAGTCTGCCTTTCCCATGGATCCTCAGTGGTGCAGGCCTACAGTCTCCATAAGAAAATCTATTGCATGTCAAAGAGACAAGAGCTGCAGAAAGTAACTGGAATATAATGCTTCTATAAATAACACATGGAATTCAGTAGTAGTTGCAGTATTAATTATGTGAATAACGAGGTTATAATATTCAACTGGCATCCTTAAAAGTGCCCCTAAATCTGCTGCAGCACTTCCCACGTGCTGCAGTGAAGGTTGCTTTTAAATTGGAGCCCTTCACAGAGTTTCGGTCTCATTTGCTACAGAGAACACAAGGCTCTGGCTCCCCTGCTTTGCTTATGGGTTTGGGGAGACTAATTAGGTGGTGTTTGAGAAGCCCTTGGAAGATAAGTATTCGCCTTGATAGGGTGTGACGAAGGGGCCTGAAATAGCTGTGGAGGAGGACACAGCCTCTCTGCCTACTGATAAGGCGTGATTTCATCAGCATCATCACAAGGTGTCTGTTCAGCTACATCCCCTTAAAAAGCTGCAACCCCAACTGTGGTGTGCCTTAAAAGCCGGGACGGCTTTCTTTTCATGTTTATGTATGCTCCCATCATGGGCAGCGACAGCAGCAGCCTTGAGCGCTTTGGCTGTAGTGGGGGCTGTAAGAGTGGCTCACTTTGATGAGCATCAAATTCTCCGGGAATTAAGGCCGGCAGCCACCTGGGCGAGCCGCAGCCCCGCGCTGGTGAAGGGCTGCTGCCACCTAGCAGCGGTGCC
Organism: Platysteira castanea; assembly: GCA_013397175.1. Lineage (NCBI taxonomy): Eukaryota > Metazoa > Chordata > Aves > Passeriformes > Platysteira > Platysteira castanea. The sequence goes on from VYXC01006384.1 coordinate 2,509,121, forward strand.
GGGCTCCTGCCTCTCGCCTCCAGCGCCAGCTCTCCTGCCTTGAAGCAAGTTTGTTGACTATTAATTAGTTTCACAGGTGAAGGGCTTTTCTTTTTCCGTTTACATCATCATCACAGCGTGTCGGGCTAAACACTTTGAGTGGTCCTTGCTGAAAACAGCAGTGCGGAGCTAGGAAGCTGTGTGTGCATCTGTGAATCCTGGCAGCTGCCTGTGTTTCTGCGGACGTGTGTTTGTGTGTGAGTTTATGTGCACCCGACCTTTTCAGGAATGAGAGGAACCTTTCGGGGGCTGATCCCCATAAGTCATGAGACAACTGCCAAGTCTGATCGGCCAGAGTTCAGAAGAGAGGGAGAGATGACTTCTGGATTTGCAGAGGTAACACAAGATCACAGGAAATTCTGAGGGGAAATAGCTGTGCTACTAGTTTGACCTTTATAAGAGTAAATGCAGTCTCTGAAGATCAGGCTATCTGATGCAGAGTGGACACTTGACCTTCGAGCCAGGGACTGAGAGATGTTGGTGATGCAGGTGGAAAACATTTAAGTGTGTTTTTCAGAAAACTAAATGATCTCTACAAGGGTCCAGTCCCTGTTGTACTAGACATCTCCCAAAAATATGGTCTCTGCTGTAAAATGCTATGGCTGGTGTTAGAAGAGACAAGAGTTAAAGGGCTCTGAACTCTTCACAAAAGAATTTGAAGTGACTGGGAGTAGAATTAGAAAGTGAAATGCAGGAGTTACCAGTTCATATGAATGGCAGACCCTATCACATTAAAATTTGCATGCATGCTGACGTGTTTAGGATGGTATGAACAATGCATCACCCAAAATTGTCTTTCTTCCTAGTCTGGTGGTCTTAAATGCCATTTTAATACTGAGATGGTTTGTTCTGTGGAAGAAAAGAGGGTCTGAGGAGATCCATGTTCTGTCTGCCTCTTGCACTCCTGCTAGATGTGAAGCACTCATCCCATGCTGCCCAAATTCCCAGTGGTGGAACAGCAATGCCACCCACTTCTAGGCAGGTGCCTGTACCAATGCACTTTCTCAGCATCACTGGCACACTGTTCACACCTATACATCATATATTTTCACCTCTGTCATCACTGACATTTTGCTTTCCTTTTGGCTGAGGCTCTGAGTGGGAAGTAGAGTGAATAAACAGTGTTTTACATCCTTCCCACTGGACCTTCCCCTTCTGCTTGTGTTTGCCTGCCGGTCCATCTGTACCCTGTGGACGTAAGCCTTTGCTGCTGCACTGTGTGACCTTGTGGGAGATCATGCAGTCATCCACCTGCACCCTCTGCGTCTGTAGCAACTCCTTCTGCTTCCCTCACTGCATTCCCCACCCCCAGGAACCTCCCCCTCTGCTTCTCACCCTTGTGCCACATGTTCATAGTCCTGGTCTTTGCCTCACCTCCTGATACCTACCTACCCTATTGCCTCTGCATACCTTCTGCTCTTGCCTCACCAGACCTGCTGCTTCTCACCTTTCTCTCCCCTGTCTGAGGCAGCAGGACAGAAAGACACTCTTTGCCTAACCTGCTATGCAGCAGTGTATCAGGGAAAAAGTGCTGCAGCTATCCAAAGTAAGATACGGAAAGGGAAAACCTCAGCAAGAGCAGGGAAAAGGAAATGCTATTCTGTCCTTTTGCTCCATCCTGATTGCTCTCCTCGTTTTGGTGCATCCCATGGGTTAGGTGGGCAAACTATGCAGCTGCAAAAGTACAGGCTCCTACAATGAGGAGATTTCTCTACCATTTTCACACTGAGAGCCTGTGCAGGAGGGATGTTGGTTGCACCTCCACTGATGCTGACCAGCTGAATGACAACCATGAAGTTTGTAAGTGGTGATCACAAAGCTGTAATAGAAAAATCTCTTAGTCCACAAGGCACCTCAATTTGGGGTCTAACTGCTAGTCTGTACCTTTGTATGTCCACAAATTGCTCAAGCAATAACATGTTTACACTTGAATTTCAATTGCTTGGAGTGCACACCAGTTTGGGGAGTGGAATTCTCCCAGGAAATGAGGGCAGAATGGTATGAGAAATTGCTTGTCTGTATCAAACTAATGGCCCATCCAGTCCAGTATTCTGTCCTAGCCATTGCCAGTGCTGGATGCTTTAGATAGGCTTGTAACAACCCCCCAGTGTGGCCCATTTTACAATGCTAAATAATAGGGAGACATTGCCTTCTGACCCCAGCTTGCGATCATTTTATACCCTGAAGTGGGAAGGCTAATAACCCATATGGTTTTTATTTTAGCAAGCCTAGCTGCAGATGCTATTCTTGTAAGGTCTAATCCTTTTCTGAATCTTCCTAATCTGTTTTCCTCTATAATATCCTCTGGCAACAAGTTTCACAGGTTAATTATACGTTGATTGCACAGTCTTTCCAATCATAGACACAGTTCTGTTGTACCTCCTCTTATCCATGCATTTTTAAGTCTCTTTCAGCAGCCAGAAGTGCCTGCAAATTTACTTCTGCAGGAAAATAATGAAACAAACTTACTTTATACTGAATTCTGCATGCATAGGGCTTGACATACCAATATTATCTCAGTTTCCTTTGAATTCAGGGCATGTTTCTCTCCAAATAACCTCTCCATATAAAGAACCTCTCTCCCTGGGGTTCTGCCCTACAGCTCATGCCTCTAAAATTCCTGTTCCCAAGCTATCTACAGCATATCCACTCCCAAGTCTGTGGTATGTCATCTAGACAGGCTACAGCCAGTTCACCCCATTATGTGCTTGTATCCCTAATGTCTTGCTTCCTGATCTTCACAACTCACTTGGAAGAGGCCTAGACAAATTAGAGAGATGGACAGTCACCAACCATATGAAGTTTAACAAGGGCAAGTGCTAGTCTGCACCTGGGATGGGGCAGCCCTGGTTCTGTGCATAGACTGGGGAACGAGAGGCCGGAGAGAAGCTCTGCAGAAAGGGACCTGGGGGTCCTGGTCGATGGAAAGTTGAATCTGTATGAGCAGTGCCCTGGCAGCCAGGAGGGCCACCCGTGTCCTGGGGGGCATCAGGCACAGCATCGCCGGCCGGGCAAGGGAGGGAATTGTCCCACTCTGCTCTGCACTGAGGGAGCCTCACCTCGAGTGCTGGGGGCAGGTCTGGGTGCCACAATACAAAAAAGACATTAAACTGTTAGAGAGTGTCCAAAGGAGGGCACGAGGATGGTGAAGGGTCTGGAGGGGAAGCTGTATGAGGAGTGGCTGAGGTCACTTAGTCTGTTCAGCCTGGAGAAGAGGAGACTGAGGGGAGACCCCATTACATTTAGAACTTCCTCTATAGTGAGGGGAGAAGGAGAGACAGGTACGATCTCTTCACTCTCATGACCAGTGACAGGACCTGAGGAAATGGCAAGAAGCTGAGTCAGGGGAGGTTTAGGTCAGATATCAGGAAAATGTTCTTCACCCAGAGGGCACTTGGGCACCATAACAGGCTCCTCAGGGAAATGGGCACAGCACCAAGCCTGACAGAGTTCAAGAGGCACTTGGACAATGCTCTCAGGGACATGGAGTGACTCTTGGGGTGTCCTGTCCAGGGCCAGGAGTTGGACTTCAAAGATCCTGATAGGTCCCTTCCAATTCATATTCTGTGATACTAGGACCCAGGGGACAAACAGCTGCCACCAACCAGCCCACATTCCCTTGTGGTCCCATTGTCTTTCAAAGGAAGCTGGTGGCTACTCCAAAGAGAATAAGTAACGTCAATAGCACATTTTCCACTGGGGGCAGGAAGGACTCTCTGAAGTGTGCATGTCTTCTTTGTGCCCAGATACACTGCTTTTTTCTACAAGATCTCAATCTGCTGCCTGTGCTCTGTCCCCAAAACTCACTTGAATCTGACTGGTGTGTCATATTTGCTGTATGTGCTGCAGAACTGTGCACGTGCATGAGTGCTGCACTGTTGGTATTTGTACTCTTCTTCTGTTTATGTTGCCCAGATGAACATACAGCAGAAACTGACGGGCACTTTTAATGTCTCATATTAATATCAGCCAGCGCAACATGGCTACCCAGTACGGTGTGGCCTTGCACCCAACCCATCCAAAAGGGCACTGGACTCTCAGTCTGGTTTTTTTTTTTCAGGCAATATGTATCTGAGCTGCAATTTTTCTAATTTAAATGATTGTTCCCATGATTCTCTATTTCTGATGATCTGATTTTGACGTTGGGATCCTCCTGGCTCTTACACTTGTCTGCAGTTAGCTGTTCCATGTCATCATGTTAATCCTGATCCAACAGGAGCATAAGCTAGCTGTGGATCTAAATACATAGCCTGTATGATTCCCAAGTATATCCAGTGTCTGCAGTGGAAGACAGGCTGCTACTGAATCTTACTATCTCCCTCTTGCCTGTTCCCATCAGTGCTCACAGTTGTGTGAGGATCAGCTGAGTGCATGTCCACTTCAGAGCTCTTTACATACTGATTGCACTTGTCAGGCCAGGTAATTGTTTAAAATCTCAGCATAACAGAATGGGAAAGTGAGGCAGAGGGAAGTATAATGACTTGCCCGAGGTCATCTTGTTTCTCAGCCTAACACCCAGCTCTTCTCTTCTTGTCACTTATCTCAACTAAAGGGCCAGTGTTCTTCCTGACATGCAATTGAAATGCTGCTGTGACTCCCACACTTCCCTTAAATGGCTGCTCTATAAATAAAGTTTCTATTAAAAATGGCACATTAGAAAAATGCTACTGTATAATCATATATAATTTTTTTTCATTGTGAGATTTTAATTCATCCCAGAGAAGCCCCCCTTAAATGTCAGCTACCTTACCCCTTCCCAGTCTCTCTTCGTGGTCTAGAAAGGAAGAGCACACACCTAACAGGAGCCAAATTAAACATACTGGTAACAAAGAAGAAGGTGCAGAGAGCGATCTCTGAGCTCTTGAAGCCTGCTTCAATACAGGGTGGAAAGGTAATTTTTCCATACCTAATAAAGATATCTCCCCTGTAACATGTGGAAACAGACACATGAGGAAGTGCCTGCAGCAAGAAATCTTAACGTCTGTGTGTCATCAGGAAGAAGAAGAGGGTAGAGTAGGGAGTGAGTTCTACTCACCCTCTACTTAGTGGGGATAGGTTCACAATTTTAAGTTGCATCTTGAAGTGTCTGTTGAAGTCCGTCCCTTCAGATTTCTTCCTAAAATATTGATGTCTTTTCTGCCAGAAATTTTCCTTCTTTCCTATTCTGTGTCCAAAAATCCAAGCAGCTCAATAAAGTCTAACTACAGTTATAAAATAGATTTGAAGTTTGAAAAGAAAGGTAATATTGCATTAAGAGACACAAAGTGAGTTGGAAGCAGGAAAAGTAGCAGCAATAAAGTTTAAGCTAGTCCTTCCAGCTTCCATTTTTTCTCTGCCTCTTTCAAGGTCAAATGGACACCAGCTTCATTTCCCCATCTCTGGCACTGTCATACTGTTACGTGATGGCTTTGGAGTGTATTGAAGTCATACAAGTGAAGTGCTTGTCATCCTGGGATGGGAGGGGCAGAAACTGCTTTTCTAAGCTTGTTGACAGAGACACCAAGGGATTCACACTTCTCTTTTCCCTCTGGTAATGAACTCCTGCAGAGAATGTACCAAGTGTAATGCCTTTCTTCAATCCATCTGTGCAGGGAGGGTTTTATGGAGCCCTCCCTGCGTCTGGGAAACAGGGAATTTAAAAGCTTCTTCCCAGAAGTCTAACCCCTCGGAAATAACACTGGCATTGCAAAGGAAGGTGGCCACCTGGTTCTCTGGCTGCCTGCTGTCAGGCAGCAAGGCCTAATGAACCTCTCAGGGGGAACATCCGCAGAGGGAGGATGATGAGTCTAATAGGCGCTTTGGTCCCTGGGGTTGGAAGGCATAAACAGCAGCAGGGATGGTGCTTGGGAGGGGGAGAGATGAAGGGCTGATGAGCCTTCTCACGATCCTCCCTCTCTGCATTAAGCTTCTCACATATGGTGGCTGATGGTGTATCAAAGTGGGGACACAAAGTTGGTATAGTGGGACTCATGTCTTTGTTTTGGAGCAGAGATACTTTTCTTTCCTGCTTGCCCTCTCATTCCAGGTGTTGCCCATGCTGTTGGCTCTGATCTGCTGCTTATTTAGGTGTGTCATCAGGTTAAAAGGCACATCAGCACCTGAGAGCCTGAGAAAGCTGGGGTGTCTCTCCAGAGAACCAGGGATCGTACATGTTCTGTGTAGTTTGAGGCAAAGGCTGCCCCTTTCCCATGATTTTGGCCAAGGCCACAATCACCTTCCTGCCTTATAAACCAGCGAGATGAAAGGGACCCAAGCATAGCACCAAGCGTGGGTGTGACATATCCTTGTCACACCTGGACGTAGGTTAGTTACGCCTCTAGCCACAACTCAGTTATGGGTTGAGGCTGTCTCTAAACCTCAATCCACCAGCTCAGCCTTACAGAGGAAGACTAAGGGCTGTAGATAATGTCACAATTAATGATGCTTTCTCCTTCTGTCACTATCTGTAGAAGATCCTTAGAAGAGCTGTACTCAATGGAAATACCCCATTCCATGATTACTAGAGGTCTGCCATTTTCTGGCAAGATTATTTGCTATATTCTAACCTGGTACTGCTAAACTACTGTATTTTGAGACTCAGAGAAGGAACTGTTGCTTGTTTTATGTTTTGTCACATTCTGCAGAAGGGTGTGATGGTGGTTTATAATCTGTAATGAGTGTGATCAGTCCTGTTTGTACCAACATAGTGGTACCAAGAGTGCTTGAATAACATGATAATGGATACTGCACAGGAAACTAGAGAACAGCATAAATACTGTGATCCAGGTAAATATACTGACTTCAAAACATGATTGTCTAATGTGCAGCATCTGCCACCATCAGGCTGAAAATTGCCTCAAGGATTTCGGAAATTAGGTCATAACAGAGGAAAAAAAATTCAATTTCTTGGTAGAATTGTATTGCCATATGAAATTTGTGAGATACATTGCTTTTTTGCTAGTGGGAAGGATTGGTGGACAAAGTTTGCAATAGAATTTCAGCTGCAAAAGCAACTGAAATGCTAGGAAAGCTAAACCTGGGCAGAAAGCCTTCAGGATCTTTCAAGGAGTCTTCCTCTGTCAAAAATACTTAGATTTCTGCACAGTTTTCTGGGGAAAAGGGAGTTCTAAATCTCTCTTTGAACAGTGTCCTTCTTGCCCTACAAGCACTTGCAGGAAAGTCCTAATGTAAGGGTAGATGGGAAATAGTGCTTTGCTGCTGACCTTCTGTCACCTTACCAAACTCCTTTGCCCCTTCTAGTCCCGCTTTCCCCTCTGTGATGGAAAACCTTTGATGGGAGTTTTCTGGGGGGGTTGTCTTTTAAAAAATTAAATTTGTGATGTAAAGTGAAAAACAATACTTGTGTACTTTTAGTACATTTAGTGGTCTTGCTGTTCATCCCACACTTGTGTAAGATGAAAATAACCAACTGAGTATAAAACTCAGCTTTGTTGGCAGATTTTCTCCGTTTACAAAGCTCCAAAGCCTTTTGTTTGTTAACAAGGCTCCTTCATGCCTCCCATTAGTCCCAAGGTTGAACAGAGCATGCTGCAAACAGCTTTCTTCCCCCAAAACAATTAGGAAAGCAATATGAAGCACCCTTTATCTTTAAGGAGCCAGATCTTCAGCTTCCATAACCCATTCCCAAGCTACGGGTTTTTGAACACTTCAGCTGAACTTGAATTTGCTGCAGTCTAAGAAATCCTCTTGAGACTACCACGACCTTACGGGTTTGTATGCTTTAAGAGAAGACACGATCAGTCCTGCAAACAGCTGATCCCTTCTCTTTTCTTTAGGTTATTTTGTTTGGAAAGTGGACTCTCTGCTCACCAAAGAGATCATTGCAATACTGCTTTCCAGGCATTTATCTCCCATCCACCTTATAGGTTATATTAAAATCACCAATGTTGCAAAGGAAATTGAACTTCTGGCTGTGCATGCATAAGGCTTCCTGCATTTGAGTACAACATTTCTCTCCAGTGGTCAATAGATGTGTAACTGAGTGGCTGCATCCAAACCTCCATAAACTTGTAAGAGGCCCTGGTCTGTCTTTGATCTATAACAAACAATTTCAGAAAGACCAGGCATCTCCTTGGCTACTGCTCAAAATATTCTTCACACCAAATTATTTGAAAGTGACTGGGCAAGCAGTGGTTTCCAAACTGTTCAGATCCTTACAGATGTAGAATTGGGCTGGGTGAGTTTTTAAGAGAACCAGTGCGAAGAGCATTAGAGCTTGTGTCACTCGCCTATTTCACCACTGTTCAAATATCATTACAGATGTGTCCCAGGGTTCTTCCCAAGGGTTGTGTTAAGCTTTGGTGTAAGGATATACTGTCAGCTAGGTAGGTCTTCAGAACTGCTTGGCTCTGCTGAATAGAGCCCAGTTTACTGAAATTCTTTGAGAGGAGGACAATTTTCAACAGCTTGGAAACTCTACAAAAGTAAATATGTAGTTCGGCAGCAGTATGTGTTGCATGTGTGTGCAGATAATAGGAAGGAAATTTGCTTTTATAGCCCTTTTTTCTTTCTTTGTTCTTCTTTTCACTCTGTAATTTAGTCCTTCCACCTAAATAGTCCCCTATTCTTGATTACCCCACCAGCTTCCCTATGGGTTACATAAAGGCTGCTTTTGATACTGACATATTTAAGAAGGTGGTTTATTATATTTATTAATATTTGATTTTTATAGCTTATCTGACATGTAGCTGTGGTCACTAGGACCACAGAGTCCTTTGCAGTTCTAAAGAAGTATTTGTTAGCAGTTACAAGTTGTCGGGTATCCTAACTCAAACAACGTGAACTTCAGTTTAGTTACCTGATAAAAAGTGAGTATGCAGACTCAAACATATAGAGGCTGTTCTGTAGGGTGGAAAGATCCATTAGAGAAGGATTCTAAGTGTCTGCTATAGTGAAGAAGAACCTAGCTCACAAGACAGAGTTGATTGAAATAAGTAATTGAAGAGATCAGAGTCAGTCTCTTCTCTCAAGTAACAAGTGGTACTTCAAGAGGAGATGACCACAGATTGCACCAGGTGAGTTTTAGATTGGATGTTGGGAAAAATTTCATCACTGAAATGGTGGTCGAGCCCTGGAACAGGCTGCCTAGGGAAGTGGGTGAGTCACCATCCCTGGAGGTATTTTAAAGATGTGTAGATGAGGCATTTAGGGACATCATTTAGTAGTGGGCTTGGCAGTGCTGGGTTAACAGTTGGACTCAATGAAATTGAGAGGTCTTTTCCAGTCTAAACAATTCTGGGATTCTGTGTCCAGTTAGACCAAATAAAAACATTTGGTCAGATTCTCAGAATTCGAGAGAACTGAAATTTAGGATTCAAGGCCTTATCTAGTTATAAGAGCTGACTGAAAGGCAGGAACCACCTTAAAAAGACTGTGTGTCCCAAACTGTCCTTGTCTTGCAGTAGTAATCCTGCTTTGTTCATTTGAACTAGCAGAGACAACTAGAGAGGGATATTGGCTGATTGGTTTTCTGCTGACATGAAATTGTACTTTCTCCAGGCAAAAGGAGGCAGAGTCTTTTGCTGCTTGTCCTCTTAGCTATTCATATTATACTCATGTGGCGTGATATTTCTGGGTGAATGTACCGTCGTGTGCTAGCCAAGAAGAGCATGCAATATGTTTCCATACGGATCCATACTGAGGATAAGTTGGCAGGTCCCTGTTCCGAACTTAAGACCAAATGCCTACATTTATAAGGACCTTGTAAGAGCTTGAGTCACTGTCTTGTGACTCAAGGATACATGATTTAAGCTTACAGGAACTGACCATGCTTTTTGCTGTAGTATTGAGGAAACAGGTATACTTATATTGTGATGGCTAAGCGTGTGTTGCAGAATACTGTCTAGATTTTCACAGCTTTTGGAATCCATGGGCTGAGATGTTTGTGTGTACTACTAAGCAAGTTGTAGGAGCACAGACTCACTCAAACTGACAACTGTTGGTCCAAATAACTTGCTGCTGTGCAAATCGAAAAGCTTGTGCTGAGCAAGAGGAGCACTGATATCGGAAATGTGTCTGAGTGATTATGAGCCAGACCAGGACTCAGGCAACTTGGGCTGTAGTCAGAGCTCTGCCATAGACTATCTGGGTGATCTCCAGCAAGTTATGTCTGTACTAATAAATCAAATGTACCTTGCAGCATTTTCGGGCAGTAAAGCCACCTGGCATGGAATCAGATCTGTGTTAGTGAACCACTGGTATTTCCCAAAATAGTGTAACTTCATGCAGCTTTCTACTTATGAACGACCCCTGGATCATCCATGGCTTGGAACTGAAGTACAAGTTTTAACAGGCCAAGTCTTATGCCAGCAAAGTTGCATGCAGTTTATTAACATTATTGCATCTGTGCATATTCAAATTTACTAGGACAGCACAGCCTTGGTTGCTGTATCCATGTCTCAACAGACAGCCTGGGAGAACATTCAAGCTCCTACTGGAGCAACAAGGGGAATATGACTACCTTCTCTCTCCTTTTACAGTCCTTTGTTTTGATGAGAAGGAGCATTAGTTACGTGGCCTGAAGGACAAAGAAGCTGTGGGCACTCCAGCCAGGTCCCTCACTTAGACTGGGGCAATCAAGGAGCCAGTACAGCTTTACAAATTACAGTTCACTACCCTTTTCTCTATCTGTAAAACGAAGGTGACAGAATTTCCTGACTTAGAAAATATGATGTTGAAGTCTTGAAGTTAAAAAGAAATATTAAATAATTGCTGTGTTAGCCAAGCACTGTGTTTTTACCCTTAACTTGCTTCTGGGTTTGTGGAATCATCCCATATGGGCAGGTTACTCTAAACTGTACGTGATGTGTTTCTCTTACAGTCAGTTCTCCAATGCACAAAGCAATAGGAGGTAGGAGATCCATGTCTTTGCTTTATCCACGCTAATACCAGTGTGGATGGTGGCCAGATGAACAACTCACTGATCCCCTATGCCTTGGCCATTGGTAGGGATTGTATGACACTTCTGACAGCTGTAGAAAAGCTGTAGAAAAAGTAATGGTAGGTGTACTGAGGTTGGATTAGATGACCCACTGCGGTGACTTCCAAGACAACCCATTCTGTGACACTGTAATCCAGGAATCTAGGAGATTTTCAAGACCCTAAAATGCTTGGATCCTGCCTTCCTGCTTATTAGGACAAAAAGGCTTCTTTCAACAGCTGCTCCTTCGTTCATTGTGGGGCAAAAAACCCTAATGTGCCAGTCATTCTTATCTCTTACACACTCCCTGTGGGAGCACAGTGTTCAGGGTATTCAGCATTTATCTGGTGATGTTCACATTAGAATAGACAAATGAAACAACCAGAGTTCCCAGTGAAAAAGAAATAGTGTTAAATGTCCATTCACTGGCTTTGGCACAGTAGACTTTAGACCCACCAACTAAGCCTGTTTATTTTATTTTTGTCTCATCAGCAGGTGGGTGGCTTTTGTTTGCAGAGATGTGCTTTGCCTTCCCAATTTTTGAAAAACACCCCGGGCAGAGCTGAAAGAATCTCATTGTGCACTTCGAGATATGGAGTTAAAATCTGATATTTGCAAATTCAGGTCCTCCTAAAATGCCCTTCTTTTGGATTACGTAGGACTGTGAGAGCAGTGCAGCGTGGTAAGTGGGAGATTGATGTAACTTCCCCAGCTCTTTCACTTTCTGGCTGTCACCCTCACCCCATTTCTATCACACAGATCAAACCCATACATTACAGTGTCTTTTAAAGGCTCTCTGACAAGGCCATACAATGCAGTTTTAAAATACAGCCTTGCACTGAGTCAGAAAAGAGACTTCCAGGACCTTCAGAAACTGGGTAAACCTGACTCCTAGAAAGCATCCTCTTTCCCTGATGCTTGAAATCTCACAGATCTGAATTTCTATGAATGTAAAAGGGAGCTGCAGGGAAATTCAGTGTCTTTTTCTCAAACACACTGCCATGCTTTGCAGAAGAACATTCTCCTATATCTTATTTAAAGTTAGAATTTTCCCACAGTAATGGAATGTCTCTCTTTTCCTCTTCAGTTTTGGTGCCTGCTTTGCTTGTCTCTCTTGCTTCTTTACTGACCTCTGCCAAGGTCTTGACAACACACTGGCAAGATAAAGAGTCTTGTGGTGCCTGCCATTCATTTAGTATTCTGAATGAGCTCTGTACTCATTTTTGCCTCCCACTAGAGCTCAGTGGTCCTTGTCCCCTGCCTGTAAAAAGGGACCTCAACTAATTTGTTAAGACCTATATAGTATGAAGGAGTCAAAGCTCCAGTGAAATTAGGGCAGTAATCACAAAAGATGTTGGTAACAGAGGAAGTTGTATTTAGGGTACTTTCAGGTGATGCTTTCTCCTTGTGAGCTGTGCTCATGGTTATAAGTATAAACTATTTGGTTATATCTGAAGAGCTCAGGTTATTTCTGCAATTTCCACAAAAATTTCCTATTTCTTCCTATTTCCTTCTTTCAAGTCAGTAGCATCTTCTTTTGTCCCTGATTTTTACTCCTCTAAGTTGTTAAATATTTCCTACATTAGCATTCTGGCCCCAAAGCTCACTCTCCATTGTAATTGTGTTGTCAGGGAGGTTTACTGGAATCCCACACCATATCTGTTCCAGCTCCAGGTCAGTAATTGTGTTTCTTGGTTTTCTTCTGTATCAAGCAGAACTGTTTTCCTGAGTAAACAGTGTTCCCACTCCTGGCTCTTTATCCACATACCTTGCTTCAAAAAACTTCTTTGAAATCTGCATAAACGCCACATTTTCGGTAGAAATACCTCGGTCAGAATAATGATCATTTGCATGTTAATAGCTCCATCTCTGTAGGTGGTTGTTAGTTGTTACTGGTCTTGCTTGTTACAATGAATGCAAATCCTTTTTTTGGTCCTAATCTTAATTGCAAAATGATTGTATTTTTCCATAATTCCCTATATTTCAGTAATTTTAATCTATATCAAATATGATTTCTTGACATGCTATCATCTGCTTTGTCTTTTATGCCTAGGCTCTGCACATGTTCCAATAGGCTTGCTAATTATCAAAGCAATTTGGGTTTTGAACAGAAAATGGGCCCTTAGCCAGTTCTTCGCCACCACACTTTGGTAAAGAACAAAATGAGACTTGAACTTTGTGTCTTGACTCTACTTCACCCTCTTTGCTCTTCATCCTTTCAGCTGTATCTGACAGTTAAGTGACTGACCTGGCAAAGTGCTGCTGGCACCATCATTTCCTCTCTGGGTGAGTGAGGTTGCTGGGGTGGAAGGTTCCCCGTCACCATCCTTTGAACATCTGTGGCCTTTGCAGCACCAAATACTTGGTGTTTAATGCATGCAGCAATGTAGAGTGTGTGTTTTAAAGGGACAGTACTAAAAGAAACTATGTTTTTCCTGATACCATTGATGAGCCACTGTGGGCAATAATTTTGTCTGTGGAGGTACATCTGGCAAGTTCTTTCCCAATGCACAGTGCTGTAAGGGCTCAGTTCTATAGGCATCAAGACAAGATAAATGTGACTCTGGAAGGTCAGAATGTGGAGGGGAAAGCCACCTGAATTAGTTTCTTGGAAATGCTAAGTGAAGAAATATGGCCTTTACCCAAAGCCTCCTAGGGACTTAGCTATTCCTACTTATCACTCCTGGTTTTGAACATGAACTTTGCAGAATCATAGAAATTCTGTTTGGAGAGATCCTCTGGAGGCTTCTAGCCCAGCATCCTTCTTGGTTGGGAATCTTGGTCCTTTTTGGTTTTAGGAATACCTGTGGGTGCAATGCAGTAATGTGCAGGACAATGGGAGCCGGTCTGTATTACTTCCTAAGTACTGTCAGCTCTGGAGCACTCCTTTAAGTTTACCACTACTGACTCTGTACCAGATCTGTGCAATGGAAGGCTTGGCCCTCTGCAACTTCAACAAGCAGAATTGCATTTTACTATCTGTTCTGTGTATTTGTAGCACAAAATGACTGCAACAAAAGTCCACTGTAGGCCAGGGCCTGTTATGGCAAGCTTTGTGCATGCTGTCATGAGAGGCGCTTGAGAAAAGAATTTCCTGAAAATAAATGAAAAGGCTCTGCTATGGTCTTAGCCAAACCTTGTGAGTCTGTGGCCCACTCATTTTGCATTGCAGAGAATGCCAGGCAGTATATTGTACCTTGAGAAGAAATGTCAAATTATGCAGTACACTCAGATCCCACAAAGGAATGGAGCATTATTTAATCCCTGCAAATTTAAAAGTTTGTGTGAGTTCTTGAAATTGGCAGAACCAGGCTCCCAAGATGATGTAAATCTGCTTTCTGAATATCTTCCATCCTAAACTGGAAGCCTTTCTCAGGCTGTCTTTACAGGATGAAGGATTTTCTTCTGAACTCAGCATATCCAGGCACTGTAGCGGCATGTAAGTAAGGTGCATGTGGGGGTGGAGGGTGGAGTATTATGTGTTAAAACAACCCTTTCTTTTTGGCTTATAGATCACTAAACTGTAGGATAATTGGGACTGGTCTTTTCCGGAAGGGTAGGAGAGATTTTCTCAAATGCTGTCCCATGTCTGCAAAATTGGGTTCATCTGTCTAAGGCAGAGCTTTCCAAAATGCACTCTGGCTTCACTGCTCTTCCAGGGAAAGGGGAAAGGCAGCCCTCATAAGCAGACGTTCTTGGGGCGATCAGAAGATTTTAATGTACGCAGTAGCATGTGCAACTTGTACATCCATTCTGCTTCGCTGTTCACAGTGTGAACCTCAAAACAGTCTGCATCTCTCATAGCTTCTTTAGAGCAACAGAAGGAGACAGGCTCCTATTTGACAGCAACTTAACCCATGAGGTAGGGAGGCTGTGGGAAAATGAACTTACCCAATATGCTTGCCTGCCCTTCATACTGCACACCCATCAAGTTGCACTAAATCCATGAAGGTGTTTATTTTCACATGCAACAACACAGTGATGGCCATCTTTGTTCCTACCAGTGGATGGGATGCATAAAGGGAAAAATAAGTCCCCAAGCTGCCAGCAGCAGAAACTTGCACTTGCAACACCTCCCCATCCCTCGTTACTCATAGTGAGGGTGTGGAGTCTTCTCTGCTTGACCTCCCAGTGAAACAGCACGCACACAGCTCCTCTTGTACTGACAGCTGTGAGCTGTGTTCCTTGCACTGCTTGATCCAACATCCACTCCAGTGCAGATCACTCAAGTGAGTATGTAAGAGAGCTTTCTCTCGTTGGCTCAAAGGCCTAATGGAACTGACATCCGCCATGGACACGAGAGCTCCAAGCTCCAGGCTTTCCTCTGCTTCAGTTTGCTCGAACCCCATCCTTACCTCTGAGAAAAGCAACCTACTTGCAAAGCAATGCTGCCCTTTAGATCCAGTGTTCTGGAGCTCACAAGATAAGTGAGTCATAGCAGGAAACTCTCAGACACCAGGAAAGTTTCCCTACCAAGCACAGAATCTTACAGAGAAGAGGTTCACACTTGTGTTCAGTTTCACACAGTTGGTGGAAGGAAGAGCTTCCCTTAACCTGCTGGGCATGCTGTTCCTGCTGTAGCCCAGTTACACCAGTTTGATGTCTTCAGGATGAGAGCTGACTCCTGTAGAACTCTTCACCTCCCTCAGTGACCTGGGAATCTGTGTCGAGTTTAAGGGTCAGCAATTCAGGAAGTATGTGGAGAAACTGGGGAGGGTCTAGTGGAGACAACTACTAAGATAATGGTAGCCTATGGTATGTGGCCTGTGAAAACAGATTGAAGGATCTAAGCTTGTTTAGTGTAGAGAAGAGGAGGTTAAAAGGTGAGCTAGAAGCCTATGGCACCCGACATATAATTTCTAAGAAAGAACCAAATTTTTATAAATAGCAGTAGACAGTGTAACACTGGCAACAGCCACAATCTGTGGCTTGGGAGGTTCAGATGGGACATTAGGAAAGACTTTTCACTGGGAGGGTGGTGCAGCAGTGGCAGAGGTGTCCTGTGACTTGTGGAGTCTTCTACTTGGGGGCTTTCAAGGCCGTCTTAAGTGAGCTAGCATGGGAACAGCCAAATAAACTCATTGGTCTCCTTTGGGACTGGACCTAGTAGAAGGTGTAGCCTTGGCACTTGCTCTAAAAGCATTTTTTTAATTACAGAAAGGTTATTTTAGGTCTTTGTGAGGTCATCTTTTCCTACCTTGCCTATGCTTTTTTGGTGATCTTTTTTCCTAGGGCAGCTCTGTCTGTGTTGGGCAGCTACATCTTCAGAGCAGTACTGCTGCGAGCATTTGTGGGGGTGGGACCGCTGTTGGTGGTTTAGTGCAGTTGTTGGGAAAGATTAGAACAGATTGGTACTGTGTGAAGCTGATGTCACAGGCTTTTATCGAATTCGTTCATAGTGGGATCTAAAAGTTTTATCAGCATGAATTTGGAATGGTTGTTTCACTTACGGTTGGGAAAGTAGAAAATGAACAGTGCACATAAAAACTTCTTTTATTCCTTCCATAAGTCTGTCTCCAAACTTCTGGTACTCACTAAGCATTGTTTCTGCAATTATGGAAGGAAAACTGGAGTGCATATGATGGAAAAGAGGAACAGATCACCACTCCTTTGGAGGGCCCTTATGGAGGAGTGATGAGGCAAGAATGGAGAGGTAAAATAATCACAAAGAAATTGTGCTGAGAAGAGATCAATAACCTGAAAATTACTCGCGTCATTTGACGCCAGAACAGATCTGTTTAAAACCTTTCCCTCTATAGCGGAGTAATCTTGAAATTGACCCATTCTGCCTAGTTTATTCTCTTCATGTTAAAGCAACAATGAAATTATTGAAAAAGCAATGCTGATTTTTGGTTTCTTTTCAGCAAAAGGGTTGCAGTCGGCTCCTTTTCACACAGATTCCAACAACTAGAGCAGGACTTGGAAAGACCTGCCAGGGATCTCTTCCATAGAATAAAATACAGCTCTTCCAAATGGGGAATGATCTAACAAATGAACTCCCCAGAGAGTGATTGCAGGGAACTCTTCCAGAGATTAAGGCAGACAAGCACATAAAAGTGATTATGTTCCGTTACCTTGTGAGTCTTGTGGATAACGCTGGTGTACAGATAGATTGTGACAGAAGAGGCAAACAGATTGGGAGAGGTGGAAATGGAGAACCACAAAAAAATTTGTATGATGAGAAGCTGTGAAAGGAGATGGTGGTATCCTTTCCCCTGGAGGCTGAAGAGGGTTTTAAGAAGAGAGGGGACATAAACTCACCAGTCCGCACAGTGTGGAGCCCACACTGAGAGAATTTGCAAGCAGGCAAACTCTTATTTTTAAATGTTGGGAGGTTTTGCTTTATAATGTACCTACCTAATTTTCTACCTTCATTCTCAGCAACTTGCTTGTTCCACTAGAAGACACAAGTCCAGCAGAGCTTATAAGAGAACAAAAGGATAAGAGAAGCCAAGGACACAAGCCAAGTAATGGTGAAGGATTGCCTTGGATTTCCCAGCTCAGCTGATGAGATGCCAGGCAGTGTTATTTTAATCCCATAACAATGAATTAGTCCCTGTTCATAGTCTTGTCTATTCTCTTTCTGGCTCATTTTTTCATGGAAGGATCACCGGAGAATTACACATCTAGATTTTCAGTTACCTGCAGTTCCATCTGTGTGAAATTGCTTGATTTTCTTACACTAATGTTTTACAAATTTAAATCGATATTTATTTTGCTTATTTTAAGAGGTGAATGCTGTGCATTACTGAGTGTATAATACTTGCAAATGCATAGTTACTGTTTCTGTATGAGACTGGTTGAAGCTAGTTGTATCTTGCTGGAATGCTTTTCAGTCATATTCATATTTCATCCTTGGCTTCTATATAGGTCAGTATTTCAGTTGTAGCTTGGTTTGAATTCACATCGTTCTTGTTTAAACAAAGCCTGTAGTTTTCAATTTTACTTCAATTCTCATTAAGAAAATGCAAAGCTTTTGGCACTCATTAGAGTCTAATCTAAACAGTGCCAATAGTACCCAACTCAAGAGTCAGCAGGGAATGAGAAGGATGAATTCATGAGCAGGATGATGAGGTCAAGCAGATCAATTAATAGCCCTGAAATTTCCAGGTAAACTACTTACGGTATCTTTAAATAAAGGCAGAGTTTACACTTGTTTTTCAGAAAATACTTGTACACTAAGGAGTGCAAACTCCTTTGATTTACTTCTCTAGTTGCTTACATCTCCTTCTTAAAATGGGATAGAGGTCAAGGGGCAGATTTCCAAAGATATTCAAGCATTTCATGATGCAGATAAATATATAGTGAAATGCTGAAAACCCCTCCATTATGTTGTTCACCTTTCAATTAAATGAATGAGAATTAGTTAGGCATGTGCCTTTGAGAACACTGCTTTGTGATTACCCCCATCATTAGGCATCATTTAAGGAGCTTTTCAGGAGCTTTGTCTCTGCTTCCATTTCCACTCTCTGCAATTCAGACAACAGCTCTTCTTTCCCTTGCTACCCTATTCAGAACATGGGTATGTTATAAATAGGGTCATAGAGAATCTCTTAAATGAAAGTGCAATAAAAGCCTCTCTGTAGCAGCTCAGAGAATTCCCTCCTGGGCTTAAGGGTTTTGCAGAGTGGAAGAGCAAAGTAGTCGATGAGACGACTGAAAAATGAGAAAGGACAAGCGTATTCCAAGCCATCTGTTCCTTTGGAAAATGGACCCTATACAGGTTAGCACCTGTTTCCATCTACTCAACATGATGCTAAACACATCTTCCATGGTTTTGACTGAATGACATCCCAGGTGCTGTTTCTGGATATGTTGAGACATTAAATTTATGCAAGCACTTAATGCATTTTCCCCTTGCTTCAGCTGCAGGTAAGAGTAGGAACCAGTTGGCTTTGCCTAGGCCTTCTGAATGTGGTGGTGTTGGAGAAAACCTGCTGCTGCTCTAGTACAGTGGTATCAGACCAGCTTTAACAACGCTGGCCCTTTGCAGACTGAAGAGGCCTTTCCCGCTCTCGATAGAGTTGCCCCAGTGAGAGATTTTCATCACACGAAGTTGCAGAAGGTGTGAGTTGATACCTGAGAAGTGCTCTTTATTAGCAGACATCCTATAATTATGCATTAATTATGTACAGATGGATTAAAGATTTAGTAAAAATCTTTAAGTAAAATACATGGAATTTTCAACAGAGAGTGAGGGCAAATAAGAAAAGGCTAGAAACAGGTTGCAGTTCTATCTTAGCTAAAAACAATTATAAGAACAGGACAAATGATGCAGTGATACATCATACTTGGTGGCACAATCTACATCTGGTTTCCAGGGCAACTTTTCAAAGCTGGAATAGAACTTTCCACTTTTTAGGTCAGAAATACACTTTGCTCAAGTAGAACAAAATTTATGGCAACATCGTTCTATTTATACTTACTTAGAGCCACTTGTGAACCTCCCTCAGAAATGAGTTACCATGTTATGGTATCACAGATCCAAACACACACTGCTGATAATGAAAATTAACCTGGCTGGGTATACGTGGCTTTGGAAGTAAATGATCAGTGTTCTTCTCTGAACATTGCTGCATGGTCCAAAGAACTCTCGTAAGAGGTACAGTAAGAGTGAGGAAGTCCTGCATCAACACAATTCTGGAAGAAACAGTTGCTATGAACACAGAAATAGGAGGGCAGGATTGGAAAAGAGTTAGGAAACTTTTTAAAAATACTGTGCCATCTGATACATTCCAGAGGCCAAAGCTGCACTCTTTGGATGCATCTTTTTTGAGTCAGGAATAAGTCAGCCCTTCCAGGGCATGTCTGATACACTTCAGAAGGAGATTAATCTCATTATAAACAGAATAATTTTGCCCTCTGTGTATCTTGCTTCCTTACTGCTACCAGGGATTAGTGTTTGGGGATCGTCTGATGGGTGCTGAGATTCTACTGTGTTGGAAAAGAGAAGGAGATGAAGTAAAGTACATTGTAATGCCTCATCTCCCAAGGCAGGAGAGAGAGAGGAGGGAATTGAATGGCAGAATTAAACTTGCAAACAGGAGGGAACATTGGAATTGAGCACTGGTATATTAAACTTCAACACTGGTGAATGCCTGGCTCAATAACCAACCCACATGAGGAGGGAACTAAGATGTAAAATAATGTGTAGTCTTCACACACACACCCCCAGCCCCGAAGGAAAAGACAAAAAATCCCTAAGCTTTAGGGCTAAGAAATGATCATGGATATAAACAGCTTAATTCTGCTGATAAAAAATGGGAAATTCTGTTTCATTTTAGGTAAATTAGAATATGAAAGCAATTATGTCCATGTCCATTCCAGTATATTTTGGCCAAAATGAATGATTCGATTAATGAGATGAGCATGAACTAACCCTTAAATCCTAAATCCTTTTGTTTCTGGAAAGTTAGATTCACACTAGAACCAGCCCACTTTGCCATTTGGCATCATTTTAAAGTATGTGAGAAGAGCCACACCAGTGAGATTAAGCTTGTGATAGCAGTCAGCTTGCCAAAAATATAAGCGTGCCTTCTCAGGTTTTTGTTTTTTGAAGCTGAAATTTCAGGGACTGTTATGGTATCCTTAGATTTGATCTCTAACTCTCATTAAATGTCAAACTTCCATACCTTCCCAATTCAAATGCTGGTTTCTTGACCTCCCCCTACATTTGATCCAGGTTTTTCAGTTGTTCCTGCAGAATATAAACTCAGTTGAAATGTTGCAAATCACTTAGCCAAGTGTTGGTAAGTTGGCCATCCGTACCCCAGAAGTATTGAGTATTATTCAAGGTTTAAAGTCAGGTTAAGCAGTGGTGCATGGAGTCCTGTGTATATGTGCTCTAGATCTGATCTTGCTCAATGTTTTCATTAACATTTTCACTGGAGACCGGAATGGAGAGTATGCTAATCAAATTCATATGCAACACAAAGCTGGAAGCAATCGCCAATGCATTGGAGAATAGGATTAGCCCTGAGTCCGACTATGATGAATTCAAGAAAGGAAGCTGAAATCAATAAACTGAGATTCAATAAGCACAAATGTAAAGTAGCTCACATAGGAAGGGATAATTAAATGCACAAATGGAAAATGGAGCTGTCTGTAGGCAGCTAATATGGAGGGAGAGACAAAGGGGTTTTGTTCCTTATACCAAATCTAGGAAGACAAGGAATCATTTTTATTCCTGGTAGTGAACAGCCAATAGCTCCAAAAATTAGCTTCATGCTCAGATCCAGCTTTTAGCTCCACATGAGCTTGTCACTGATGATGCATAATTAAAGGTGAAAAAAAAAATCAAACCCAAAAGCACTAGCTCAGCCTTTTCTGTTTCACACAGAAGGAGAGGTTAGCTCTTAGGTAGAGGAATTACAAGATTTTGTTTTTCCTCTCTTTAGCTGTCTGTGGCCCCTTCTCTAAATCTCCCCTCATCTTCACATTCTCCACACCAGGTGTGGACCGTCAGAGATGCAGGTTTGCAAAACTGGGCTGACATCTCTTTTTTCCTTGGACAGCTCTCGTGACAGATCTCTCAACCTGTCATACATAGGCCCTGTTAGCTATTTTATTGTTTTATGTCAACAAGAACCACACACTCTGTTATAAATAGGGATTTCTACACCTGGGTTTCTATGCTGACAAGAGTGGTTGTCAGTCTGAAGGAGAGGTGTTTGTAGGCTGCAGGAGTTAAAGGCAGCATCTCAGTGTTGTGAACTGTAGGAGGAACTGTGTGAAGCCCTACAGACTGCAACAGGAAAAGGGTGCATGGGACAATACTCTCTGGAGGCAACATGGGAGTAAGGATGGGAATCCAGTTGCTCCACTTGAGGCAGGGTAGTGATGGAAGACATGATGAGAATACCAGTCTGTGGTTTCCCAGGTGAGGGTACTTCTCCAGATTGTCTGTGTGATTTGCATGGCCTTGCTCACAGTGTCTTGGGCCTGCCCTGTCACTATGTGTCGGAGACAATGTTTTTACAGAAACTGTCTTTGCAGGAAAAATATTTGCAGTACTCTTTGAAAGGAAGCTTTAGTTTTTCAGCAGTACAGTGAACTTCCTCCATTTGCCCTGACTGAGCTGTCTTGAGTCATACCCAAACTTAGGACTCATTTTCTGAAGAAGTCTTTTTCTGTTCCTGAGTGCTAATCAGGACCAAGCAGGGTGCTGATCCATCAGATACTGCTGTTCATGGAAAGGACAAACTGCAGAACATCAGTGGGTTGCCTGATGTATCCATACCAAAGGTCAAAAGCATCCTTCATTCAAACCAGAAACTGTGATCTTTTGTAAGCCATTAAAGCCCACATTCCCTAGTCAGGCACTTTTACAGAGTGTACTTTCTTCAGGCTCAGAGCTGATTTTATTTCCAGTCTCCTGATCCTTCGCCTGTCGATCTTGGACTAGAGATTTCCTTTTCAAAAGCACACTTGCTTCAAGGACACACAGGCCTGAACTCTTAAAAAAGGGCTTCTTGAGAGACAAAAGCAAAACTATGCTTTATTTTTGTGCTTGAGGCTGTTAAAGAAGATTTTTTTTATTTTTTGCAGTTGAGGCCGTGAGAGCTGCTTTAAGACAAGTGATAGTTAAGAGACAAGGTGGAGCTGTCAGTGTGCTGGGTGCATTTAGCGATTCCAGGGTTTTCTGGGAGGGGGGGATGACAAATTGCCCTTTAGAGATGTCAGATACTGTGGATCACCTTGACCTGAAATCTTAAGATCAGAATTTGTCTCAACAGAAACATCTTTATGGCAGAATTGCTCCTGCTGAGGGCTCTCACCACATCAAAGGAGGTTTTTGACTAGTTAAATTTGGTATTGCCAGTGTGAATAGGATGAGACCATGCTTTAATCATGTCTCACATCTCTCTTGTTTTTCTGTCTCTCTCCTCTCAACCCCCTCAACTTTACGCCAGCAGTAATCAAATTGAGAGGTGGTAGCAAATTGCACTGGTACACTGTGCTCATCCTTCCCTTACAGAATCTCATCTGTGGTGTTTTTCAAGCTAAATTATAGGAGTAACTTGCCTAGGATGGTATTTTATTAGTTTAGTACCAGTTTCATGCAGCTGTCAGTGTACTAGGCCATTATGTATCCAGAGTGCATTTATCTCCAGCCATATCCTTCCCATGTAATAGCCTGGAGAGCACAGTACAAAATAGCAAAATTCAGGGCACTCCTGAGGTTGTATTTAGATCTGGTGAACAACAGAGTTGGCATAGAACTGCTTCCAAAGTCAGGAAAAACAAGCAATTGCTTCTTTCAGTACCCAGCAGTTCCTGCGAGTGGCCAGGGATGTTACTGTACTGCTAAGGTGGCAGCCACAATATGAATTCAGGTTCAGGATGCTTCAACAAATTGAACTAATGCAGCAAATAATGCACAGAGAAGATGATCTCTTGCTTTGATTAGCACCATTCCCTTAGGACCATCAGCAGGGGGGAGGAGGCACAGGACATCCTCATTGATGAGAATAATTCCAGCATGTCTGACTTGATTAAAACCTGGTGGCATAAAGCACTTGATTATAACATCTAAAATGTGACTGGTCATTAAGACACAAGAGAATGAATAATAGGGCTGGAATGGTACTTTGCATAACGCTGCTTTTAGCTTTTCACAGTTATTGATAAGTCAAAACTCCAGGGTCATGAATGGAAGCAGACAAGTGCCGAAGTCTAAGAGGAGGGCGACCTGTCTGAATATGGCTGGAGAAATAAACTAAACTTATTACAAAATATTCCTGTGTACTGAGGACAGCTGGGCCAGAGTAGCTGTTCCCATGGGGTGCTTACAGACTTGTGCTGGGGCTGTGATAGACTGTTTAGCAGTACAGCCGATTATTTTTCCATTCCCAGGACCACCTCCAGGCACTGTTTAAGTTAGGAATATAGTTGCACCGTGACAGGCCAGCCAATCCTACCTGACAACATTACTCCCCAGCACGCCTATCTGAATGCATGCAAAGCAGCTGAGGTGTTAGGAAAGATATCAGTGTTGAACATTGGCTGAAAGTCTTGTGCAATGATTATTATAATTTTGGGAAAAAAAGCTCAGGTTATGTATTTTAATGAAATATAAAGCAAGAGACAAAGGCAGACTGATGAAGAGATGAGTGGGTGAAGAGAAAAAAGAGAGGTAATATTGTTGATCAGCCTGAGAGACAGAGATGCCTGAGAAGCTGAGGACTAGCTGTCATAGTTATTCCTTTGTGAGCATTACAGTTTTAGTATAAAGAGAGTTTTAAGGAAGGCAGTGAAGGAGCTTTGCAAAAGTTTAGCAGAGAAAGCTCAAAGGTGCTGTTGAAAATGTTTCAGATCTGCTGGTGTCTGTCAGCACTGTCCATCAGACATGGGAGCTGACCTTTCGCTAGGTGTTCAGAGGTGATGCTCAGAGGAGACTGAGCTATGAAAGTCTTGACAGCAAAGACAGCTAGCTTGTGTTTTGTGAAGTAGAGGAGGGGAAACCAAAAGAAGCATTTAGAGAAAGGTACAACATACTCCTAATGACAGGAAGGGAATGTGACCTTTGTCTTTCTGCACTGATTTGAGTCAGGCAAGTTTGCATTGTTAAGACCAGGAAAAGGATGTTGTAGTAACAAAAGGGTAGGGTGATGTGTGCCTGGGCAGCCGTTTTGGCTGTAGTGAAAATGGATCAGTAATTCATGCCTTAGGCATGGTTTCTAGTAGAAGTCCATGAAATTTATACAAAGCCCAAACATGAGGACTCAGAAAGGTGTCTGAATGGGAGACAGTGCATGGGTTATGGGTCAGGGGGATGGCTGGCCAGGCTGGTGGTACAGTCCGCTGCAAGGCAAAAAGCATTTTAGTGTTTCGGAGGGAAGGCTTTCTTTTTACCCACGTTGCACCGTTGCTACCGGATTCCAGCTCAGCAAAGCATTCATTTGCATTTCTTTTGAGGAAGTGCGAAAAAACTTGCATCATGTTCATGTAATGCCAGCTTTTTTCTAGATGTTCCATATGGGGCATTTACAAGGTGTGATGGGAAGTTACTGGAGTGTTTCCAAGGTGGGAAGGGAAATTGGTAGAGTGAACTGAAGTCCCAAATGTAGAAGAATTTTTAGGAACCTGTTGCAGGTGGTTTAGGCTGGAACATGGTAACTTTTCCTCCACTATGAGGACGGTGAGGTCTTTTTGGGCTTGTTAATAACTGTGATGCATATTAAGTAATGCTCAATGCTCACTAAAGATAGACATATATATATATATATATAGACCCTGAAATATATAAACCCTGGCTGTTCATGTCAAAGAGTTGATTGAGAGGGTCTCCAGCTCACAGATCTTAACTTTAAATCTTGGTGGAAGAGTAAGAGAAGTTTTATAAGAATGTTAATTCTGTGCTGGATTCAAGACAAAATAACCAGGATGACTTGAGAGACAGGAGTGTGGTTATTTTAAAACCATTCCAGAATAAAAGAATGCAAATTTCCCATAGAATCCAGCAGCTAAAGAATAAGATGGTAACAATGTCATTAGCACTAGTCAACACAGATTTAAGGAAAATAGGCTTTTCAAACAAATCTGATTTTTTTTTTCCTGTGGAATTATAAGTCTAGTTCATAAAGATGCCTTCAGATTTGGACTTTCCTAACATACTATAATACCTCATAGTGTTCTGATACAAAGTTAACACTATGAAATAACAGTAAAATGGAGATTAAATGAGTTGAAAGAAAACTAAATGATAGGCCTCAAAAAGCATGTGTCAGTGGGGAATTATCAGCAAACGGAAGTGTTCCAGACTAGATTCTGAGAAATCAGTACAAAGCCCCATTTTATTCAGTGTTTTCATCGATGATTTGGGAGTAAATGTGCTGATAAAAAGGGTGGATACACAAAGATTAGTAGAAGGATACAAAAAGTAATGGCAGTAGAAACCTAATGCATAGATTGCTCAGAAAAGCTGCATCCCTTCATACAAAAGATATGTAGCACACCCAAAATTAATTTGGGTATTTAGAGCAGCAGACCTTGCTTGCAGATGACAGGACTGTATCTGGAAAGGAAGAATAAGGTATTGTGCAAGTAGAGCTCAGATTTCCCAAGTGGTAATAATAAAAAGGGGTTTAAAGGCCACAGATGTATGAACAGAGCACTAATAAAATGCAATATGAACTGGCTTTCTCTCTCATATGGCATTTTTGAGTCCAGTTCAGAAATACTGCCTTTTTCTGGTATCTACATTTTCCCCGCATGATGCAGCATTGAATACAGAAAAAGTCTGCAACATGACTTTGATGGTTGGAGAAGAAGACTTGCCATGAGACTTCAAGATCATTTCAATTCATCTGAAAAGACGAGGCGGGGGGGGACACAAGGGACGACTTGATCAATACACAGCATAATTTTCTTCATTTAGAAAAAAAAATCAGTGTTACAGAATGTTTTAATCTAGTGGAGAAAGGCATAGCAAGGACCAAGACATGGAAATTGATGTCAGACAAATTCAAATTAGGCCCAGCCTTTCAACAGTGAAGGTGATCAAACACTGAAACAAACCCCCTTAGGACATGCTAACTCTTCATCACCTTCGACTCAAGACTGGATACCTTGCTAAAAAAAAAAAGATAAATTAGATAGGGAAAATTCACTGAGCTGAGTACAAGGATAGCTGGGTGAAGATGAAAGCCCTGTGACATACAGAAGGCCAGGAGGGATTGTTTAAGCCTCTATTCTGGCCTTAAAGCATACGAATCTACCAAACCTCATCTCTCTTGGAATGCTTTGCTTATTCCTTGCATTTCTCTTCTGCCATCATATTTCTATTGTAGAACTGTGTTGTACAGACACTGTTACACCTGTCAAGCAAAGAGAGGCAAACAACATTGTTAGATGGATCTGAAATTTCTTTCCATCTGTCTTCCTCTGTCTCAGTGCTGGCCTTTTCCTTATCCTATTCCATGAATGTTGATTGAAAAAAACAAAAACAAGACCCCAACCAAACCAAAGAGATGATGTTTCAACAATTGGGACTAGAATGATTTTGAGAAAGAATTTGTTTACTTAGACATATTGGTCACTATTATCAGAGAAGTAAGAGTAGGAAGCATCTGTGCTGCTGAGAAAAGAGTCTCTAATTGAGGATGTAAAAGTAAATGATGGATCACGTGAAGTACGTGGGATTCTCCACAGGCTGCAGGTGGATCTCTGCTCCACTGTGGATCTCCATGTGCTACAGGGACACAGCTGCCTTACCATGGGCTGCACCACGGACTGCAGGGGAATCTCTGTTTCAGTGCCTGGAACACCTCCTCCACCCCCTTCCTCTCCTTTTTTTCTGGCCTCAGTGTTTGCAGGGCTGTTTCTCACGTGTTCTCACTCCGCTCTCTGACTGCAATTGCTGTTGTGCAGATTTTTCTCCCTCCTTTTAAATATGTTATCCCAGAGGCTCTGCCACCATCACTGGCAGGCTCAGCAGTGGGTTTGTCTTGGAGCCAGCTGGCATTGGCCCCATCGGACACAGGGGAAGCTTCTGGCATATCCTCAGGGAAGCTCCCTCCCCACAGTCCCCTGCTACCAAAACCTGGCCACACAAACCCCATGCAGCTGAGTACCAGTGGCCATGTTTCTATACTTAAATGAAAGAAACCATCTGCAAAACGTATGATACTTAGACAGGGGTTGGGAGCTGGGGGCAGGAAGTCAGATCAGTGCACATACCTTTCCTCCTGGCAGTGTTGTACATCTTCTTCAGGACTTGAGAGCCTCTTTCTAAACATGAACCCACTTAAAAATTCAAAGATCTAATTCTCATTCCTTGTATCATTAAGACAGTGCCCTCGGTGAGAAGGCAGCCTATTTGGGGCATTGGAATCTGTCAACTTAGCGTAAGCCTCTGTGCAAACAGGAGGCTAGTGCTGTGGTTCAAAGATGATAGTTGAACAAGATTTGCAAGTCAGAGGCTTGAAATTCCACAAAGAGAAGATCAAACAGCCTCTTGCTTTTAAACAAGCATTTTATTTCTTTAGAGGACTGGACAGTTTTCATCCAGAAAATAAATGCAGAAATTTCATGCAGAAATTAAATGTCATCGTTGATATATATGACAAAATGTTATCCCTGACACACACATTGTCAACTGCCAGCTCATCAGCATATCTGGGAATCCATAGAGATGGTCCCTAAGTAGCTGGATTCAGAGCTGTTGTCAGCAAAGATAACACTTGGAGAATGTCTCTGAAGGAGACATTATGATTTTTAGGGATAATTTTAGAAGTGGCTTCAAGCCTATGTGTTATATCTTTAACAGCCCAGACTACAAACTTGAGCCCACGCACCTCTGAACTTTGTCACATTTAAATTTTGAATCTCCTTTCTCTGGCATCACTCCATTTCTAATGATGATCTTAAAAAGCAACAACTACCCTCCCCCAGCTCCCCTTCCCCAGCCTTTTCAAAACTCAGGCAGGCTGGAGAATGATAATTATGTATCATGACAACTTCCGAGTTTCTGAATTTTGTTTTTGATCCATGTTGGATTACACCCAAAACTCTTCAAGCATTCTAATGAAGCACAATTGTGTTAAAATGTCTGCTCTGCTTTTGGAATGAAAATGTTAAGTACTTGATCTGGGTCTCTCTGACACCCCTCAAATAGTCTTCCTGAGACTTGAAGTGTTTTGCCTTCCACTAAGAATCACATTTTGACCAGAAAAGAGTTGATTGAAAATGTTCCACCAACTCTACTTCAAATTCTCCTGCTATAGCCACAGAGCTTGCAACTTATCTCATTATTAAATAAATTGTATTTATTTCAACCTCTGCATGCATTGAAACACACAAGAAAATAGATTTCTGAGAAAATAGATTCAGAGGCTTCTGCCTCTGCTGCTCATGCCACAGTGAACGACCAAGAGGTCTTGCTGCTGTAGTTGTGATGACCACAGAAATCCTTTGCCAAACCATAGTGGACGTATTTGGCTACGTTCTTATGTTCGTGGTTTGGTGTTGTAGGTTTTGTGTGCAGAAACTTTGGCTACAGTCATCCTGAGTATTCTGATGGTTATTTAGCCATTGTCTTTTACACCATGCCAGATGCAACAGTCAGCTTCTTCCACCTAATTTTAAAATTATGCTGCTAAATAACTAGCAGCTGCTACTATCAGAAATAGGCAAGGAAATGCTGGGTTCCTCTAAGGTCCTAAAATGTCAGCAGTGACATCACAGCATTCGAGATAGGGGAAGTGTCTAGGGTGGTAAAATAATGGACTGAAGATAGACTTTCAGTAGTAAGGACTTAACATTGTAACCTAGCTTGCTCACAAGGAAAAGATCTGTCAAGTGCCTGAGGACATCTTATATAAGATTTAAAATGCCCTAGGTGTCCGCTTTGAAGCCCTTGCTGGTTTTGGCAGTTGTATCACTTTGTTTCTTTCATAACTATATTCAGCTTCAGCTTAAAACCATTTTTAGGGGTTTTAGTCCATATTTCTCATTTTGACAGTCTGTGGCCCAGAGGCTGAGCTATCCCAAAATGACACAGTGTTTAATAAATCCCAAGCTGATTCATGATAATGCCCTTCTTACAATTTTCAGCTCTTCTTAAAGGCTTCCTGTGTTCGATCTGCCCTGACGGCCCGTGGTTGATGTCATCGCAGAGTGGAATTGGGGAGCTGAACTCCCCAGCTGAGATGACAGTGGAAAGATGTACCATCTTGGATAAACGTGTCCCCCACGCGCCTGTCGTGGCTGGTGCGCAGCTGTGATAAAAGCCTCCAGCTGCAGCCAGCCAGCAGATGTTTTAGTTCAGGTAGCCGAGCCCCGCGCGGTCGGCGGTGGAGGCGTGGGGGGCCCGGCGCTGTGTGAGGCAGAGCAGAAGCACTCTGGTGCCAGGGGCCCTCCTGTGGTGCAGGAAAGCAGGGGGAATGTTTAAGTAGTCTTCATCCAAGCTAGGTGAGTGCTGTCAAGTAGCTTTCTCAGCTCTTTCACCAATTTGTCTTGATTGCATTGACACTCTCTTGGCATCCATATCCCGTGATTATTCCAGTGAGCACATTTATGATGAGGAAGGTTTGTAGAAAGAGTAGGTTTCAGGTAAAGCTCACTGACAACAAATTTTGAATTCACATTTGGCAATACCTGCACTCAAAATTTGCTGTGAGGAGTTAAAGATTCATTCAGGCAAGTGAGGAAACAAACATGGCAGGTGACTCAGGAGCTGCATCCAAAATGTTCAAGCTTTTAAAACATACACCTCACTGGGAGGCTCTTACATTTAAACAGTGAATTTGAAACTTCTGAGGGAAACCATAGACAAATGAATTTCAAACTGGACCAATTTTAGCTGGCATAATCTGGTTCCGGTTTGTAAGCAGAAGTACTTGAGGACATATATTTGTTTCTTTAATTTTGTGACTTTAAAAAGGGATGGAAATGATCTTTTAAGAAACCCCTTAAAGTGTTCTGGAATTGTTTGCAGCTGTAAATCTGTTCAGTTGGTTGCTCATCTCAGGGCTGAGTACTTGCAAGTTATTCATACCAGTGTGGTTTAGGCATGACTTGTGGTCCTTCAAACATGGGCAGGGGCATCATTTGCAGCCCTGAGTGTGTAGGGTGACTTATTTTTAGCAGAATCCACCAGAGATTGCTTCCTGGCTCTGCCCTTCAGCGATGCAGACACAGATACTTCTGGGCAAATCTCAACACCAGCTTGTTCACCATGGAGCATTACTTGTCCAGGGTGGAGTTCAGTGATCTGGCTGCTTTGCTTCTTTCTAAAGATGTGCTCTGTCCCAAGGAAGATTTTAATCCACTCTAAATTTCCTTATTTCCAAGTGTGATAGATGAGCCACTTGTTAAAATGCATACGAGGATGAGGTGTTTTTGCCTGTTCTGTCCCAAAATTACTGATTTTTGTGTGTCTCTCTCCTCTATAAGATGAATCCCAAGTTGAGGTTTTAATTTACTTATCACACAGACTTAAATAAACTACAATATGTGCACTTCAAGCACTACAAGATAAAAGGGAAGAAAGGGGCTCCAAAGCCCCCAGAATTATTTTTCATGCTAGCGCTTTCCCTGTACAGTAACAGGATGGGAGTGCGCCTTCCATGAGAATCGTAACTGTCTTACTTCTAATTTCATTCTTGCTGCTTCTAATTTAATCAGTCTCTGTAAACGAGATGAGATTGAGCGCACTCAGTCAAACATATCTTTTCTAAGGAACCCCACACTGCCATAAGGAACTGCACAATGAAAGCCACGAGCCGAAATCCTGCCCTGAGCTGGAGATGGGCTGGGTTGTGAGGAGAGGTCACATTGCTGACACGGCCTGGGCTGCAAGTAATGATACTCCTCAGCCTTGGGAAGTGCCATCATCATTTACTGTGAATGAAACAATACCAACCCCCGTGTCCCAACCATATTTCTGAAGAATTATATTATTTGGCCTCCCTCCTTGATTTGAGCACTGTGTTCTTCAGGCTTCTTCCTAAATTCCTGAAGAGTGCTGATGTACTATAATAAGTGCTTGACCGCCTCCAGCCCAGAGCTGGCTGAAATCCTGGTCTGAATGTAGCAACACTTGGATCCTGACATATATTTGTCAAACAGTATTTTGGGATCTTTTGGGGATGCTAAGTGCCATATGAATCCTGTGCATCGTTGTTGAGTAAATTGTGTCACCTTGTAAGTTAATTTCTAATTGCACAGCTACTTTATGTGGCATTAATAAAAAGTAATGTGAGGTTTTTCAGTAAACTATAATTTTAAGTAATTTTTTTTGAGACCAAGTGATTTATTAACTCTTTATTAGACCTACTTGAAGCCGTTTTTAATAGTGCCTTGGCATAAAATTGTTGTATCGTTATTAATGCCATTCTTGTACTCATAAGCAATGTTTTTTCTTAGAACAAATTTAAAAGGATTAAGGTTTCTTTTAAGAGAGTATTTGATCTCAGAGGTAATAATCATAAAGAATAACTTACTTCATAATGCCTTTCCTATGTTTGATCATCCTTTGGAAGCCTGTTTGTATAGAGGTCACCTCACCTGCTATTCTTCCCGTACAGCAGCTATTTCTGGGATGGAACAGGCTGTGAATTTTTTTCATTCGTTCAGCAACTAATGAAGTTTGTGGGGGGCAAGTGGTTTCAGCGCCGAGCTTCTGCCAGATGTTGCCACCCCACAGCAGGGACAGCTGAATGGCTCATGAAGCAGCCCCTTCCCTAGAACAGTTTTACAGCCAGCCTGGTAAGGGAAGCTGACATCAATTTGATTCATGCTAATCGAGTGAGCTGTAAAGTGCAGCAGATGACCCAGGAGCTGTTTGGTTGTCCCTTATGTGGAATCTGCAATCTCTGGGAGAGAGGTTTGCTGGAGAGCTGCAGGCCATAATGCCCTCAGCCATCCCAGCTTAATTTGCTGATGCAAGTGTGGCAGCACTTTCTAACAGGGCAGGCATTTAGTGCAGGAAAAGGAGAATAGCTTAGCTACTTCATCTGCTGAGGAAATGAAAAGAGGCAGAGCATACGGATGAGTGGTGGAATTGCTCAGGATGCTGATGCTAACACCTACACTCAGGTATATGGAGGGATGAAAGGAGAGATATAGAACCACCTGAGAAGTCAAGGCTTCTGATTTTATCAGCCACAACATGGGCTCTAGCAATGTGCACTGGAAGACTTTCTAGCTTTGTTTTTTTGCACAGCAGCCCCCTGTGGTACCCAGCAGTCTGTTATTAGATTCGGTAGCTGCACATCCAACAGTGCAGGTGTACTGCTCAGAGCTGTTGCCATTAAGTATTGATACAATTAGGCTAGGGAGGATTTGTACAAGAGTTATGTATTACTGTATCTGTATCTAGTTTCTCATCAAAGGGGTTGAAAATCTTCACAGTTTCTTCCGGATCTGAACTCTGGGTCAGAATGTGTATGAGGCTTGCCAAGGTCAGGTCATTTACTGTTTTGCTTTTTGAAGTTAAAGCTTCTTGCCTGTGGAAGTCACATACCTGAATACAAAATGCAGAATCTGAACGGGGAGAGACAATTCTCTGAGTAGAATGATCCCTGGAAACCTCTCACCCCAGGAAACATGGAGGCATCATGAGGGAAAGGCTGAAGTCTGTGATTGAGTGTGTAGGGTGAGCAGGGGAGAGATCACCTGTAGGAGCAGCTGCCTACACCTTCTCTTTTATGCTCATTGTAAATAAATTGCATTTATCATTACCCGCACCCTTTGTCTCCAGGCTTCTGAGGTGTTGAAAGCTCCAGTTAAATGGCTTGCCCAAAGAAAACGCTGTCACATTTGCATAATATTTTCATAGACACCTAGCTCAACTTGAGCCTGAAGGGAGACAGGGATGTTCCCTGCATATTTTATATTCCCGTCCCCAATTCCCACCAAAGCTAACTCTAAATTGTGGTATGGATGTGAGTATAATAGACAGAGAGAGATGGCTGAGAGGTCTGAATTTTTCTGGGGTATTTTCAGACACTCTTAGTTTAAGAAGCAACTTACACCCCATAGAAGACTCTGAAATAGTGCTATTTAGAAACAAATCAGCTTCCATTTCACCTCTTTCTCAGCATTCCTCTTCTCTCATTCTTCATTACTAGGGACATCTGCATGAAAACAGAGTCTTTTTTTTTTATATATCTTTGGAGTTCATCTGCCTCTGCTGATTATCCCCTCCCTCCCCTCTCCTTCTGAAGTCATTATCTTCTGATTGCATTACATTTGCAGCCATCCCACCGCGGGCTCTCTTCTCATCAAGATTCTCCAGCTAAGCAAGGGAAAGGATAGGTCAGCTTGTGGAGAGAAAACCTCAGGGGGAGCCTGGCCCCGGCAGAAGTGGTGTTGGGGTCCAGTCTGTGTCCCTGCCTCTCTCAGCCACCATCACGCTCAGCCACTGGTATTTCTGTAGAGGCGCAATGAACTCAGTCAAGTTTCTCCCACAGATGGTGTAGGAACAAGAGCTGGAGGAAGTATTTTTGACAAGATGTGTATTTGCTGCAATACACAATGTTATTCGTGTCACCTACCCTGCAGATGTTTGCAAGCTTGAATTGAATTAGGGAAACTTTCATTACAGGAGTGGAGAGAATAACTGAAGATGTAAAATCCTGCTCATTTCCTTGAAACCAGAACTGGAAGCCTTAATTACGATAGAGTTATACTCAGTCTTGCTCTGGGCAAGTAATATTTGTTTAACTGAAGTGGAATAGCTTCCTTAGGAGAAATTGAAGGAGATCCTTCTCACAACAAATGCAACCAAAGTTTGTTACTTGGAGTCAGAAGGTGGATTCTGTCATGGGCCTACTGTGTCCAGTTACAGCAGTGAAGTTTTGCCAGTTGGTCATCTTGTGTGATAGAAAACAGTCCCTTTCATCTCTTGAAACATCTTAACAGACTTAACAAATGGTGGAACTGTCCTGATGGGTATCACTTAACAGGACAGGGCACAAGCTTAGACAGGGTCACAAAATGAGCCAATGCAAACACTGAACCCAGCTCCCAGATATTCTGTCACTCAGGTCTGCTTTTTAAGATAACACCTGTCAGACAATCTCTATCGACATTTATCCTGTCCTTTGACTGAACCCATTTAGAGGTTTAAAACCCAATTCATAAGTCTCTGATATTTTTTATATTTGTATTTTCCTCTTCATACTTCCTTCAGCCAGAAAAGGAGGCTCCAAAATAAATTGATAAAATTGTATCTTGAAGGAAGACCTTCAGAGTTCTTAATGGGGCTCTTGGGAAACAGCTTTCCTAAGAAACCTTTTTCCACTGGACATACCAGAAGAACATTGGCATGGTTCCCTAGCTGCTTCTAACTACATGCAAGTGGTGTCACAAAGACATTGTGTTTGTTTCCATTGTTCTACCTCAGCTCCTTCTTTGAAAATATTGCAAGGAATGGGAACAGGCCGCTCTTATTCCTTTGTAGCAAAACCCACACGTGTCCAAGACAGCAACTGGGTCATAATGGCAATACAAAGCAAGCAACAGAACAATTTGTAAACAATTTTGTACAGGATGAGAATGACAACCCTTTCTTCCCAGACAGATGCCCAAGCTGTTCTGGTTTTCCCCACGAGGCATTGCAAAGGTAATTCTAACTAACAGCTCCAATACATGTGTACACTTTGTATCTTTGGATAGCGGATGCCAGCAAATATTGAATTTACTTCTAGAATTAAGTGACCATGCAGCAGCATGTTATTGCATTTAATGCTACTTCTGTAGTGCAAAGAGTATCAGTGATAGAAATCAGTTTAAATGTAGGATGATCTGATTTCCCAGTATCCCATTACAGCTGGGAGCTGTGCAGTGTTCCTGCAAAGGGCTCGGTGTCTCTAAGTCGATGGGTACATCTGTCTGGGGATGTATTTGCAAAAGGATAGACAGCACAGCAGGTGGCTCGATCCTTCATTCCTTTGTTTGTTCCTTAAGGATATGTCAAGGACAAGATCATGATCTAATTTCTATTTTAAATCATCTAGGTGAATTAATTTCAAGAGAGTTGAGGACTTGTGTTGGGTTTTGTTCCCTATGGGGATTTTCTTGGGATGGGAGTAGACAGGGTGACTTCAGGTATGCAGAAGACAGTGCTTAACTTGAAACCAAGTATTTATGCAGAATGGATTCCCTGTGGGCACTTCCTAGGGTTGATCCATACTTAAAGATGATAAGAAGTTGGTTAGGTTACTCCCAGTTGTGCATCCTTTGGGGAGATTAGGCAGAAAATAAGTCTGAGGCCAGCAACAGCACAGCATCTGGTTATCCCAGCACGTATCCTGATTCATGTGCTATATATTATGTCTTAAAAAAAAAAAAAGGAAAAGAACAAAAAACAGCAGAGGAATTCACATTCTTGAAGTTAATCACTGGATTAAATTGCCATTTGTCAATAGAAATTTAATTTGTATTATAAATTACTGCAGCATAACTCTCAGACACATTTTATCAATGTGTTTCAAATTATTTAATAACAATATTTTTCAAAAAATAAGCCCTGCCACTTGTTTTCACTCCACCCCTGTTAAAATCAGTCCATTCTAGGGGTTTCCATCAGTGTAATAGCCAACTCTGCAAAAATTCCAATGAAATAAACTATCACCAGGAGTATTAAAACCCATTGCCATAAACAAAGCCTTTTTTCCCTCCCAATCAATGGCCTGCTGTGTTGCTGCTAATAGGACTGTACACAAGTTGAACAGAAAGGAATTTTTTTGCAGGTTCCTCTGACTTTTTTTGTTTTGTTTTCTTGATGGAGAGGGGGCAGGAGAAGAATATCATGTCGGCATTCAGAAATTATTTCACTGAACTTAACATTTATTGCAGAGATGAAATCCTTCAATCAGCAGAAAGGGACACATTCAACTTGTACATTGGAAGTAAATTTTCATTGCAGAAATGGGTGAAAGGCAGAAAATAGGAAGGAAATCTCAGAAAATGTGACTGCTGCCTTTATCTGTGACATCTTTGCAGGCAGAAAAACGTTGTCATATTTTGCTACTGGTTTAAAAATGTACCCTAATTGTTTCCAATCTTATCCTTCCCTATTTCAGCCCTAGCTTTATCCTACAGTTCTGCCACTGTATGTTCAGGATGATTCCTTGCTTTTGCAGCCCTGAGGATCCCGCATGCAGTCTGCCAGTGCACTGTAATCATTTTATTCTTCCTCGTTTTGTACAAAGCATAATTTCCTTTAAAAACATGAAAAATCATGGATATTTCTTTCTCTTTTTATTTTCAGGTAAGTGGCCATTCCTGCTTTTGTCAGACTGGTGAACGATCAGCAAACCTCAGCTTTCAAAGGTAGCTTTTGAGGTGCAATTTCTTTCCAAGAACCTTGAAGTATTTTCCTCACTGGACTTTGTGCAGCACCTCAGCAGGAGGTTTGAGACAGGAAAACTGGGATTTAACCTTAACCAAACAATAATTTCTTTTCTTTGATTTTTGTGGTTTAGCCTAGCCTTACAGAGGTGCCCAGGGAGCTAAGGAGCTAAGGGAACAGTGTGGGGAGAGACTGTTCAACAATGGATCTTCAACCACTAGGAACAAAAACATGAAGGCACCATGGCAGAATAGCTGTTTAAGCCCTCAGAATCATACAATTGACTTCAACAGTTGTGAAGTTTATAAGTCATATGCTTTTAGTCTTATAGTTTTTATTTGGTTGGGGGGGCGGGGGGGCAGGTGTTGTGAGTCTGGAATATTTTCTCCCTCCCTCCCTTTTTCTCTCTCCCCTTCTCTACATAAAACTGTTTAAAATTATTAACGAGAAAGTAATGACACAATATTTATTTTCAGGAATGTAGAGATTGATCTTTAGGGAAGAAATCTTAATGATATAAGCAGTATCAATCATTGGGGAAAATATTGTCACAACACGAGATTGATTTTACTTCAAATGCAGGGTTTTAAGGGTAATTCCACGGGAAGGAAAGAAGACGACATAAATTGCTTAGATACAGAGAACCCCAATTCTCTGATATATAAGACAATTTTATAGGTCTCTGATTTGTTGCTTGATAGTTTTTGATGCTGAATGGACAGTTATTTTCCAGTGTGTCTAAACTGTTGTCTCAAATGAGCTAGCTGGGCACAGCTCTGAGTATAACCAAGAAATGTAAGCCTGGAATACATTAAGTATCAATATT
The DNA here is from genome assembly GCA_013397175.1 of Platysteira castanea. NCBI lineage: Eukaryota > Metazoa > Chordata > Aves > Passeriformes > Platysteira > Platysteira castanea. The sequence continues at coordinate 2,546,705 of VYXC01006384.1, forward strand.
AATTAATGAGTCTCGGACACACACAGGAAATTGCCTTAAACCTCCAACCTTCTGAAAATATCTTTAAGTGGGATTACTGACATAAAATATTTGATCTAATTATTACTGCTAATTTCCTTTATGATGGTGGTAGCAACGCTGTAGTTAAAAAAGGCACAGTCAAGATTAGTCACCTACAGTATTAGTGTTAATCTCTTATCTGTATTACTAATATTTTAAAACCAAATCTTTTAGAAATTATCACCACCGGTCCTGCCTCACAATTTATTCAGTGTAGGCAGTTAGATGGCTCAATTATTTCATCCCTGATGTACTGGGATTTGGGTCTTTCATTTCTTGAAGCTTTCTTCTTATGAAATTATTGGCTGCACTTTCTTAGCCTTTTTTGCGATCTGAAATGCGAGCTGTTCACCATAAGAGTAGGAGGCAGATAGATTGAAATGATTTAGCAAGATTATGTGTTTTTCCCTCTGGCTTAGCCATTATAGGTAAGCAAACTCTGTGAAATAAACAAAACCCAAGAAAATAGTGATGAAGGGGCAGGAGAGTAATCACCAAAAAAAAGTAAAAAAAGGGATCTGGAAGATACAGCACCTTCATCTCCCCGATATGAA